>CM060967.1:49549406-49811906 GCA_030765045.1 Tenodera sinensis
ACTATATTGTTTTTCTGTTCGTCGATGGTACGTTAAAATGCTTTGCTCAGTGGTGTGAGGTACCTTGACCCAGGCTATCCGCAGTTGGTCGGTGTATCACTATTGTTGGCTATTATTGATATAGAAGCATGTAATTGCA
Source organism: Tenodera sinensis (assembly GCA_030765045.1). Taxonomy (NCBI): domain Eukaryota; kingdom Metazoa; phylum Arthropoda; class Insecta; order Mantodea; family Mantidae; genus Tenodera; species Tenodera sinensis. Next base: position 49,549,546 of record CM060967.1, read on the forward strand.
AGGTAGTATTTTGACAAGCATGCAGCCGTTCACCATTTTTACTATTTTTTTTTTCAATTATTTATCACAAAACCTAATTACGTTCACATAAATGTTAATTTATGCTACCGCATAAGGCACAGAGTCCTACTCATTTCATATTGGTTTCCGAATCTGGCGAGGACAATTAATGTGTTTTTGGTCTTCAAAGGATTTAATTTTGTCGAAACCTCATACAAGGCCTGACTCAGAAATATTCAATCTTGAACACAAAACAATAAAGGAAAGAGGAAGATGGCTAAGCGTCTACTGGATTGTCACCCACTGTTATTGCTTAACCTTAAAGAAGGACCAGTGATACCATTCAACTATTTTGATCCAGGAATTTCAGCATTTTTTTATTCAGCTTACTCTTTGCGAACTACGATGTCGAAATTTAGCTTCTGTGTTATAGAGAGGGCCAGAGAGAGAGAGAGAGAGAGAGAGAGAGAGAGAGAGAGAGAGAAACTTAGGCATCTCTTTTCTTCGTTCTCCTGTCCGTCCTTAGGTAGAGATATTTTCTTCATTTATTTCTAATAGCACAGCGTTTGATGTTTATCTAATGCGTATTAAGTAATTGAGTGATATAGAATATTATCACAGAAATGACAGTGCACAAGGCACACTTTATATACATACATACATACATACACGCACAATCAATACATGAAAATATCTGACAATGGACAAGATGAATGGATTGAACTGCAAACTACACATGTAAACAACACTACATGTAAATATGGATACAGGAGGCTGAAACGATAATGGCATTTTAGAAAGAAACAGGTCACCATATTATGCTGGCTTTCAACTCTTTGCATGGCCATGAAACAACCGAGTGGTGTCTTAATACTTGAGAAAAGGTACAACGTAAAACTCAATAAAAACAAATTACTTGGAAATGGCTAATGGTACAGAAAATTTTCAAATAAATTATGTGCTTTTAGAGATCTAAGTTTGTCATGTGCTTAGCTCTTTCTGTGTCTACGGCTTCCTGTTATAAAAAAAGTGCTAAAATAGACGCTTGATATCTCGATATGGAATTGTTGGATGAAATACAATACCTTCTCTGCTATAAGTAGCTGCTGAGAAAACAATAACTACAACATAATAATGTCAGAATATATTGAAAACAAATGAATAACAGCGCAAACGGAGATATATTGGTTTTCTTATACATTTGTGGACCTTCACTGGCGATTCCAATTGGTATAGATTTAAAAAAGAAAAGAAGCTATAGTTTACCTTCTTAGAGAGAATAACTGCATATATACAAAATTATAGTTATGTTTCGCTCGTAATCAATATATTATGCCCACGTAAAATATTTCGAGCGTATTTATATAAAACTCATAAATCGTAAGGACTTTCCAAATTATGTAAATGATAACACAATACCTGGATATTTAATGCCATATTTAGTTAGAAACCAAATTTTGTTATGAGGGCTGATGGGAAAAGTCCATCTTTGTCCGTGGAGGAGGTTCATTAAGGTATAAAACAGGGTTTTCTACACAGAGTTTGTACCGTTTTAAGATAATAAGGTTTATACATTAAACAAAATATGTTAAATGCGGGACAAAAGGTCATTTTGCAAGTAAAGAAAGGCTTTATGTCTAGAATGAGAATGTGTGGAAGAAGAGAAATTACAATTTCTATTTTAGGAATATTACAGAAAGAGAGTGTGCATGAACGTTTCTCTTCTAGCAGCCTGCACATGACAGGTTGAACCTTTGAACTAAGATAAGTCCATTAAGTCCTCTTCAGTTGTACATTAAACTCTGTGTGTATTTGTGTGTTTGTGTGTGTGGGGGGGGGGGCACTGTCGTCGTGAAAGGTACGTCACATGGAAGTGGGGAAGTTTCAACGAGCGTCGAGTGATTGTATCATAGGAGTTAGTGCATGAGAGACAGAGAAAGTAAAGAAAAACAATAAAAGGACTGAGTCAAGGTTACGGGAAGAGAACAGTAGAGGTTGTAACATCACGAAAGCCTGCAGACTATGTTAACGTTACTAGAAGTGTTTTTGTGCAAAAAGTTTGAAGGAGAATATAGTGAGAACAAGTAATTGGAATGGATTTTTGTGTTTTTGTTACAAAATCAATTATTATATGGAAATAAAGAGAATACGTGAACGTTTATCTGAGGGTCTTAACAAAGTACCTCCCAAGATGCGTAACGCATGAGACATGAACTGTCCATCGGATAAAGAAATTCACACTAGATTTGACAAAAGCGATAGAAGATCTTTGAGTTAATGTATTAGTCACTGACTAATTAGCGATCAAATACTTGTTGTTTGCTAATATGCTGTGCAAACTATGCGTCAAATGACGTAAAAGAAAGCATTTAAGTTAAGAAGCTAGATCCACATGAAAATTTCAATGCCATAGCAGCGGTTTGAACGACGGATCTCCAGTTCTAACCAACTCAGCTGCCATTGTAATACTCTGGCGCAGCCTTTAATTCCTCAACTGCACTTTTTCCGATAAACCACAAGGATACCTGAAATTTATGTTGAGATTACATACACCAATGGCAACTTACAATGTCGTAGGCACCATTAGTTACACTGTTCTGCATAAAAAATGTTTTCAAACAGATTTTTGTTTGTTTGTTTTGTTTTTGCGCTGAGTTGTATGGTGTAATCGTTTTTCTCTATCATCTCAGGTTTTTGATAAAATAAAAAAGTATTGTTTTTTATAAAATTGGGTATTATGAGTTAGTTTATATGTGTACTAAACAAGTGACTTATGTACTATGTAAGGTTTATCGCAGAAAGATGGTATCTCTAATGGATCACAGATTAGAAAATTAATGTGTGACATCAATTTTAGGATACAATAAACGAAACAGAAAAGCAAGTCTGGCATAGCATTTCCTAGGAGACAGAAGGGTACAGATTACGAAACCATTTTGAAAATTATAGAAAACTTGGCTGAAACATGAGTTTGAAGTTACACTTCCTACATCATCACATCGACTATCCAAATGTCCTGGATTTTCAGCGAGAAACAGATGAACGCTTTCACCAGATAAAATACATTGAAAGAATGGTTGTTGGACAGTTGACAAAATGCAGACTACTGCTGGTACCTGAAAAGGGAAAATTCCTCTCATGCTTATGGAAGAAATACGAAAAGAAAAGAAATCTTCCTTGAGAATAATATCAGTTGTATCTATGTTTGGTAGTTCTTGTGTAATGAACGTAAATTATATTTAGAATTACATAATTATAATATACATCACGTTCTTAAGAGGAGGTACCCATGAAAATGACTAAAATCCTCAATTGTTGTAGAATGATATGAAACATTTTATGCGTGAGTGTTAAAGCATATCTGGTAGGTCTTCCAAATTTACGTATTCAATGAGAGATAGCTTTTCAAACAAATTTATTGTAGTGGTATTTTTATTTAACAATGTAAAATAGTTTTGGAGAAAAGAAAATAGTACAATTGCCATTTTTAAAATTATTAATCATTATCAAAATCAAAATTCTATAATAATCTGCGCTATCTAGAGCATTTAAAACACCAATATTTGTGCAAAATTTGAAGAAATCTATTCAACATTGTTTTACCGGGATGAATGTTGCAAAAACTCCACAAGATGTTTGCTGAACATCCATCACCACTGAATCAAACCTCATGACTAAAGCTTGATTTTGCTATAATGGGGTAATGAATGTATTGCAGGAGCCATGCCTTCCCACACATGGACATTTAAATCATGGCGATGTTCGTAAACAATGGTACATTCTGAAAGTGCAGGCTACAGACATAATTTTAAGGCAAAACCGAGAAATCGAATATTCCATCGTTTTAGCCCAGATTTCACCGATGACTGCCCTAAGCATGACAATTATCTTGTAAAGGGGTATAAATATATAAAGGTAATGCGTTAATATGAAAATGTTTTCATTTTTTAAAAAAAGTACGGACACGATAGGATTAAAGCTGAATATTGGAATAAGTACCACAAAATTAGGGAGAATCCGCATTCAAAACTAAAACACACAATAAAAATGCTTCTCAAAATACAGGGTAATTTTACCGTTGATTGACATAATAGGAAGTTGAACTACGAAACATGTGACCTGAAGCAACTGGACGAAAATTGGAAGGTCCATGGTTCAAATTCAACCTAATGCATTGAACTTTTCAGTTCGATTCTACACTTAACGTCCTCCTACACACGACCTTTTGTGAAAGGACAATAACTATCAAACCACGAGATATTCATAAATTACTTCTATTTTATAATATCGCTGTTTAAAACCTTTTAATGCGATGTATTCGTTTTCATTCTACGTATTTGTTTTAAGAGTTCACATATTCTTCAGAAAGAAACAAAAGAGACAGCTTGTGGAAAATGCGCATTTACAATGAATATCTGCATAAGCTACAATTGTGCAACCACAATGGAACTATATTACAACGGCGAAATGGTAACGTCGACTGTCACAGTCCTACAAAGAGAGAAGTTCACAATAGTGATTATCCATTAAATAACTACAGCTAAAAGCACACAAAGAGCACGATTATTTCATTTTATATTTCTATTGAACAGCCACTGCAATTTAGCAATCTATTTGCCATGTGGAACTAAAAAGGGTAACATCCTGGCATTTACAGTTGATTCATAATAATAATAATAATAATAATAATAATAATAATAATAATAATAATAATAATAATAATAATAATAATAATAATAATAATAATAATAATAATAATAATAATAATAATAATAATAATAATAATAATAATAATAATAATAATAATAATAATAATAATAATAATAATAATAATAATAATAATAATAATAATAATAATAATAATAATAATAATAATAATAATAATAATAATAATAATAATAATACAATTATAAATACAATTATTATAATTACAATTATTATTATTATACAATGATAACGATAATAATAGTAATAATAGTAATTTTTTTACTGAGGAATATTCCACAATCATCCCAAAGCGATCTTCGGCCTTACAAGTCCCGAGCGTAGCATCTTCCTCCTTTAACCCTCTGCTCTCCGTACTCCTTTTCACCACATCCATCCAGCATTCCTTAGGTTTCTCTCGTCTTATTTTCCCTTCTACTTTCCAATTCAGAATTGTATTGGGTATTCGATCCTCTGATATTCTGAGCACGTGTCTATGCCATCTCAGGCATCTCTCTACTAAAGTTTCCTAAACGTTTTTGTCAACTTGCATAATTTACCTTATTCTATTATTCCGAACTTTGACTTTTCACGGTATTTTTTCATCATGTGTCTTAGAATGAATATACATATTATCTATGCACGGCCGTCCTGCAGTGAAACCACTGTTCTTTTTGTCCTCTGTACTCTTTCTCCAGTTGATGTATAATCATGTTTGTAAATGTTTTCATAAATGGATTTGTTACACATATTCCTGTATAATTAGTACATTTCCTCTTATCCCCTTTCTTGTAGCTATATAGAGCTTATAAATTCACGGTGCATCCCTTCTGGTATTGATCCTCTTTCTAACACCTTCCTGTATAAAATTGTGATTGTCTTAATGAATTTCCTTCCTCGATAGTTTAGCAGTTCCAATTTAATTCCTCCAGGATCAGTAGCTTTCCCGTTCTTTCCTTCCTTTAAAAGTTTTCCACTTTACCCTGGGATAAGTCCCATTAGAAATTTCCGTGTCTAAATTTAAGTTGTTCTTTAAATTTTTCTCTTTCCTAATTAAGCAGGGACCTATTAATAGTTTTCCCACTTACTCATAGGTATAATTTGTGTATGTTACTTATGACTTGTATTTGCATTAAGGTTCCTCAGCTTGGAAAATGCTGTTGCAGATTGTTTAAACACTAACTGGCAGTTTATGTCCGCGCATTATCTTTCTCAATATTTATTTTTTTGGCCTACATCTTTCAATATATTGCGCTTTTATTCATCAAGTAATTTCTTGTCTTTCTCTTTATTTGAACTTAAATAAACAGGAAGACAGGAAATTATATGATGAACAAAATCACAATGTATTGAATAATAATAATAATAATAATAATAATAATAATAATAATAATAATAATGATATAATTACATTTAAATATTAATATCAGATGTATATGCTGTATAAGTTAGAATGAAGGTATAAAGTTTGTCAGACAGGAGAATTAGTTTGTGGTTGCCAGATGGTTAAATATAATCGATTCACTGTAAAGCTAAGGTACATGTAAACAGAAGCTTGTGGCGCAAATGAACCTCGGCTGGTGGGTTTTAATACTTCCTTATCTTTGGACAATATAGTTCCAAGGCCTATTTAGCTTTTTGCTTTACTTGCGTTCAGGAAACCACTTAGATTGTTGTTATAATACAGAACATAGCTTTGTAATGTAATATATTGAAATAATACACTTTATAAATTATCACTAATTGCAGAACATTCAGTTATCTTGTTTTGAATGCCACATGTTGCCTCAGTGCCATCTTGTGGTGCAAAATGGAAGCAAAATGTTTGCTTTGAAATCATTCCCATGTAAAGATACATGTTGTATAACGTAACGTGGATAGCAGTAACAAAGTACGGTTTCTTTAATTATTACTGAAATGACTTACCAAACAAAGGTGATATGAATTAATAAAACGCTTTTATACGCTTATGTTGAGATGCTGGATTTTGTTTGCTTAGTAAAAGGGCGATGGAGAAGTTGGTGGTTATTTATGTGTGTGGATATGTGTGGATTCTGAGAATAGTAAGGGTGTGCATTTGTGTGAGGAAGGACTGTGGTAACAGTGCAGAAATGTTTCCAAACATATTAAACAAGCGCCCACACTGCATAGGAAATGCATTTCACTGAACTGGGCACGGAAGTTTCAAGCCACTAGATGTTTGTGCCCTGGGAGACATACCGGTCACGCGTAAACACCAAGAGAGGCATAGATAGAATTCTATCCACATTTCAAAGGAGTCCAGTGAAGTCCACAACCCACGCTAATCAAGAACTTTGATTGCTAACAACTCACACAATGGTGTATTCCACGAATACGTCTGTCCCTTAAAACCACACAAACTGCAGCTCTTGTAGACACTAGCAGAGCCAGGCAGCATGAATACCTTGCCTTCTGCAATGAAATGCAGGAGCTGTGCGAAGAGCGTGGCTTCAGTGAAAGGTTAGTGCTAAGGACGATAGCGTCAAGTTGTGTAACATATTTGACCAAAGAGCAAGCATCACTTCGTGTGACGTCAGGCGAGAGCCGTGCAACACCACGTTGACTAATAAACGGCGCTGTGAGTACGGAACTGTGGGGTTCAGTCAGGTGTAGTGCTCTCGATGACAATAACATGGCCAGTACAAGTAAAACGGAGTAGCCAGTATTTCTGTCTGATTCTGTTATGAAATTAGCAAATTCGAAATCCAGAAGTAGTTCACAACTAACATGTAGTCTTTGATTACAAATTTTCCACACATTACGCCCTAACATTGATAAGCTAGTTAAAGAAAAATGAAATAGGAAGTGTTGGAAAATGTCCATGTATGTTTTTCTGTATGGAGCTCTTCTAATTTGTGGAGAAAATGGCATTATGTGATGTCATATTTACTTAATAACATGGCTGTCCCTCACATAAACTAGAATTGTTAATTTTTTTTTTCTTATAACTCACAGCCTAAATGTAATTGTTTATCATCTGCCACCAATTGTGTAATCAAAACAGTCAACATTAATATAACAACATACAAGACGTTAGTTGGATTATTAATACCAGATATGCTTCTTGTCTTTCGTAATTACTGTATCCGGCATGCCTCAGACTATTTTCTCTTCCCCTGCAGCACTAGTATAAAGCGCGGTGACGTCACACGCTGAACTAGTCTTCAGTGCGAGCATGTTAAGCGTTGAGCTTAACACCGGTACTTCAGTCCTCCCGTGGATTAGTGTTTAGCAATGAGAAACGCTCCACTTAAGTCTAAAAGGGAATCGCCATAATGTTAGTATCTGGGTAACAGAAACCCCTAATGCCAGTTTGAAGCATCTGTGCCGCTCTCCCAAAGTGAACGTGTTCTGTTCAATGAGCAGCCACACAATCATCTACCCCAATGTGTGTATAGTGACTGTATAACTTTACCTTATTATAGAAAGCACCATAAATTATCCTACGTGTAATCAGCATGAAAAGAACTATTGCTTATCTGCTGGTCAGTGCAAACAGACCTTCTAAGTCATCACGTGGCTATGTGACTTTTAAACCTTTATCTATCGCTTCGGTTTCACTTTCTCCTTGTATGTACAAGAGTATCTCAGTTCTTTGCTTATTTATACTCTGTTTTATGCTAATACGTTTTATCATCTATTACCTACTTTCCATATATTTTATGTTTAATCTATTGTCGATTTGTTTGAGCGTCGGAAGGAGTTTTGTCATGCACAGGAAGTGCTTGTTCTTTGTAAATCCTCATCCTCCTGATCGGCGAAGGTCTCCGAGTCTCGCCCTCCCAGGGGACCTGCAAGCCCCCAGGTGGGTGAGAGAAGCCGGAGTACGAGCCGCCACTTGGGGGCTCAAATCTGTAGCTGATACGGTCCCTGCCTTCTGCTGTCGTCTCTCTTCGAGTCCGAATACCCTTCGTATCCCTTCACCTTATCTCTCCCTCCCGGGGGCGCCTCATCAGAGGCATAGGTACAAAAGAAATTCTAAAGGTCGAGGTGCTAACTCCCCTCCTCTGAACCTTGTGTATCCTATCCACCATTTGTAATTATTTTAATTGTTATGTTTAACTTGTCGCAACCTAAAATACACAAAACATCTCTTATTAAGAATAAGTAAATAAAAGTATTTCTTTCAAACTTTTATGTCGATGAAAATTAAAATGCCTTTGTAGGAATACTTTGTAGAAGAGTTGACAGAGAAAGCTATATGAATGTAGCACTTTGGAATTTTTCTTCTCCTTTTCTTTGTACTCAAGTGGTTTGTTATTATTGTTATTATTAATAAGCACTTGAATGCTGCCTTTTGTTGTATGTACTTATAATAAAATATCTGTCACGAGTAACGTGGTTAGAATAATTGTTATAATAAGAATGTCAAGCATATATGAATTAATTTGGAACGCGAGAAAACATCACATCGAACTTTAATGTAAAATTAATCCTAAAAAGGTAAAATACTTTGTGAGCCTAAAATTTCTTCTTCTGCTAGTAAGACGGGTGCCAGTACTAACTTCAGTGAACCAATCATAGCTGAAGTGCTTCAAAAAATGGAAAATGGTACTGAAATTTGAAAGAAAATTGCAATTCCTTCTGATAGTAATTTTTTTATTTTGTGCCTGTACGTCGTGATTTAACTTTGTAATAAAGATACACTAAAACCTGTACAAAATATGTTGCTCTATCATGAGAGGAAAGGCACTCACATCAAATTCTACGGGGTAATAGAATTTCTCGTATTGTAATTCGGAACAAAGAGGCAGGAATATGAGAAAATGCATTTAAGCCAGACATCAGAAATTAGGTTTTTGAGACCCGTAGCTGCATCTGAGGAAGTTGAATATGAAATGATTGCATAAGGGAAGCATAATAGAACTGGAGTCGATGTCTGAGAGCGCTTAGTAGTACAGAACGTTTCAAAATAAGAAGCTAAAAATAGGACGCTCCAAGCCTGGAGAGGATAATTTAGTTATTGAGCCTAGTGATTACAATAAAATATCACTACGACATATTTTTATATACTTTGCAAAGAGCTGCACGCTGTAACAGTAACATTTCTATGGCATTTTTAAAGCATACGGTATGTCTAGAGAGTTGTAGAAGAAGATGAAATTAATGTACACTGATTTATCGAAAGTTAATTTATTAATACTGTAGTACAAAAAATCTGATGTGCTGCACTCACATGACTTTCTCTACTCTTGTACTGACTATTCTTAGTAACTCATTCCTATATATTCTTAATGTTAGTTGAGGAAAACATTTGCAGAAATTATCTTAACTGTTCACTTTCTTGTAGATACAAGGGGAATATGAGAATACTTTGAGTAACAGTCAAATGTTTTGAAACTTTCAAATTCCCTTCTCTTTGCATGGCTAACATATAAAAAATGAATGACGATATTCCATTTGACGATAAACTTTCCAAAATTCACTCAGATAACAAGGAATATCTCCGAAATGGTTCACTCTACAAAAATTTACTCGGACATAAATTGTGTATTTTAGGAAGATCTACATCTTTTGTATATGAAGTAAGAAATGGTATATCTCTTACGGTTTACTAGTTATGCAAAGTCATCCAGAGTGAAAAGGACTCCATAGGCTATAGCCAGAAAATCAAAATATACATCTCATTTGTCACAAAAATATTTTAAAAATATGGCATTTTAATGAAAATAATTAGAGCCATTTTCGAGAATATCAAAAAGCACGGCAAGTGAGGAAAAGGATACAATGCAAAGGCCTGTCTCATCCTGTCACATCCAGTGCAACCTTCAATATCATTTGCTGTGGAGTTTTATGAAGAGCAGCTGGACAAAGAGTATTTTTTCTTCTGATTACGGAAGTGTAATTACCCTTAGAATTGTTAAATATTATTCAAATATATTTTAATTAATTATAGTATTTATTTCAATTTAGTGACCTTCTAGCGACCTTTACTTTAGGATTTGGCGACTTTTGGTTTATACTAGTTGCCAATACTGTCATCTTTTGGTGGTGAGACACTACTCTTTGCTTTGAGCAAGCATCCTTGCCATCTTTCGGCGCTGCCATACACCATGCAACACCAGAAAAATGAGAGAAAGAAAACGGAATGAAAGGGAAAATATGGAGAAGAAATCGTGTTAAATGAGAAGCCAGACCAGCATTCAGCTACAGAGCAGGGTAATCCACAACAAACTCGAAATTACAGTGGGCAGTCGATGGGAACTGGACCTAAAATCTCCCAAATGCAAGTTGCACATGTTTGGTGGAACCACCTCGCTCGATTAAACATACAGCAGAATGCGAAATAACGCGGTTGTTGGGGACATGCTTTAACCCCGCGTTATAACGATTCCGCGGTATATCGAAATTGGAGGTTAGAGATTACAAAAATCGATCCCGCGGAAACGGTGGCAAACATTCTTGCAATATTAAATTACAGTAGGTACATTGTAAGGTATGTAATATAGGTTAAGTACACCACTTTTACACCTAATTACACACCAGTTATGCTAGGGATGTATTCCAGTCCTATAACCGATCTTAATTTATACAGCAACAATTACACTGTACCAATTTTACACTAACTCAATTTTGTATTGTCTTAAAGACATCAGTAAGTTTTCTCTGGCGTCATAATTAACAACTCCTCTTTTCTTCCCCGCGTATTGTTTGATTGCAGCAAGATGGAAATTAATACTGTTAGATTTATTTTACTTCTCTATACACAGAATCATCTTGTTTATAGTACTTATCACTCCACTAAGATGCAAAATACGAGATCTTCCTTGTGTATGTGTCGTTACTTTGGGAAATTCTTAGCAATGCAGTGGCCAAGGTCAACGCTTGGAATGCAGCGTAAAGTATATTCCAGTACCACTATTTAAGAAAACGTAAACTCAACTTTCAAAAATAAAAAAAATAAAAAAAAAAAGTAAATAAATAAAAAGTGCCTAAGATATATTCTCGGGGGCATACTTTTCCCCGCGTTGAATACGAATTCGTGGTATTTTGGATCGGGCTATTTCAGCCTTCTACTGTATGTGCTAAGTTTTTTAATAAAATCCTTCTTGCGTGAAAGGATAACGTCTCTCTCTTTCTGCGTATTATATTCTAATGCACGATGATCTTTCTGTTCATGAATAATTCTGCGAATGTCTATTATTAGAAACTAAAGTAGATAAGCTTCTTAGTTACGTGGGAAGAATAGATGCATTATTCAATATGCACAATAGCATAGCTGGACCAGTAATGGCCTCCACGGTGGTAGAAAAAATGGAAGTTCAAATATCTTCTGTGTATTTTAGTACTTCACTACTTAACAGTAGTTTGTATGGAAAGCAATCTTAAAGGAAGGGATTAGGGATGAAAAATTGCAATTTTAGTGTCTATAATGGTGCCATGTTTATTTAATCTGTGTACTTTATGTCGAGTCTCTATACGGGCAATAAAGTTCATTTTACTTTGCATTTTAATAACTTGGTGAAGAAAAAGCACGCTTATCTTTTGAGATCCAATATTATTTTCACAAAACTTCTAACTACGAAAGCAGAGTTTGTAAACTAAACTTTATGCTCTATTATTGTTTCTCAGACGTTGTTTGCCATCCCACTGTAATTGCATTTGAAGTTTGGGGTAGTTCAGTGGAACTTTCACAGCAGCTTTCGAAAGAAAATAAACATTCTTAAATATCAATCTCTTCCTCAAACACATTGAGACATCCGGATGAGGGGCGGTCAGGTTGGTGGGGGAAATTGTGTGTAGGTCTAGTATCTACTATTGTGAGGGTGGCCCACCAGATTACGCAACTATTGCCACATACTCCTGCAATAATTTTAAATATTTGTTCTTATTGCGCTGGATACATTGCCACATAGAAGGATTCTTCCAGACAGGCCAGAAGAAAGGGTTAACTTCGTGGCAAGCAACTGCGTCCAACTAACGAATACAATATGGTTAAATGTCATCTGATATTCTGAAACGTTCAATGTATAAACATTACACGAACTTTGCCCACAACTAGTATAATAGGATGAGCTTGAATTATAGCACACAAAATTTAATGGCGGGTGACAGGAGGAGCTGGTGAACATAACATCCAATCAGAGGCTTGTTGTATAGTTAAACAGGTTGTGAAATCACGGTGTAAAGCCGGTCATATATATGTATATATAATTTACACCCACAAATGTGTTTGCGCAACAGGAAAGAATATGATCTAACCATGAAGTACTCAGCCATCAGCTGCCATTAAATTTGGTGCATGTAATTGTGTCATTTATTGGAGGTTAGATTATGTGAAGTTGCAGCTGTTTAGTTTAAAATGTGGTTTATAATTTGATGGAATGAGTTGAAAAACTATCTGCAGAAATTTAGACCTATGTGTTTGAAGCGGATGGGTTTAAAAATAATCTCTATCACATTTCTATATACTTTTGTACACCAAGCTTTTTGTTTTTTGACATAATGAACACACATACACAGACCTTTTTATTTGCTTATTTTTTTTTTAAATCCAATTTTCATTCAAAGACTGTCAAAACGTGTATTTTGGTAAATAATTGCTTAAGTTGTAGTAAAAGTAACTACAATAAATATGGATTAATCTGGCAAACATATGAACTTGTAAACAGTTGCAGTGGTTTAGCGTAAAGCGTTAATATCAGTGGAAAATATGAGAAATATTGACTAAACAAATGAAATACAATACATGTAATTAATTTTTCTATGAATGGGTTGTGAAAACTATTTACATCGGTCGTGTGTTGTTTCTTACAACAATAATAAATAGATCTTGAAATAGAAAAACAAAATGCAGAGTTAATTATGACATTCAATTTGTATCAAATAACTCATTTCGTGGTGTTAATGTGGGACAATGTAGCTCATGTTTAATTTAAATCTCAACTATTTTAAGCAACACACCTTTTAAATTATGTATGTAATCCATTTTCTCCCTCATGCATGCAAAGTGTATGCAACATGACGGTTTGCATATTTTTACGACATAAATAGTCTCCATTCTCCTTACGTTAAGCACCTAAGGAGTCCTATTATAACTTATGCAAAAACGGCTAGCGAATATGCATCAAGATTAACAGGAAGTACAACGACAAGGTGCTTTTGCTCGGACAATTTGTATTAAAAATCAAGAAAATAAATGAAAAAACAGCTTATTTAATACACATAAGATTTTTTATTATATTTATATTACCTTTGTAATATTTACTGTTAAAGTTGACAAATATTCAGTCCCCTGGCAGTTTGTAAGGAATATATTTTTATTGACCGATATAACACCAGAAAGTTCTACCTGTCTTGGGAGAATGAGACGGTCCATTGTTCCCTTAAACTTGAGTATTTTAACACATACATTTCAAGTCTCAATTTAATTTTCTGAAATAGGAATTTCCAGCAGTAAATTTACATCATCGGATTTCCTCAATGGCTATTAGTGCATCTAATTTTGATTCGCGTTGGAAAATAAAGATTTAAAACTTGAAAGTTCTAAAGTAATTTAAACATATGCAATATTTTAAAAAACTATTTTGTGTACCATTGACATTCATAGCAATGTTTTCACTGTTCAATAAATGTTGAAGCTTTATATGTATATTTTTCATATAATTTTTCAGAAATTAAGATGTTTAATCTGAATGCGTAACTAGTGGTTTGTTACAATATCAGATCCATTATTAGGTAATTAATATCTTACAACGCTGACAGAAGTATCCTATAAAGGTTCTGAACCTAGATGGTTTACGCACAAAGCCGCAATTTTTGCCATTTGAACTGGAAAGGACGCAATTTTTTCAGGGAACATGTTTCACTTAAATATGCCACAAATACGAGCATTATGGATTTAATTGTCAGAAAGGGAACACCAGACGTGAAACCATCGCACTCAGGCGTAAAAACGGAATATTTTCTGCAGGAATCTCCAGAGTGATAAGAGGAAAACACCATGTTAATTTCTCCAGGGAGACAATTTCCAGCAGTAGTGTTAGCAATGAAATATGCAGCCGTAACTCCTTCGCACGGGAGAAAAAACTTCTGACTATAAAATGTGGTCTGAAAAAGAATAAGGAGGCACATCGTAGGAATATATATATATATTGGTTCTAATTGTAACTACAAGCATAAACCCTGTGATATAATGTTATTTTAATAATTATAAATTACGATCAAATAAATGGCTTAAAACTTTGGAGTTTTATCTTTGAATTTCTAAGATGATGATGCTCGTAAAATCTAAATAAACCAATCAATTCAACATTTACAAAATATGAGCGAATAACTTTAGAGTTTATATGAATAGAGTACATTAAACTGATGGCAATAGAAAACAAATTAGAGATTTAGACTTGTCAGTTGAACTTGGCTCCCTCCTCAACATACTGTGACGTCTGCGACCGACTGCATTTCAACGAGACGCTCAAGGTCAAGCTACCTAACAACACTGCTTGTAAATACGTTAACCGACGAAAGTAGACTGCTATGAATAAAGACGACTATGAGCGCAGCAGAAGAGAGTAATTCTAGGTGTATTTTCCAGAGAATTCGCCGGTACTAGGGTAGTTTTTCTTTAAGTTGAGTATTGAGGTAGCGTTAGTTTTTAAGTAGGTGTGTTGTGTGTAGGCAGTGTTGAGAGAGTTTGAGTGTGTATCGTCAGAAAGAGTTTTAGACATTTAATCGTCACGTCAGAGTTGTTTGTTGTGTAAAATACTTTTTAGTGATGTGATCGTTGAAATTTGTGAGAAGACAAGAAAGTAGTACGGCTATAACTAGTTTGTATCAAGGTTAACGTGTGTGAGTTTCAAGGTAACGGCGAATTGTAGATTCAGTTAACGATAAAAGGAGAATTGTGTTTTTGTGATTCAGTTTTAGAAGAGAAATGAAGTGACATTAAAAGTAACTCGACTTATCATATATTACAAGCCAGGACGAAAGAGAACAATAAATACCACAACCGACTTCAGTAGAAAGCATAGAGAGGATCGTACAAGCTTCGAGGCCGCTGGTTTGGGCTTATTCCGGCATGGCTAAATCTACATCTCATGCATGGAAGAACAGTAACTTACGCCATCTCTGTCGGAAGGCAGTTAATTCCATAAGTACACCGGCTGTGAATCGTCGTTGAGTTGTGTGCCACGAAAATGGAGAAATGCCAAGGAGCATTACATTACATGGGGAAATATACCTATATGTCATGCTATTTCTTACATGAGCTATATATGAAACAAACCAGTTAGTATTGAATTAAAAACTGTGAATATAATAACATTACATTAAATAATAGTAAGACGTTCGATTTTTATATGTTCTAAAAGTAAACAGACTGCTAAGTTATTGCAAGTTGGTTGAATAGGGTTAATCTGCCAGGTAAATATATATTCACAGTTACTATATTGATTTATAAAAGTAAAGCGAAGTTATTTAATTGTTAAGTATAATTTTTCAAATTACTGCCTGTATTTAAAACTTAATTTTCAGTATTTGTTCTTTACATATTGGTTTTGACGGGTGTTAACAAATTTTTAAAGGGCACAAACCTTTGAGTTAATAAGAAACAGCCTACAAAACCAAAATGTTTCCTATTCCAATGCAAAAGCGTTTAGGTATCAAGTGTTCAGTGCAGGAGAAAACCTAATGTTTAGGCTTGGGTCCTGTTTGCATGTGATCGTCATTTCAGTTATGTTTGCAGGGAGATTTTGTGATATAGCACACGTTGGGTAGAGGCAGCACAGCCGCGTCGCCTTACAAGTAGGTTACTGTAGCAGTATATCACCTTCCTCTTCCATATCTCCTCTACTGACAACAAACATAAGTGCAAACGAATACAGTAAACTAGCTTTCAACGTAACGTCCTTTACAATACTGGCCGGAGCCTACAGATGATTATATCTCGTACTACATATTCATTACCTTCACTGTACCACTTTTCTGTAAAGTCGCAGGTTACCGCGTTACAGAAACCACAGTACTTAAATGTAACAACGGTTGCAAAGAGGACGTTGACGTTCATATGCCTTTCTCTACTCACTTTTCTGTAAACTATTTTACAAAGCCCTGTTCTGTCTGTTATTATGCTTTTCGTTGTAGGTATAAGTATAGGTAGAGAGGGTTAAAGAGATAATCAAGTCTTTAAAAAGCAGGCCACTGTATGTGGCTTTGAAATTCATCTCTTTGCATGAAGGAAAGAAGGAACAAAAAACAAAAAGGAACAAAAAATTCGCCATTGAGAAGGAATATTTTTCAAAATGCAATGCCACAAAATAATTATATGAACAAACTGTACGTTTTAGAAATCTATAAATTTCTTTTGTATTAACTCAGGTTAAAAATGTTATACAATTATATAAACTTCATTCAAAAGGAAAAAGATAGGCCATTGGCATTTTATTTGTTATGCTAGCATCTTATACTGGTGGTGTCTGACTCAAAATTGCTAGAGGCACCTCTACGAAAATGTTCGTATCTTCACTTTAAAATACGAACCCTGATATTTATCCGATCTTTTTTTGTTTCTGAGATATACTGTTCTAAAATACACAGACATACCGTGCAACTCGCGCAAAAATTTCTCTAAAATTCTTGTTTTTGGATTAGGGAAACTCAAAACGTGTATTTCTGGCGAAAACTATATAACGTATTAACACAGAACGCAGTAATTCCTCTGCTAACATAGGCAAGCAATAGAGAATGTAACATATTGTGACTTTGGTGGGTGTAAAGTAAAGAAGACAGATGTAGTCGAGATAAAGAAACACTTTTATTTCCGTAAACAGTAACTTTGTACACTCGTTGCAACAGCAAGGAAGTCTTTTCCGATTCACCAACAGCACGGCTCCGAATTCGTCACAAAAACTGTCCCTTCTCACACTTTACCGCTATTTATATCTCCCAGGCACTATTCTGGAAACTTCAGGAAAGTTCAGTTATTATTGCGGTGAAATACAAAGCAGAAAATTCCAGAAGTCTCTATCCCTTTCTCTCTTTCGGCAAGCGCCCCAACAATGCGGCCATTCTGTCTCTTCCCTTCGGCTCCTTTGCGGTAGTGCCGACAATAATGCGATGGGCGACAGTATTTTATTATTTGTTTTGAAAACAGCATACGAACACACACGATACAGGTGGAGAAAGGATGAACCAATGGGTTAAGAGAATAAGATTTGAATGAGATTGGGAGGAGGAGGGAGGTTGTATATGTAGAACAAGATGGGAAAGAATAAAGTAGAGATCGACGGTTAAAGGAAGCGCTTTAGAGAATGAGAAAAAAGGGATGGAAGGTGAGAGATTTAAAGAAGTGATGAAGATTACGAAAGAAGATAAGAGAGGGGGAGAGAGGTTGAGGAATGAAAAGCCAGACAAAGAGAGATGGAGAGAAAGAGAGAGTAAGAGAGAGAGGGAGCGAGAGATTTCCCCGGAGTTAACGAAAACGCCCCTTTAAAGCTCTAATGTAATGCTTAGAATGTTTCAAATCTGTGTGTAGTATCTGCAAATTATTTTCATGGTGATTACCAGATCCTATATATTTAGGCCTACAAAAATCAATTTTTAAGGTTGATACAAGGGCTCTAAAATAATAAAAACTACGCGCTAAAGATATTCTTAGGCACCAAGGTATAGTTTCCAGGAGATAAACAGTTGATGTCATATATTTAAAATATATTTGAACCTTCTATTCTAAAATATTAAAATGCAAGTAAGTGTGCCATAACAAAAGCACCAAATGGCTAAATTATTATAGGTAGAAACCTTTTATTGTGTCTTAAATTATGCATTTATGAGGTAATGACGACGAAGAACTTAACTTATTGAATAGATCACATCGGAAGCACACCAGACATAAACGCCCTAGAGCTCATATTAAGCCACTCCCAAAACTGTTCAGAAAACACAAGCTAAGAACAGCAATATAATGGTATAGTTTGACGTGCATTTGAAACTTAGTAGAGAAAACGAGAGAAATCTTGCAAACGCGAGATAACAAGTTATGTAAGTCATAAAACGTCACAAGTAGTTTGTTTCTCTTTCTACACAACAAGTGCATCTAAACGATAAAGTGAAAAGTCCCAGAATATATCTTGCTACTTCCAAAGTCTTTGAGTTACATCAATACCATGATATAAAGACTTACAGTCATATCTTTTAAAGCTAACTGAAGACGTTGAATTTCGTTCTCCTTAAACTGCCAAGAGACAAACAAAGCAGTCAGAAAGTGAGTAAGGACCTTCCATTTAAGAAAAGTATTGCAAAACTTGACACAAATTACAAGGAATATTCAAATAAAAAATGCATTTGGACTTAAATTGTGTGTTTTAACGAAATCTACATTTTTGTACAGTAAGATTTGGTATATCTTTTACGTTTTACCAGATATGCAAAATTCATCAAGAGTAAACAGGACTATATGCGGTATAGCGAGAAAATTTAGAATATGCATTTCATTTGCCATAAAAAATCTCAAACATATTACATTTTAACCAAAATCGTGAGTCATTTTTAAGAAAATCAAAATTTTCGAAAGATTTTCGATGTAAAGGGTAGTTTAGGGTGGAGGAATTTTCTTGATGTCTTGCATCCTTGAAAAATATTAGAGTAATATACCAACTTTGGTTCTTAATCGACTTTCCCTTCTTGAGTTAGGCTGTCCATAGACACACAGACACACAGACACACACACACGCATCTTTTTCTAAAACTGCTTTTTTAGATTCATGGGGCCTCAAAACATATTTCCGGTGAAATCTTAACATCAAAATTGTCGGTCGAGTACAATATTTCCCCTATTTAATATGTCTACTAGAGAAAGTAAGAATTTATGGAATAACACAAAATAAAATACACTTTTAGGCTCCTAAACATTAAAATAGACATTTGAAGTGTCACATATTTGTAATTTATATAAAACGTTAAGATACACAAGACATTTTGGTTTATTCACACTCATATTAAATATACATTAGTCAAAAATCCCAGATTACAAAGGTTTTCTAAGAGCTATTGAACCTACGTCTCAATGCCTTGACATTTCCGTTTTTCTTTACAGAGACCGCTACAACAAGGGAAGTTGGAGAGCGCTACTGCTTGTATATTATGAGACTATTTCTGACCCAGCATTTGATTTCAACTGCACATGCTACCACATATTCTTGTTCTGTCAGTTGCTAAGATCTCCCCATCAAATACACCCCGCTCCATTTTCTCCAATACACATATCCCTTGTATTTTGTTACGCCAGCTGCAGCCGCCGCCGCGTGGAATTACGTTGCGTGTGCCTTAGACATGGGCTACTCGTTTTCGTGCTTCTTTCCACACTCGCTCCAAACGCTAAATTGTGGTGATGCGCAATACAATCTTGTGATACAAGTGTGCTGGTAAATGTATAAGAGCGGAGAAGTGTTTGAAAATACGAGAGGAAATTCTCCATCACATTTAATGTATATTATTATACTTCTCTGTATCAAAAATCATGTTTTCGAAAGAATGCTTGTTCTCTAATAGCTTTTATGCACCGAGTTTTATTTATTTATTTATGAAAATAGCAGTTATAAGCCCAATTACAACGTTCATTATAATGTTCACTTACATACAATTATTATTTCCAAACCTAACTTATAGACATAAAACCAAAAAGTATATATATATATATATATATATATATATATATATATATATATATATATATAAATTAAAGGTTGTGAAAGAAAAATGAAAAAGACGAAATAAATAACAAAGAGAAGGTGGCTTGATGATTGCATTATGTTTAAAACTTTATATTAATCTAGTCATTAGGCATTTATTGCATTTTTGAACCGAGATACTGATATACTGAATATATCTACTTCAAAATAGCGAGGACTTATATAAATCTGTGTAGTGGTGAATTTTTATGGACTTCGGTGTGTGCCCTTGAAGCGAAAAATAGCTTCTTGAATCTACTTATTTTATTTGGCACATAAATCAATATACTTGTAATAATTTGACTATCATAAATAATCTAGTGTTAGACTATACAACAAATTAATCCCGTAATGCCTCTGATGGCACTTAAAGCTTTATACTTAAATATTTTAAAAGGGTTTCTTAATTTTTATACTTAGGGTAATATCCAGTTCTTTTATATGGTACATATTTTAAAACTTTTGATTGCACTTTTTCTATTATATTGACATTTTTGTGGTGTTAGTATTCCAAATACTAGATACACATTCAAAATTCTGTCCAACAAAGGAGTTGTAAATTCGAAATAGCGTTTTTTCTGTGAATGTGTATGAATTTCGAATAATTAAGCTTAGACATTTTAACGATTTAGTTACGATTAGTTGCATATGTTTGGTAAATCTGAGATTTGATGCAAAAGTTCGTATTTACGTTACAAATACATTTAGTGGGATAATGGAACACTGTAATCCCTTTTTTCTATCACATCGAATTTGTTTCACAAAAATTGGCATTCATAAACCAATTTTTATTTGGCCCAGACATGGACAGTGAGTGTTTGAAGTATATATGTAGTGTTCATCACAGATTGACCCTAAATAAAGTGAAAGTAGGTGCTTTAACTGGATCTCAGGTGAGGAAATTAATGTGTGACACCAATATGAGCCAAATAGGAAAGCAAGTCTTACATAACCACAAAGATTTAAAATATATCTTAGGAAACAGAAGGAGACTAGATTACAAATTCATCGTGAACACCATGTTGGAAAATTTCAGAAAACTAGGTTGTAACATGAGTTTGAAGATACACTTCCAATAATGTCACATAAAATATTTTCCAGATTGTTGACTTGTGTTTTACAGCAAGAACGTTTACACCAAGATTTGAAAAACATCGAAAAAGGACATCATGATAGTTGGACAGTTAACATGATGGCACACCACTACTGGCACCTGAAAACGGGGCACTTAACGTTGACGCAAACGTTCCTCTCTGTCGAAGACGTCAACTTTAAGACCTATAAGATCTCGTGTTTGGTGTCCGGACTAGCTCTAGCAAGAGGTCCTAATCTGCAGGGTATGCGTGAGTTGTGGTAGGAATGGAACCAAACGAAGAATTAATCAACATTTAACTTTATTTGCAAATTTCCAGATTTGTAGAGAACTGCCGACGATATTTAAATAGAATGTAACTTTGTAACTTCAACTACAACGTTATAACACTAACTTTTTCACCCTTTAGCAACCGCCGAATTATGTATAGGCGCTAGCTTACGTACAAATCCCAAATTGCACGTGCGTTCTCTCGGCTCGATTCAATACGAGTGTGTGTTGCATTGCATTATGCGTGGGCGACACGAAGGAAGCAACTTCCATTGGCCAACTTTAGAGCACGTCATGATAAGATAGGAATCAGCCCGCGGAATCGTTAGAGCTTTGTACGTACAACAATTGTAACCTTATCACTCATTTAAATATGCCTAGGTTTCCATTCTTGAGACTTTAATCTATTCAGCTTTATTACGTCTTCCCCTTAACTATCGACTAGAATCTCCTTTTGTTTCTTTCTATTATCAATTATATATATTGACATAATTTCGGTTTCAACGTTTAACACTAGTTAGAAAAATATAAGAAATACCAGGAGGTATAACACAAATAACCGTCTTTTATTCATACTCTAAAGCAAACATCTGGCTCAAGAAGAGAGATTCTTGATTAATTATCTAATTACCGGAAAATGCTGATAGCATTACTACAGGTTATATTTAGGTATACCATTTTCAATATGAACAAAGTTATTATCTTCGCTGTCTACAAGAGTTGTGTAACTACGTTTTACTCACAATGTAAACCTTCATTAGAAGTTGAAGTCTTTGCAATAAATGCATTCCGTATCTTTATTCTCACTTTCACTTGAACTTGACCAAGCGGAAACATCCCTCCTTTTTCTTTTGTCTTAATTTGAAACTTACTTTATTCTTCTTCTTGCAGTCTGTTTTATGTATGAATCATTTTTATAGCCTATATTTCTTCCACCTTCGATTTCTGTGAGCCCACAGAACTTTAGAAATCAGTTATGTGGACGTTAAGTGGTGGTTTTCCTCTTTTGGCTGAAACTTTCTTCTCTCCTTTAGGGTTCGGCTACAAATCTTTTAGTGAGGCATTGGGAAGCAAAGATGACACTATGACACATTCACTTCAATGAAAATAAAGCCTAACTTTGGGAAAGTCATTTTTTTAATTAACGTCCTCCAACATTGTGTCATATCGGACGAATGAATGAAATGAAATGGGTGAAATGATGCTCAAATGAGCCCGAGGTCCATGGAGGGGAAAGTCATTACCTCAATACTAGCTTAAAGCCAAAAGTTCAGTAGATTATCTCAAAACCATGCTGGGTTAATTAGGCTATTGTGACAAATTACATTTTCAATTACTTTTTATGTCAATTTTTCTTCTAAAAGAATGTATAGGTCGCGCGTTACTTCTTGACGAATGAAAATTTTATATGAAAGGTTGAATGCGAATCTCTACTCAGCTTTTGCGGGAACGAGAGAGAGGAGGTACAGTCTGCAGTGAGATGACGCGCATGCTTCTGAGCTGAAGTAGTACAACACTACAAATCAATTTATGACACTTGCAGTAATATCAGCCACACGTATTATACACTATACCTCTATAACTGTTTCCACTTAACTTTCTTGCATTTATTCTATTCCCGACATCTCTCCCTCGTCTGAATTGCTATTTTCGTTGCATGCATATATACATCCGTACCGCACAAAACTTCTGCAGTCGACTGTACACACAAACGCGACAGAGGAAAACAGAGGTGTCTGTTATCGTAGCATAAACATTTGCTGACCTGTTTATTAAGGGTAGGCTCACTCATTGGATTTCTGCTCAAGGTCATTCGTCAAGAACGAACGCGCAACCTATAGTACTGTTTTGTCGTTAACAGAATCTACAATTTGTCGTGTCTTTGCAACACATAGTTATTCTGTCTTATGGTAAACTTGACTCAAAACGCTAATACTGCTCGACTGTTCACACAAATAATTCCGACTATTCACTTAGTAAAACAGTTCCAACACTCAAGCAACTCCGAGGCGACGATTAAATGTGTGCAATTGTATCTGGCGACACTCAAACACTCAATACTGATTTTACTTAGAACTAACTGCCAACAGCTATCTCCTTCAACACTTAACGACTCCGAAGAACTACTATTTGCTGTTGCATTCATGACAGAGCATGGGTTTTTTCTCAAATTTACTGGTTTGTAAGCAAAAAACGTTTCTCGAACAGTCTGGAATCGCTTTGTTCAGCCACGCTCACAGTCTAACCGCTCCATTGTCATCGGGCCACGTATGAGGTAGCTCGATCTGACGGATGGGTGGGTGGCCGGTGTTTCAGTAGGTATAATGAAGTTTAGTGTTCAAAGTTTACAATTAATCATAAAATATTAAGCACAAACATTAAAATATTTTTTCATAAGTTTTTACATAAGTTCAATCTGCTATAAGTTGCTCGGATGCCACCTAATATATGCCATGTCATTTATATAAAACACGCAAAATTCTCCACCTAGAGAAAGGTTAATTTACTTAAGGTGTTACAAGGAAATGCGTAAGTATAGCAGGTCAAAGGACACTAAGGGAAAAATAGGCCACGGAGGTTGGAGAAGAGAGCTCCAGTATAATGAAAGTGTATGGCTGACAAGTGAAAGTGTTAAGAGAGGTAAATATGAAGGTCAAAGACCATCTTGAGCTATGTAGTCACAGGGAAGAGGCTTATTAAAGAGGAAGAGGGAAGCCAAAAGCCTGCTATTTACGGAGAAGCTCTGCCTTGCAAGTAGAATGTATATATATAAAGCGTCTCTCCGTTGTGATACAGTCAGCTATATGTTCCTTGTCTGCATAGCGTAATACCTGCTCATACTATAATTCCATTGTCCTAGAAAGCTTGGGACCGGCGTTGGAAGGCTTATATTACAGAAAAAGTAGATTTTCTTCTTGCTGCAACTAAGAAGAACATGCATGCATAGACTATAATAAATAACAGTAACATATTGTAACAAACTGGCAATTTCACAAATCCCACTCCTGACACCAGTGTGACAAAATGATAGAAAAGCCAGTCCAGTTCTTTTTTCTCACGTTATAGTCCTTCAAAATTGTTCACAAATGCACACTCTTTTTAATGACCTTAAAACAGTCTTCAGTTCTCCGTGATACTGCAACTCATAACTATTTTCTTCTCCTAGCCTTGGCTCATTCCTTTCTTTACTTTCTCTGTCTTTCAAACGGGTGACATTGACGTTGCGATCACTTAAAACCCATTAAATGCTTCGCTATTTTTCTTTAACGCGGCAGTTCTCTCACGACAACCATACACACTCGCGCGCGCACACACACAAACACACATACACGCGAGCGCGCGCGCACACACAGTCTTTTTCTTAAAATACTCTTCTCGATTCTGGAATTCAAAACGTGCATTTCCACAGAAATCTCGCTATCGAATTTTTGGTTCGAATTCGATACCTAACGATTTTGAATAAAATACCACAATATTAAGATTTTTTGCATATAAAAGTGTGCAATTTTCTACAAGCAGCTGGCTCCTCATACCGAATGACATTTGCATAATTAGTAGATCTTAAGAAATGACAATATCGTATTAGTTACTACAGAAAAATGTAGATCTCTTAAACAGACAATGTGTGTCATATTAAGGTTTTTTAATGGGGTTAACCATTTCAGTTATTGATGTTCAACTTCAGTATTTATACTTTTTCAAGCTGTAAATCACATCATATGATAGCGATCCTCATTTTTACTTTCTCTACTGGTAAGTAGGGGAAGTATTGTATTCCACCCAAAAATTCGATGTCGAGATTTCACCGGAAATATGTTTTGAGACTCCCTGAACCCCCCACCCCCAAAAAAAAATTTTAGAGAAAGGTATGTCGGTAAGTCTATCTGTCAATCTGTGGACAGCATAACTCAAAAACGAAAAGTCGGTTGAAAACCAAAGTTGGTATTTAAGTTTGTGTTTCACGGATGAGATACGAAGATTTTGAAGAAAACAGCACCACCCTAAACTACCCTTTACATGGACAATTTTTCGAAAATTTTGATTTTCCTGAAAATGACTAACGATTTTGACTAAAATTTCATATGTTTCAGACATTTTTGTGACAAATGAAATGTATATCTTGAATTTTTTGGCTATAGCTCCTGCAGCCATATTTACTCTGGACGACTTTTTCATAACTGGTAAACCGTTAGAGATAGACCAAATCGTACTATACAAAAAATGGAGATCTTGGTAAAATACACAATTTATCTCCCAATAAATTTTCTTGTAGGGTGAACCATTTCGGAGATATTCCTTGTTATGTGTGTGAGATTCGGAAAACTTGAAAACTCGTGAAATGGGACATTGTTGTTGTTTTATGTTAAGTGTGCAAAGAGAACGGAATCTCAAAGCTGTAAAAGATTTGATTATCGCACAAAGCCTACTGTATTCTAATATTCCCCTTGCACCCACAAGGAAATAAGCAGTAAGATAATTTGTACAAATGTTTATCGTAACTAACACGAAGAAGATATAGGAATAAGAGTTTGTAAGAATGGTTAGTGCAAGAGTAGAGAAAGTCATGTGAGTGCAACACATCAGATTTTTGAAAATGTGTCCATTACTTCAGCTTACTGTATTCTTCTTACATATAGTGAAATGTGCAATAAAATGGTCTCCATTAACAAGAACAGGCCACATAGAAAGATAAGCCTTCGTAAGAATACTGTGGCGCCCGGATTCCACACAGTTCTATTAGAGGCTCTTATGCCGGGCTTGTTTACGAGAAATTTCAAGGAAAGATATATTTTACAGAGAATTCGCCGATATAAAGCCACCTTATTAAACTAAATACAAGGTCCTCATTTTATATGGTCAGTTGGTATTACAGCTCTTCCTTCGCCGAGACTATAAATGCGAGAGTACGGGCAGAGGGAGTTAGTTTCCTTTTAGTGCTGAAGCACTTTACGAGTTGTGCGTTGAGAAAGTCAGTTGTCTATGCCAGCTGTTTGTGAACCAGAGAGAGAGTAGAAAGTCAGAGAAATGTGTGTCAAGGTTACGAAAGAATAGATGTGAGTTGCACCGTCACCATGTAAGTTGTGTTAGCAATAAAGCGAACGAATTTGTTTTTGTGATTCAGGTTTAGAAGAGAAGTAAAGTGACAGAAAAGTAACTTGTCATTTGTCACAATTTTTAGAAGAGCGAATAGGGAATGCCATTTGAATGCAAAACATCGGACGTTTCTTGAAGCAATTTTTGTGTATCTATCTAGCTAAGCAAGTTTGCATCAAATTCAATTCATATGAAGAAGACTTCACATGATGTTCACAGAAATGTTAGGATTTATATTAATGCACGCAATGATGCACATATCTTGCCTCTATATCGCGGTTTAGCGCTGTTGATTACCAAGCAGGAAACCTGGGTTCGATACCCAGTACCGAGGTGTCATCCGGGATGCACTCAGCCTCATTAGGTCTTTGAAGAGAATTGAAGAGCTACTTGATTGAGAAGTAGCAGCATCTGGTTGCGAAGACCACATATGTCGATTGGCAGGAACCGAATAGCTCACCACGCGTCTCCTCCAGCACGGCACCCCGCAAATATTGCTTGCATGGGCAGAGGTGTAGGTCGCAGCGGCCGGGCAGTAGCAAGGCCATCTTTATCTAACAGGCCTGTATACGGAAAGAGATTACGTTAATGACGTTATCACGGGAGGCTTATGTTTATCACCTATTTGTTTATTACGGGAATGCAACACATCAGTACGTGGTTGGAACGCTAAGAAGTTGCTTGTGCCTTACAACGTGTCATTAAACAATTAAGTGAGCGAACAATTAAATTACAAAGTGGTGTAGTTTTCAATACAAAATGCCTAGGAAGTGTTGTGTGCCGGGTTATACCTCAAACTATAAAACAAGTGTAGAAAAGTATGTTACAGTGTTTTCGTTTCCAAAGGATCTACACACGAGAGACCAGTGGGTACGTGCTATTCAAGGGATATTTATGAACCAGGTGTGGTATGTATTAAACAT
The DNA here is from genome assembly GCA_030765045.1 of Tenodera sinensis. NCBI lineage: Eukaryota > Metazoa > Arthropoda > Insecta > Mantodea > Mantidae > Tenodera > Tenodera sinensis. Next base: position 49,577,316 of record CM060967.1, read on the forward strand.
TTTTCTGAACAGCACATAGTGAAGGAATTTCCTGCTACGGGAAATGATGGAAGCGTTTTGTAGCACCCAGAACAACTCCTAAACTTACTGAAAATCCATAGCATTTCGTAAATAACTCGAAGATGAAAACATTGTTGATTTTCAGAGCTTTAAAAATAGAATTAGTGACATGAAATTAGAGGGATTCACCGTCATCATAAAAGAAATAATTTTTGTGAAAATTGATACTGAAGAAATTCCTAAAATTGTACCAGCATTAGGGGTGCTAATGACCTAACTGCCGACGGGCCCATAAACCCCAGTCACTCACTCACGTAGCAGCATTAAAAATTCATTCCAATTTTATTATTTAGGTTCTATAGGGTAAAACTGTAATACCCAATAGTAAATTTAAATGGATTCTCGGTAAACAAATGATATTGGATAAATGGTCTAAATTTGATGCTCTTTTGGTTCACAATAGCAAGTGAACAAACAGAACATAATGTACTTTAGGCCGCCAACATTTTAAAGGAATACTGGGAGGACATGAATGAAGATTCCACAGAATATCTAAAACCTAAATTCCTAGAAGAGCAGGTAAAATTGGTCAGTCAAAAGCCAATTAAATATACGCCCGATACCCTGTTATGGACGTGTTCAATTTATTTTTCTCACCCAGCAGCTTACAGACAGTTACGTGATTCCAACGTTCTTTCTTTACCCCATCCTGATTACCTCAGACAACTTTCTCAACCCTTCAGTCTTGATAGAAACTCTTGTATTTAAAATATTTATCAGAGAAGGTGAAAATGCTTGGTGATCACGAAAAAGTAGTAAATTTGTTGAGACATATGAACAAGAGTTTCTTAAAGTAGAAAACCAGAGAAACTTAATTCTACATTTAGGTGCTGAGACATGTGACATTAATAATATCGGTGTTGACTGTAATGCTAGTGATTGCAAGTTACTGGGTGCTATTTTGACGAGGAAAATCACAAAAGTAATAACCAACATCCTCTTGAAAAACTACTGCATTATTAAACAAGGCAGTTTGGTATTATCTACAGGAAAAAGAAAGAAAGAAAGAAACTGGAGATAAATTCGCATTGCGAACGTAAGAAGCATGCTCTGCCATTAACAACTATGCAAAGCATGTTTTCCACTAACATACTAATAGACATTAACTTTTAATACGAAATGTGAAAATATAAATGAATGCACGCTTCTTCCAGCGCAGAAATGCTGTAAAACATGTGTTTATTCCGTATGAATTGCTTGGAACGTCAGCCTCGCGCTGTGACGTCACGAATCGCATATCCAGGCCTGTTACTCAGAGAAGGCCTTGGCAGTAGGCCCATAAGAGCTTTCACGCCGCGAGGAAAGGAGAAAACTTCACATCTTAAAAATGATACTAACTTCACCTAATTATATAGTTCAGTATTTCTGAGCTGAAGCAAATAAACAGTGTGCATATAAAGCAAGATATCTTGGAAGCTTTTTTAAAGCAATTTTTCGTTTTAGAGTTATGCTGTTTAAGGACGCACACTTTCTCAGAGAGCTGTTTCAGGATTATCTCATAAAATGTATTTTGGGTGAAATGTCTATGTGAGATATATTAGATTTTGGTTGAAATACTTTACTTTCTTTACGTATCAAAGGTAGCTAATAGTACAAATAAAAATGTCATAGAAATATAACAGAAACAATTGAAATTCCATGATCTAATAAAAGGATACATTATTTTATGATTGTCACATTTGAAACAAGAGTTAATAAAGAACCCATATTTAACTTCTATTTGTTTAGGTTGAGTGTTTTGTTAAAACATAGCATAAAACATTGCTTATTTCCATCCATTCTTCTTGGATTTATCTCTTTATTAACAGCAATTTCCCCAATTAGGTTCCTAATGGGAGTATATATCAGCTGTTGTTGCGAAAATGTTCCCGTGGATTGCCTTGTGTTATAATTGTCCTTATTCAGTGTTTAGTATAGAAGATAATTAAGCTTAGCCAAACAATGCAGATATGTAATGGTTTACAGTAATGGTTTACAGTAATTTAGCAAATGTCACAGTTCATTGTACTTTCTGCAATATTAGTTGTCATCCTCGCTTTGTATACGTGCTCACGCGTGGATTTGTCTTTGAAATATACTTGTAAATCCTATTATAACATTGTGATCAATTTATATAATTTTTACTATGATTTTCTTTAATATTAATATCAGATCAGAAAATTCCAATTTAAATGTTTAAGTGTAAAATCAGGGAATGAGACAGAGATATCCACTTGGCCCACTCTTTTTTCTTTCTGTACTACATATAGTAAAAAAGAGGAAGTATTGCATTCTACGCAAAAAAATAAAAAAATCGATGTGGCAATTTCAGTGGAAATATATATTTTGAGGCCCCGTGTGTGCGTGTGTGTGCGTGCGTGCGTGTCTGTCCCTCAGTCTGTGGACAGCATAACTCAAAAACGAAAAGTCGTGTTAAAAACCAAAGTTGGTATTTAACTTTTATATCTTTTAAGGATGTGTCACAAAGATTTTGAACAAAATTGCTTGGAAAATGTTTCGAACTTTTCATTTTCTTGAAAATGACTAACGACTGTGATTAAAATGCTATATGCATGAAATATTCTTATAACAAATGAAATGTATATTTTGAATTTTCTGGCTATAGCCCATGTAGTCCTGTTTGCTCTGGATGTCTTTTGCACAACTGGTAAACCGCAAGATAGACCAAATCTTGTATACAAAAGATGAAAATCTAGCTAAAACACACAATTTATGTCCAAATAACTTTTTTGTAGAGTGAACCATTTCGGAGATGTTTCAGGTTTCTCATCTACCACACTTTCCTTTCCACCATTCCCTTTTATTCCACATTTTTCTTACTGTTTTGGGGTAATTCTAGGTTTTATGGCGAATGGTGGTTTCGGACAGATGGCACGGATGCTTACACAAAGGAAAGAGTACTGCCTGGATTCAAAGGGCTGCTTTGACAATGAATCGTTCATTGCGCTCTCTAGGTAACTCCACCAGGAGCGAAACTTCGAGCCTGGTCAGTTAAGGACTTTCATGCCTCTCTGTGGCCTATTTGCATTCGGCCTATAACCTCCTGGGTTTCCTTTGTTCATTCTTTCTCTGGGAGGTGATAGCCACAATAAATCTATGAAGGCTGCAGTGGGTGTCCTCTAGGTATAGGAATAGGAGAGGTACGTGGGGTTTGCCACCAAAGCTGTGCTTATTGTACCTATGCCCCAGGAAGGAAGGATGAGGTGAGAGGAGACACTGGGTGGCCAGATCCAGACTAGCTGCACCGACATTGGCAGAGGTCCCTATTTACCAAGTTCGACGACTCCTAGAGGTCTTCCGTGTCCTACTCAGGGAGATGTCAGCGGGGTCTAGTGCCCCCAGAGGTTACCCTCCTTCGTGTAATCTATAATTCATAGCCCATAACTATACCTGTAAGACGTACTTTATGAAAAAATTCCTTTGCTCTAAAAGAGTTTCCGTTGGTTTCTTAATGCTTCTTAGACAGTTGGTGTCAGTACAATCTTTTTCCCAGAAGGTAAGTTGCTAAGAACCTTAAGATTCTGTTAAGTGGAAATTCTTTTTAGAGCAAGCGTTTTATAGAGATGTTTTAATCTCCGTCACTCTTTAATTAGAAACGCCGCAAATTAAAAAGAACTCGAGATAAAACACAGATAAATTAATTTAATCTGAAGTTCGGGAAATATAACGAAACGAAGAACAATTTCTATTCCAGGTTAAACGTACATAGTAATGAAATTTCACGCCGAAATGTCATGCCCATACTTGTGCTGATTCCTTCCGGAATAAAACAATTGCCAGACATTCAAAGTTTCCTGCTTCCTCATATTCATAATGAAATAAATTAAAGCAGAAGCGTAACAAATTGTGATTGGAGGGAAATTGAATTTTCAACTTAATGCTGATGCTCGTAAAAGAACGGCGCGGCGTGAAGGCGTGTGTCAAAGCTGCAGAAACTTGCCATGGAAAAAAGACTCATGCATTTTACATTCGCATACTAATGTAATAGTTTCATTAATTATTATGTCAGTGGAAAGATAACCTTTATGGCGTACTGCTTCTAGAAGCGTTAGGTCATGCACCCTGACTTACAAGTAGTTCTCTCAGTCTCGATCTATTTCTGGAAAAAAAAAAAAAAAAAAAAAAAAATGTATAATTTATACAGCTGGGACAAAGTACGAGGCCTGTGCGGAAAGTAACTACCGGTATGGGAAAAAAGACATGAATGTTTTGAGGTAGGTACCCTGGGGGGGGGGACCTTTTTAGAAAGACGTTCGTGAACAGCTTAACTCAAAATTAAAAATTCGGTTAAAAACCGAAGTTGGTATTTAGGTTTAATATCTTTCAAGGATATGACAAGAAGATTTTGAAGAAAATTCCTTTCACCTAAACTATCCTTTACATGGAAAATTTTTTGAAAATTCTGACTTTCTCAAAAACCGCTCTAATAACTTTGATTAAAATGCCCTAAGTTTAAGATATTTTATAGCAATTGAAATGAATATTTTGAATTCTCTGGCTATAGTCCATGTAGTTCTGTTTAATCCTGATAACTCTTGCATTCTCAAATGGGAGGTCGTTATTGTGTTATTTCTTAGTTATGAATCTCAAGATCATATAGCGACCACTCTTAAAACGTTTGACTATCGCTTAAAGCCTAATGTACTCACCTTGCTCCTACAAGAGAATTAACAAGATAATGTGTACAAATGTTTATCTCAATTTACTAAAGTAGATAGAGGAATAAGTGTTTGTAAGAATAATTTGTGCAAGAGTAGAGAAAATCATGTGAGTGCAACACATCCGATTGTTCGACATAGTTGCTACCACTGTTCAGGTATTTTTCTTAGCAGGAAATAAACTTTTGTATGCCCTCTTCAAAGAAAGACATTACCAGTGACAATTTTGTGGAAGCCAACATATCACAAAGCATGCTTATCGTTAACCGTCTGTTTTCACGAATTGCCTCATCCACTTGTTCAACCAAATCATCAGTGACAACAGAAAATCGCCCACTCCGTGCTGTGCTTCGTCATGAACATTGGATCGTCCATCATTGAGTTACCTAACACTTTTCTCACCATTCCATCTGTCATTACATTTGCACCCTCAATCTCTACAAGTTGAATTTCATCTGGCTTGACATTCCATATTGCGGAACGCCCTTCAATCAGCGGGATCAGAAACTGTCTTAAACATTTTGAACGACAGCACGACCCGGCTGTAATGACGTCAGCGAATAGACAATGAACCGTGCGCTTGCATGTGACACTAACGTTGTAGTGGCGGTAGAACGAAATTGCACTTACTTTCTGGACACACCTCATAGGACTTTTAACACAAGACATACAAATTAAAAGCAGTACTTTATCACATTAGCGGAATCACATTGAAACTATTTGTATTTCCAACTTTGTTTGAATAGATTCTACAGTGTATTTATGTTTTACAACCACTTTACATTACTAATTTCTCATGGCGATCGCATTATTTACTCACAGATTAAATCATATTTCAATTTATCGGAATATGTTGCTTAGTTAACCTGTTATTTGTGTTGGCAGCCTTGTACTTTCTTTCATTGGGGTATTGTTTTTCATCTATGACCAGAATAATTTATAAATGGTGTCAGGTACGAATATGGATAAAATTGAATTTCAAGAGCAGGACATTTTGAAGCTGACAAAAATCCGGAAAACAGTATGATTTAGTAGAGAGGAAAACAGCTTCAAGCATTGTGACATGTTAAAACGAAGAGGCGAGAGCCGTGTAACATAGCGTTGCACTGTGAATACGAAACTGAAGAGTCCCGTCAGGTGTAGCGCTCTCGATGAAAATAACATGGCCAGTACAAGTCTGGTTCCGTTATGATACTATCTAAGACTAATCCCCAAGCACCTGTCAAATCACAACCTAACGTACAACATTGGTTTACAGATTGCCCAGACACTACATCCAACCATTGATGAGCTAGTTAAAGAAAAACGAAGCATAAAGTGTCGGAAAATGTCCACGTAATTTTGTTCTGTATGGATACTTCTAATTTACAGAAAAAATGACATTATGTTCTGTTCTATCTAATATATAACATAACAGTCCTTTACATAAACTAGAATTGTTATATATTTTCTCTTAGCATAGAGCCGAAATGTAATTTTTCTGTAATCTGTGACCAATTTTGTAATTATAAGAGTATTTATATTACAAAACCGAAGACTTAGTTGTGTTAGATTTATTTCCAGTATTTCCTATATTGCTTTTTCCTCTTTCACTGCAGCACAGTACAGATCGCGATGACGTCACACGCTGAACTCTTCTCCAGTGCGACCATGTTGAGCTGCATGAGCTGATGTCATACCGGAACTATCTGTACTCTCCTGATTTATACAAGACAGCAATGACATCACCACCACAACATAATTTTCTCCAATGTGCCTTAAGAAAATCTGAAATTGTCGCTCTCAAAGAGCAGCAACATTCAAACAAAGGAATCAGCTCAGAATCACCATTCACAAAGCTTTCATATTCTCTCTGACCTCCTGGCTTCATTGAAAATATCAAGCGGATTACAATCTATATTTTCAATTGTTTTGTTATTAGCTTCCATTTTCCTCTATAAGTGTTGAAACAAATGAAAGACCTGCTGAGCAACCACATTATGTCATATATTTGTGATCTCTGATGCATTACAATTTTTCATTTAGCAAATGTATTAATCATTTTTATGTATTTTATGGTTACAGTTGCATAAAACGTTGTATGTAACAAGTGTATAATCTTTTTATAGTGATTTATTAAAAATAAACATATAGTTGTGTCACATCAGATTATAAACTAGTTACATACATAGCTAGTTTTTTTTTTTTTTTTTTTTTTTTTTTTTTTTTTGTTGGAATGAACGTTCAATAGGTATCCCTTGTTAACTGTCTGAATTTTCCAATGCTAATACTTTTCCCAAATAGGAAGCTGTTTTTCAAATTTTTATGCCTTGGCCACTGAAAGAGAATGGAATTTCAAAACCATTACAGAGCGACTAGCTTACTCTTAGAAGATTTGACTATTGCTTAAAGCCTACTGTATCCCCATATTTTCTTGAAGAAAACTGTCCATAAGAAAATTTCTGCAATATTTATATAGATTAGTATGAAGCAATTAGAGGAATAAGCGTTTGTAAGAATGATTTATAGACAAAATCATGTGATTGCAACATGAGATTTTTTAAACTGCTGTTCCTCAAAGACAATGTGAACATGGACAGCTGAATATGATGATGAAACAGGCAAAGGAAAAGGATGAATACAAACGTATAATATAAACACTAAGGGTAGTTTTATGAAGCATAAGAGGATTAGCAAACAAAGAGATAAAACTAGTAACAGGGTACAAACATGAATACACACACTGCTATTTTGTGTGAAACAAAGAGGAAACTAAAAGGAACAAAAGACTTGAAGCAAAATATTTTCCTTTTTAGTGGAGTGTCTCAAAGCCGACATTCTTCCTCTAAAGTAGTAATTATGATACATAATTGATTCAGGAGAGATTCAGTTACACGCTTATTTCAAACAGAATTACAGTGTAAGAATAAAAGGTCCTAGTGGATTTTCACAGTAATAGGATTATAGAAGAAGAGAATTAACCAAGCATTTACAAAGACTTTCAGAAAAATATGGATAGTATAAATAAGAGCGATTGTGTTGTATTGGCAGGAGGCTGAAATGCACGAATCAAGAGAGCCAATTAAATAACTATATTGTGGACAACAAAGGAGTGGTATTTAAAAACAAAAATGTTAAAAGTGTCATAAATTTGCATTAGTAATATATAATCATTACAAATACTAATTTAGACATAAGGAAGTGTGGGGGTATTATTAGACGTGGCGAATGACTGGAAGTTGCGCAGTGGTTTATGGTCGAGTTTACTTTTAGAAGACCATAGGGTTATCAGATCAGTATCTCTTAAATGTGTAATAAAGATCGCGGGATGGTGCGTGATTAAGTATAACGCCCTCTGGCATCAACAGTCTTGTTTATTTCAAATAGCGAGCAAACACGTTACCTCCAATATGAAATTCCACGACGTCACTCGTGGAGATCCTAGGTCATTCACCATGCCTATAAAATACATCAGTATTTTACATGGAGAGCAAGAGGCACTTAATCAGCAACTGGTTATTTTTTGGTGAATGAGAAGCTGGGTGTAGAAATATAGGATACAGGAGGTTATCGATGACCTCACGCAAATTTCGATAATTTAAGGTTGATGTTGAAGATTCATATGATTGTAGATTGTAAATGTTGAAGATTCAACTCCATGCTTGAGCAGATGTGATAGAATCCTCTCCTGGAGCTTTGTTACCTTTCATCTCCAGATTGTAGCTATTATTTCTAGCTTATCAGGTATCGTTTCTTGTTCCCAATATGCAGCTCTACTCCTAAATATAGTGGATTACTAAAATACTTAACCCATCTCTCTAGTGTGCCTTCCTTACCATCAATCAAGCTTCCTTCAGCCCCTCCTACAATACTCCATTCTTAATTGGTATTCATTCTTAAAAATTTTAACTCCTGCGTAAAAACTTCTCGTACCTTCTTTTTCCCAATGATTTAGCTTACATAAGTCCTTTTCTCTACATAGCCTGGTAGCCTCTTTCCTTTTTATTTTGAAATTATCAGCACTTGCTCTGGTTTTCTTTTGTATCCAATTTAGTCTTGACATATTCCTTTCTCTGATCTCTTCACATTCATCATCAAAACATTCTTTCCTTTTCCCCTCCCTCTTCTTGTGCCTAAGCACTGTCTCTGCTATTCCAATCTGTACATTCCCTTGCATTATGTTCTGCTCTAATTTACTATCAACCTCTTTTTATATGCTTCTGCAATCTCCGCCTGTTTTAATTTTTGGGTTTTAAGTCTATTTTTTCCAATCAATGCATGGTCTATCTGATTAAACAACGTATAGTTACGCATCTTCAGTATAACCGCCCCCGTTATTTATGCAGCTTTGCCCGATGTTCGGAAGGCGTCTATAGTATGTGGGCGTCTATTTCTGTTTAAGTCCCATATTGACGGCCCTGTAGCATGGATATGATCTCTGAGAAAATGGTTAAAGCTTTAAAACGCCATTTTCCTTCACCGGCAAAGAGATAAAAAAGCGAATAACGCAATCCCATTTGAGAAACGATTAGGTATTACAAAACCCACACAAATAACAAAGAATATATCCAAAATCGTTCACTCCACAGGAAAATTCCTGTAGACTATCTTGTGTGTTTTAATCAGATCTAAATTTTTGTATAGTAAGATTTTGTGTATCTCTTATGGTTTACCAGTTATACAAAAGAGTAGATATTGTAATAAATATGAAATTACTGAAGTATGCTTCACAATAAATATAAAAACGTTTTTTAAATATTCTAAATATATTTGGATAACATCTCAGACCTCACAAATATTGAAGCGAAATTATAATCCGAAATAAATAATTAATTATAGAAAAACCAAATGGAATTGGAATCAATATTGAACGGGAACCAGAACCGTAATCAGGTCGTACAGGTTCTCCTGTACGGTGTGTCTTTTCGCACAGTACCTAGCCGCTAATGCGACTTTATCTGTGCGATATGGGAGGTTGTCCTTGTATTGTCGTGCGTTTTTGTTCTGGGCAAAGGTTTCTTTCTGTATACCTAATTCAGGATACAGAAAGGGGGCAGGAATAGGTGATGGGTAATGATGTGTTGGAGGATGGGAGTGGCATTACCCTTATCCAAGGACGTCCTTGGGTAAGCGGTAACTTTTCTTCCTATTAGGTGCTAAGTGGTCATATTGACCTAATACCCGTACCAGCTGATTGGTGTGGGAGTTAATTTTCGAGTACATGGTTCGGGATCGCTCCTTTACCAAGTCCTCGATGTAGGGAAGTCCTGATTGGGTATGTAGGATGTGAGACGGGAATCTACGCCCGGTATTGAAGATCATTCTTAGTGCCCTGTTCTGCACCGACTGTAGTTTGATGATGTGTGAAGGTGCAGCTGATCCCCAGGCTTCGCAGCCATAAAGGATCATGGGCGGAATGATGGCCCGGTAAATCCTTAATTTAAGGTGGTTGGGCATAGTAGATCTGAGGATAGCGTAGAGCTGTCTGAGCGCAGCGTGACCAACTTTGGCCTTTGCGCGGACGTGTGGGGCGTATGTTAGCCCGCGATCGAGGACAACGCCTAAGTATTTGGCAGAGGTTACCCATGGGATATTTCTCCGCCTAAGCCGAAGTGACCGATCCGGTCGCCAATTGCGAACCTTACCAAGGAGGAGAGCGGAGCTTTTCCCCGGACTATTAGCCATTCTCCACTTTTCACTCCAACGGTCGACGGCGTCGAGTTGTCGTTGAAGGGGAGGGAGGCAATATCTCACGAAACGTTAAGAGTAAAGCTGAATGTATATTGTAGGCTCAAGAATGAAAGCCCGGACAGATTAGGTAAATTATAAAATTACAATTGTTATGTGAGCAAGTCTAGATGGAGTTTGGCGGGTTGATTTTTATCTTGCCATGACTTGCTTAAAATTGACAGACAAAATCATTTCCTTCACATTCCATGCGACCACGTGATGAACGGCCTCATTACTTTGGCTATGAATTCTGGATAATTAAGGCTTGCCGACTAGCTAAAAGCGAGATTGCACAGTCAGTCCACACGCATTTTGTGATCTTCTGTCCTATGCGTGTGTCGCTCTACACTTTGTACGCAAGCTTGGCGCGTACACATTACTCGTCGGTCACTAAAGGGTGACAAAGTTATAGTATTATAACTTTGCAGTCGATGTTAGAAATTAATATTTCTAACCAGATATTCTCGGCAGTTCTCTACGAAAAGCTTTAAATTTGCAAATAAAGTCACATGTTTGCAAGTTCCCCGTTTGCTTCCATTCCTGCCTACACTAACGCACACCTTGCAGATTAAGGACTCATGCTAGGTACTGTGACACCAAACAGTGGGTAGGAGATCTGCTGGCGACCACATCTTCCAGATCTTAGTCGGAACGTCTCCAACCAGCAGCGGTAGTGGAAAGAAGCCCTAGTTTATTCTATTTTTAAAATACCAGACCGTACATGTTGTAATAATTTAGCGGTGTAAGTTTTCTGAATGTTCCATGTGAAATACATATAAGGAAGTAAAGTTTACGCAATATCATATAGTCTATTAAGAAAAGAACAGCATGGATTCCGAGATAGTTGATCCTTCTCTTGATTAATGTATGATTGAGAAAGCATATCTGCAATGCTTAACAAGAGCTTGAGATGTTATACAAATATATATCAATTTGTTTAAATAAATAAAACTAAAAGCAAATTGTAAATATAGGCGCTAGACAGGTATGCCGTTTGTCACAGAGTTTATTTAATATATTGATGCAGCTATAAATCAATTGGAAAGACAAGGTAAATATTTTACCTATATGTAGGTTGTCACCGAGCAAGATGGCTCAGACGATAACATGGAGGTCATTGGTTCGTTCATCACCGACAACATATTCTGACATAGGTTTTTCGTGGTTTCTCTCTTGTCAGTTAGGTTGCTCATCTTTCTTTCCCACATTGCCATCACGTTCATTTCAGGGTTGAAGGAACTAGCCACGTGATGATGTGCGGCGAGTTGCGATTGGACGGTGGCTGCGTTGTTTAAAAGCTTTCCAGGATAACTTGTGTAGTCTATCTGATGCTCCGCCTCCATGTGCGGCTTCAACTGAGGGTAAGGGTTACAGGGGCCCCTTTCATGTATGGGTCTTTAATTTTGTATTAGGTTGTGATAATTTAAACACTATTTTGTTTTCTGACAACCAGATTATGGTCTTAGTGACTGATGTAGACTTATAGAAAGCTTACATAAACTATAACTATAACAATAAAACATAACTTAAAAATATCCGCAACTAAATCCAAAGTGTATTCCTTTTAGAGGAATGTATCTAATTAAAACGATAGAATTAAATGGCCGTATAATTGAGCAAGTTAATCAATTTGATTATTTAGGATGCTTCATTTAATATAAGTTTCAATATATGTCTGGTACAATCTACAGGTTGTCATAGAGTACAAACATAGAAACAAGTTTAAAAGCTTGAATTACAGAAGAGAAACTTAATTTTAAAAAATCTGATGTGCTGCACTCATATGACTTTCTCTACTCTTATACTAACTATTCTTAAAAAACTCTCATTCCTATACCTTCTTCGTGTTATTTGAAATAAACATTTGCAGAAATTATCTTATTGCTTACTTCCTTTCTTTATTTCCTTGAAGGAGTAAGGGGAGTATGAGAATACATTAGGCATAGTCAAATCTTTTAAAGCTTTGAGATTCGTTCTCTTTGCGCGGTTAACATACAAAAAATGAATAACGATGTTATAAATCACAGAAGTATGTTCTCCAAAACTAACACAAATAACAAAGCATATCTCCGAAATGCTTCACTCTACAAACATTTTATTTAGACATCAACTGTGTATTTTAGCAAGATCTACATTTTTTGTACATGATTTTGTCCATGAAGGAGTGCATTGGATACCCTGTGTTCCCTATAACAATGAACTTCCTTTTATGAGGATACCTCAAGGAGAGAGTTTATCACACGAAACCAAGAAGAACTGATGCATTTAAATAGTAATCTGAAAGGCAATATCACGAAATTCCAAATGAACTGCTTCGTGACGTTTCCGAATTCATTGGTTCACGTTATCAGCTTTGTCTGGACAATGATCATCAACTTGAACATTTGCGAATATAATTCTTTGATTACAATTTTCTTCTCTAATTTTAGCATTTAAACTTTCTTTAACGCTTAGGCATAGTTCAACGGATCACATACACAAGAAAGATATAAAAGAACAACCTCAAATCTATGGCTCACACAAATAAATTGAACCTTTCAGTGATATAGACATTGAAAAACTGAAACTCAATGGAATAATAAAACAAATGTTGATTTATTTCTCAGGAGGTGGAAGGCCAACAGGACGACCGAAATAGCGACGGACAGATACTTTTTGAGTCTTTTTTGAGTCCATCCTTAAAGTAGAAGTATGCATATACAAGCATGCAACCGTATTTAACTCTATTCCCTCTTTAAAATTAGCTATAAATTGCAAATCTGATGTGGGAAACGGACATGACCTACACGTTTCATTCAAACCACTTCATTTCTGACAGATATTGCTTCCCGGTCCAGAGAGTGGTGGATCAAGACTGAAATTGTGCTATAAGCAGATTTCTGATACCTGCAACGAGTTCTCTGGCCTCCATAACGGAAAATATGATGTCGCTACATTGCTATCATAAAAACGACGTTTCACCAGCTAAAAGCAACTGCACTTCCTGGTACAATATACTAATATTAAAAGCAAACTATTCAAAGAGATATATTAAAATATTTCCACGAGTAGAGGATGACATTATTACAAAAGAATTTAATAAACATTTTCCAATACTTTTAAAACCACTTGCGTGTCATCCTCACGTGATGCATGTTACCGAAGTTACTTCACTGAAATAAAGGTTTTCACGTTTACCTCCCTTATCACTAATTCAATGTTGCGTTATCATGCTAAACCACGGGAGATATAGATATTTATTTCTCTTTAAGTAATTAATTCTTTCATTCATTCTGAATGTTTTCTTTTTTGCTTCCTGCAAATTGTTTTATTGTTTTTATTATTCAAATGTTAGAAAGATTCTATAAAAACACAGAAGTCAGAACGAATTTTCATTATGTTTAATAGAGTGATTAGATACAAGAAAATCCATTTCTAAATGTATTGTGTGTGTTTAGATTATAAGCATTATAAACAAAACAGTATAGTGGTATATTGTTCTTTGATCAGCCAATTAATAACAGGTTTTTGCTCCAAATTGGATGCGTAATTCCACAGGAGTGTACAGAGATAGTTTGTTAATTGTAAGATGCATTAAGTAACATATTTATGACACAGTTTCGGTGGTAATTATGGGATATCATACGGAGTTTCGAAATAATTAACCACTTGATAGAATTAAAGGAATATTTCGAGCAACTTTTTCAGACGTGGAATAACTCGGCAACGTTGCGTTTAGGTTGATCATCGATCTGAATCGGTTTCTGGATGTAAACAAATCGGTCGCTTGCACACACGACGCAGGTGGTGTCATGTTTTGGGAGATAACGAATCTGATTGGCCTACACACAGAGTAAGCATGGAAGGACACGCCTGGTACTTGTTTATGTTTTCAAGGTGCATCGTTGTGGTGTTAGTTTATGTACTGGCCTAGTGAAAGTGACACCCACACTCTCTGCAGTGTTACCAGCTTTTCTGTCTCTTGTTTTCAACAAAACTAAAATATCTCCGTAGGAAACGGTCAGAGACAAAAACGTAAGATACAAAATGTATTTTAAATACTGAGATCTATCACTGGCTTAAATTAATGCAGTAACTACCCTTCCACTCGTATATGTGTATACGGAGTGGATTTTCAGAGGCCCAGCTCCGACCAACCGCGCGCACAATGGTAGCCGGTAGTGCGGGAATCTAGCAAGGTCGAGAGAGGCGAAACGGCGTGTGCTCCGTTAGGTTTTTAATGAAGAACCCTGTATATAATACAATGTATTATGCATATAAGAAACGGTAGTACGTGGCCGTCTCCTTAGTACGGTAGCAGCGCGAGATCCGGATTCGATTCCTCGTAGCGGTCTGGGGATTTTCTCCCGCTGGAAGACCTGGACCGGGGTTCACGTAGCCTCGTTAGGTCCCTGAGGGGCCAATTGAGCAGCTACTTGGCTCAAAAACAGCGGCCCTGATTGCAAAGACCACGTAACTGGCTGAGAGGGACCGGGGCGCTGACCACGTCCCACTTTTACTGCGTTCCACTTATGATGCCTGTGGTTGGTCGGTGAGGGGGACGCAGCGGCCAGGTGGTAGGTCTTGGCCTGGAAAGGGCTGTTGCGAAGCGGAATTATTTCGATTTTTAATATGTGTTATATTCCATGGACCTGATTTAAATGCATTTACTTTTTATTTAACATTAGTAAACAAGTAATTTTTCTAAATTTTTTATGTTTGCTGTCATATATTGGGTGACTGCCTAATTTTGAGTGATTCTCTTAGCACACTGCAGAGTCCTCGTGAGTCCTGTCCAGAATGCCTTCCATGTTTTACAGGCTTCTGGCATTAATGTGATGTGTGCTTGGATTCCTGATCACGTAGGTTTGTCGAGGAATGAATCTGCGGATTTAACAGCAAAGACGGCAATCACACAGTCCAGCATTAAAACCTCTCGCATTACTTCCGAAGATTTAGCCTTGAAGTGCGGAGAGCTCATGTTGGCACGAAGAATGGGCAGCTTTCCGCGGAAATAAGCTTAGAGAAGTGAAAGCACTTCCGATAATTAGGTAACCTCCTCTCGCGTATCTCGTCGTGGCTACTGCAATTTTAGACACAGTTAGCTTTTTAACGGGACCCTGCTTCTTTTTGTTCGCTATGCGACAACCTTTTGACGGTTCTTTAAGTGCTGCTGGAGTGTGTTTCCCCAACGCACCTTGTTTGATATTTTTATTTCTTACTTTATGGACTATTCTATAACTTTGTTTTTGTTCGGACTTTTGCCTCTTTGTTTTATTTATTTATGTATACTTGCATTTTTACTAATATGTATATGTTATATTGAAATTTACCTCCAGTTTTGTAAGAGCGCTGTTCCCTAGAAAAGGAAAGGAGACTGAGTACAGAACTGGAAGAATCCGATGAAAAAGTACGTGGCCAAAGATACTCCAAGCTCCTCCATGTCGAATAGTCCCTTCCATGTTTTCGGTTCATACATCGTAGAACAGGGAAAATTTGAGATTTCGATGTTAGGAATCACTCTAAACTACTTATTGGTATTTTTATATTTTTGAAAATACTTTCCAAAACTACATGCTTATAATATTTTAGGAAAAATATTACTAGTTGCAAAGATGTGTATATTTTGCATAAGCACTTGTTATTTAAGTTTAATAAAACCCGTATTAGGCACCTTTGTGGTTTGTTAATAATAATAATAATAATAATAATAATAATAATAATAATAATAATAATAATAATAATAATAATAATAATAATAATAATAATAATAATAATAATAATAATAATAATAATAATAATAATAATAATAATAATAATAATAATAATAATAATAATAATAATAATAATAATAATAATAATAATAATAATAATAATAATAATAATAATAATAATAATAATAATCTTAATAATAATCATAATAACAACAATAATAATAGTAATAATAAATTACAACTACGTTCTTGTTTCATTTGTTTGGTGAGCATTTATACTGTAGTGCACGAAAGTCGTGCGATATTTTCAGTATTTCCCACTCTGCTGGGACCACACCGCAAGTAAATCCTACGCTGAGACGAGTGGTAAGTCGAGCGACGTTTATTCTAATGTGAGGCCTACGCGTCTTGCGACATCACAGGGAATATGTGCCACTTTGTGGACACAGTGAATTACTACTTAGAGAACTAAGGCATCGTCAAAGACTAACCGGAGTTGAAACTTGGCAGAGCGAAATACCCCTTCCTGTTGTATAAATTACATGGAGTGTTTAGCACCTGATGTGTCCAGTTTCAAAGAGACTCCCCCACCATTTACGTCATTACATGACGTAGGGAATATATTGACGTCTTCCGGCATTACAAAGAAGGGGTTGTGCTATTCCAGGATTTCTCAAAACTTTCCGCAATGTACTCTTACAGTTCGGGACTTCAGCTTTTCCAACTGAACTGTATTTTCTGGACAAGCGCAAGTACTTTTTATCTGGAGATAAATAAGAATCTTTTGTTGAAGAAACAGGCACTATATTGATTTATTGGCTCAATATCTAATTTAATACAGATGCGAATATTTTGATAAATCCTTTTAAGCATGCTACATTTCTCAAATATACAAAAAGCTACATCTTGGTTTCTCTGTATTTATTTTACATTACTTTAACTATCACATCGGACGCATATGTTAGGCTCTGTTAGCAGACAGGTGTGTGGCGAACAGTTATTGAACCGGATTTGAATCCGGGCCTCCCGACGTTACTGCCTCTAGATGTGCAATGAGCCCAGAAAGTTTTAAAAAATGTGGAAATATTTTGTACCACTCAAAGATAACTGCTAGATATCACGTTTATGCATCCATTACTTCATAATGTTTCATGTTAACATATTTATTTTTATAGAACTGATTTAAGTTTTAATGGGATTTAGATGTTCTCCTTCTGAAAATCTTCCTAAAGGAGACTGGCAAATCCTTACTATGCTTTATGTACCTAATTCTATTTCATTCCACTTAACTAGAGGAATTAAGATACTAACATTTCAGATTTGAACGTTTTCTCTACTGAACACTTGCCTAAACATTCAAAACAAAATGTTCGGTATTATGAAATATAATTCTGTACAGTTCAGGGTAGTTAATACATTATCTTTGAAAGTATCTCCGACATTGTGGTCGATATCGTTTTAGCACAACTTCAATCTCTTTAAGAAAACCTATTTTCAATATGTTCCATATGAACATTTTCCTTCGAAAGCCTTTCACGATCTTCTAAGGTACCACACATTTCTTGATATTTGATTAATCTTTACCCATAGCTCTGAAATCAACATGTTCTTAAAACACTTTATAATACTAGGGAAAAAATAAATGCTAACTCTGTCTTTAAATATGCTATATTATTTACAAATACCTTAAATAAAATTCCAGTTTTTTCAGGAAAACAGCGAAACAACATACTGTGGCAAATTACAATGAGACAAATCCCAATTCTGACAGCAGTGTGACGTATGACAAGTCCAGTTACTCTATTTCCCGTGTATAACTCAATCACAAACACATAGTCCTCTGTTTTATAGTTAACACAATTTACAGTTTGTCATGACCTTGTAACTCGTGTTCTGTCCTCTCATAACCTTGACGCACACTTTACTGTCTTTCTCTCTGTCTAACAAAGAGCTGAGCTCGACGATACAATCACTGACACTTTCGGAACACTGAACTCTGCCCATTAGTCTCTAGACTTACGATATATTGTGTATGAGGGAGGTTGAAACATTTATTTCTATCATAACAAGATCATATAACTTTTGTCATTTTAAACTTACGAGTTTCCTTAATTTTAATATGAAAGAATACTCAACACTGAGTTCATAATAAGAGAAAGAGTAACCACCAGCACTAAAATTAATTTTACGCATTTTCAGCAATCACCGGGAATTAATTTTTTCTTACTAATCATAAGACTACTAAATCTATTTTCCTTATCATTTTCCTGAGGCCTTAGTCACTGAAGGGCTTGATCCGATTGTTCTTCTCGGACGTATTTGAAATATTGATAGAGTATCTGTTAATGGCAACGTTGTCTAAAAACTTATTTGTTCTTCTCTTTCTACTAGAACGAACTTTCTTCGATATTTTGATGTGGGAGGGTGTCCCTAAAATATTTGACACCATAACGATACGCCCTGTATAGAGTATAAAGGAAACAAATAGTGTGTGAACATTTTGTATTGGTAAATGAAGACAATGTAATGAATAATATTACATAATATTTGCTTAGTTTGAGGACTTATAATTGTATATATTAAGGACAGTATATTTTCAGATTGGTTAGTACCTCCAAGTAGGCGTGTCACAGAAGGTGTGACGTAATGGGCTGGTCTCGTGAAAACGAGAGGTGTACCAAGGCCAATGACCTCGCACTACCTAGGCTAGTAGGTCACGCATTGAGGTGGGAAGCAAAGTGATAGTCTAGACTGAAATGTATTGTTCATTTCGCGGCGCAGTTCATGCAAAAACTTTAGAATGCAAGCTATATGTAATTTGTCTGCGGGAAAACTGCCAAACGAAAGGAAGCCAAAAAAAGAAATAAAAAAAAAAGAAAAAAAAAAAAAAAGAAAAGAAAAAATAAACAAAAGAAAAAAAAAAGAAAACAGAAAATAAAAAACAAATACCAAAGTGGGTACATAATGCGGTACCAGTTATCAAAATACCTGTATCTATATCCCTAAGAGCCTATATTTTTGTCAATTCGCTCAAAACGTCTGATAAATATTTAGAGTTAGTTAGAAAAATAGAGGTATAGTAACGGAGCTCCAGTTAGAAGATAATCGAAGAGTATGTTCTAAGAACAGCGAGTTATTATCAGAATTTTATAAGGTATTGTTCACAATATTTTATCTACGTTAATATTATTTTAGTATATGTTGCACATTTAATATACTTAATGAAATTTGGCGTGGAAAAGCTTTATGTTCAGAGAAAGAATAATGTGGCCTTGGAATAAAAACTACACGATACATTAACACTCTTAAAATTTAAAAGCAGTCTTAGATGCAGCTATTAATATATTTCATAAGTGTTGAGGGAAGTTTATTTATGTAGCTCAATTGAAGCAAAGTTGTGAAAAGCAATACTTCTGATAGTAGATAAAATGTGCCTCCAATAAGTATTCTCAGTTGTAATGGTTATAATGTTATAATAACTATCAATTAGGTGAGGAAGTATTTGTTCTAATGCATATTATTATCAAGAAACATGAGATACAGACGAACATCATTAAAGTGTGTCTCATGTTTTGATAAACCTATACTTTATGTTTTGATAACATATTTTGTATTTTGGTAGAATATAAAGTATAGCTTTTGTTGCCTGGTAACTACGAACTAAAGCATCATTGCTTGTTATGTTAGCAGATAAATATTTTTATACCTTTACTTTATAATGCCAGTGCTCATAGCAGATTATTATAATGCACCCTGAACAGTGAAATTATGATAAACCAATCTCTAACCACATCTGGCTAAAGCTAGCAGAGGTAAGAGTTACTAGTGGTACTTGTGAAACTTATTAATGCTGCTTCAAGTAATGGTCGTTCTTTCCATATAAACACACAGTAAGCACTTCAGCATGACACGTTTAATGAGGTTAAATCCGGTCCGGTCTCCTACTGGGATTTCCCTATCGATTGGTCTAATGCTAACGGTAAACAATTTATTGCAAAGGCCCCTAGAGAAAGCACACGCCATTTCGAGAACCGGCTTATTTGCAATTTACATGTTCCACGGAGAACGCGGTTTTCACTAAACAATTTTAACTTTTGTAGGTCTGTTCCTGAATGAATAATTTGTCGCCGAGTTTACCGATGTTTGTAGCAATTATTACTGAAAGCTTTGAATGTAGTTTGTGTTCTACGTTAGTATTTTATTGACCCCCCTTTGGGTCAAGCTTAGATTCATTGCCCGCAGGATTAACGCAAAGCTGCTTTTCAAATTTACTGATTTGGCAGAAAGTTATTGAATTTCACATGTGACGATCAATTGAATACGAATTAAAGGAATATAGTGACGGCAAAATCTATGTAAGTATATACCTGCATTAATACTTTCTCTACTGGTAAGCAGGGGAAGTATTGTATTCCACCCAAAAATTCGATGTCGAGATTTCACTTGAAATATATATTTTGAGGACCCAAAAAAATCAGTTTTAGAAAAATGTCCGTGTGTCTGTGTGACTGGACAGCATAACTCAAAAACGAAAAGTCGGTTGAAAACCAAAGTTGGTATTGAAATTTAATATCTTTCAAGGATGCGACACGAAGATTTTGAAGAAAATAGCCCCAGCCTAAACTACCCTTTACATGGAAAATTTTTCGAAAATTTTGATTTTCTTGAAAATAGCTCTAACGATTTTGATTAAAATGTCATATGATTAAGATATTTTTATGACAAATGAAATGTATATCTTGAATTTTCTGACAATAGCCCCTGTAGTCGTATTTACTCTGGATGACTTTTGGATAATTGGTAAACCGTTAGAGATAGATCAAATCATACTGCACAAAAAATGTAGATCTTGTTAAAATACAGAATTTATGCCTAAATAGATTTTCTTGTAGGTTGAATCATTTCAGAGATATTCCTTGTTATGTGTGTGAGTTTCGGAAAACGTAAACCTTTCGTGAAATGGAACATCGTTGTTCATTTGTTTTGCATGTTAAGTGTGCAAAGAGAACGGAATGTCTAAACGATTTGACTATCGCTCAAAGCCTACTGTATTCTAATGTTTTCCTTGCACCAACAAGGAAATAAGTAATAAAATAATTTGTACAAATATTTATCTTAATTAACACGAATATATAGGAATAAGAGCTTGTAAGAATGGTTAGTACAAGAGTAGAGAAAGCCATGTGAGTGCAGCACATCAGAATTTTTTATTTAAACATTGTCAAAGTAAGACAATGTTAAATAATCGTGACTAAGAATTAATTAAAAATTTTCTTTCTGAATTAATATCACCAAAGCCATACAAAACTGTTACAGTAAAGAAAACAAACTACCCGCGCACATACCGACTGGGAGAAATGGACTGCAGACCAAATTTCACCCTCCAGTACTGCTCATGAAACTTGTGGTGGTTAGAGATGGTTGATGCAGCAGTGGGCGAAAATCTTTTGTGCCTAAAGAACTGTTGGGCCGCGGGGTTAGTATATATATAGTTATAATCTGAAACCGAAATTATAATGTCAATATATATATTTGATAATAGAAAGAAACAAAAGGAGATTCTAGTCAATAGTTAAGGGGAAGACGTAATAAAGCTGAATAGATTAAAGTCTCAAGAATGGAAGCCTAGGCAGATTTAAATGAGTGATAAGGTACAATTGTTGTATGTACAAAGCTCTAACGATCCCGCGGGTTGATTCCTATCTTGCTCTAAAGTTAGCCAATGGAAATCGCTTCCTTTGTGTTGCTCGCGCAAAAACAAATGCAACCCAACACACACTCGTCTTGAATCGAGTCGAGATAACGCACGTGCAACTTGGGAGTTGTACGTAAGCTAGCGCGTATACATAATTCGGCGGTTGCTAAAGGGTGACAAAGTTAAAGTGTTATAACGTTGTAGTTGAAGTTACAAAGTTACATTCTATTTAAATATCGTCGGCAGTTCTCTACAAATCTGGAAATTTACAAATAAAGTTAAATGTTGATTAATTCTTCGTTTGGTTCCATTCCTACCACAACTCACGCATATTCTGCAGATTAGAACCTCTTGCTAGAGCTAGTCCGGACACCAAACAGGAGATCTTATAGGTCTTAAACGCGACGTCTTCGAAGGAGAGGAACGTTTGCGTCAAATCATATGATAGAGCAAAGTTGTATGGAATTTCTCTTCCATTTATTTGACATTTGAAAACCCATTATAAATACCTATGTAAAAAAAATTTAACAAGCTCTGCTGTATTCACCTGTTCCACCACATGTTGCCTTTTGAATAATTGTCCGTCAAACACTAATGATATATAATTATTATAACTAAAATAGTGTAGTTATAGATACATTAGCGTGAATTTACCCCACTACTCTAAACAGTTGTATTTCATCATGGGCCACTAAATCTGTATAAAGAATACGTGTTTTCAAGACCAGGAACTGAAGCTGAATTAATCCACTGAGCCCGGACCTGTGAAATATTTAAGGATTAATTACATATATGTATGTCTAATGTAACGTTTTTGCTATGACTGTAAATAGTAAATTTGTTTGTAATATTTTGTCGGTACAAACGAGCTGTAAAGCAGAATAATTCTTGTGTTACAAATAAAGAGATATAGTCCCTTGCATTCCTGAAGGTTGTAAGGAGAATCTTGGCATATATCGGTTGTAAAGATGCGCTTAAGCGCGCCAAAGATTCACCATCAGAAGCAAATAATGTTGTGACATCAAGGTAAGGACATAATGTATGGATAGCTACCACGAATTTGTGGACAATTATTTCTCCAGTTCCACAATTATTACCAACCGCTGAATCTACATAAAATTACCACTCAAAAGTGTCTGGTCAAACTAGCATTCCGCGGATAATAAAAATATAAAGCACATGGTACCGAAAAAGTATACCAGTCGTAGAACCCACGAATGGGAAAAAGTAACCCATTATCACAAAAGCCACATGATAAGTCACAAAACGCAATAATACACAACGATCTATTATAGTATTTATGAAAATATATTAGCGAAACAGCGCGGTTTAATCTAAACGACTCCGAGATATATTTACAATGGTATGGCTACAAATTAGAAACTTAACTAAGTAACATTTTCCTTTATATTGTGCTGATTGACAATTTGTTGTACTTTGAAATTCCCCAAATGTAATGACAAATGAAGTTTGACTGTTTCGTCATCTCTGTTATTATTTGGCTTGTTGATAGGGGTTAAAATATTAAACATGTTTTACTCGAACTCTGACAGTTTTCCTGTATGTGTGATCTTCTTTGAAAGGATAAAACAAATATCCAACGACATCCTCTCCGTATATAACGGAAATATTTCGAGATCCTTCGCTGCGTTTGCTCCTCTGTTAAATATCAGTAGAAGAATATTTCAGACATATTGCCTTTTTTCCACTTGACTTCTTTAGCTCATAAATATGACAAAATCTGCAAAATTCAAGGCACATTTCTCCACATAGCTAACGAAAAATATGATCTGATTTCTCATCTCAATCTTGAGAAAGAGAAAAACCCAGTAGTTGGATAGCTGTGCTGTTTTAGGGTTGTCATATGAACACAGCATGCTAATAAATCTGTTGAAAAAGACAATTTTAAATATAAATAAAAATGATAAAAACATATAATGACTTCAAAATAAGAAAGCTAACCATTTTAAAATATATACAAATCATTGTGTAAATTTTAAACCGATAATTTGTAAATCAATGTCTTCTAAAACAATTGCAATTCAAAGCATCGGAACAAATCAACTGTGAACTTAGTGATAGTGACGGTAGGCCAGTAAATAAGGAATGCAAGGCCTACATTTTTCTTATATTTTCCTTAATTTGGCCCAAATTTTTTTTCAAATGGATTATAGTCCTCTATCTATTATAACCGTTCTTATAAACGCTTATTCTTCTAGTTACTTTAAACATTTATAGAGTAGCTTTTAACACATATTTTTGCTGTAAGTACAAGGCGTATAGGGGAATACAACACACGTAAGCTATTGTTAGCTGATTGGTATATTTAGCTTTGTAACAAATAACGGCTTCCAATTTAAGAAAATTGACTGCGTTAGAAAATTCAAACCAATAATAAGCAATATCTTGTAAACGTTAAAAAAAAAAAAAAAAAAAAAAAAAAAAAAAAAAAAGAAAAAGAAAGAAAGAAAGAAAAAAGAAGAAGGAAAGAAAAATCCAGAGAGAATTGACATAAACTGTGTACTTAAACTAGATAAGTAAATTTCATGAAATATATTAAATATGCGGCATTTTAATCAAAATCCTTAGACCCATTTTGGATAAAATATACATTTTCAAAATATTTCTATGTAAAACGTAGCTAAGGGAGGGAGATTTGCTTCAAAATCCACCTGTCATATATTTGGAAGATACTGCACTTAAATACCAAGTTTTGTATTTATTCCATTTTCGTTCTTTTTTTTTTTTGGTGGGGGAGGGGAGTGGGAGCGCACGTACCTTTTTCTAAAAATGCGTTTTTTCTTTCACGCTTATTCGTTTATCTGCTTCATCTTAATCGAGATAGACATTTTAGAATGGTGTTATTACATGTTTCCTTGAGAGGACAATGGGGACAGAAAAATAGACTCAACTGATACTCATTTTAAATATTTTAAGAGGTGGACACTGTGTGATACCTTTGAAATGTCAATCACTTTGCATGAGAAGGAATCAAAAAAGAATAACCACTACCAATTTTAGAAAAGTATAAGTATTGACAAATTAAAACCAATAGGAAGGAATACCTTGGAAATAGAGAACTCCACGAAAAATGTATTTGATATAACCTGTAGTGACATTTTCCGGATTGTAAGATTTTATCTATTACGGTTTACCAGTAATGTAATTTTAATCAAAATCCTTAGACATTTTTGAGAATACGCATTTCTGAAACATTTTCCACGTTAAGGGTAGGTTGTGGAAGGGGGTCTTGTTTTGTTGATCGTTGGAACATATTTGCATTTAACCGACTTCACGTTTTTGAAGTATGCTATACATAAAGACAGAACGCGCACCGCTCAAGCACTCATACATAAGCAATACTTTATAGAATCTTGTTTTAATTGAAAATGTGTGGGGTTAACTTGTACACTTTATGCTTTAAGTTACCCCAGAGATAGAAATCGCAGGGAGTTAGTTACGGTGGGAGGGGGGGGGTGTGGAAGTAATTCTCCCCTGAAACCCTCTTTAAATTTTTCTTATCGAAAGATTGGCTGTATGAGATGTTGCGGAATCTTGTTGAAAAAAGATAAGATTACGTTCCCTGTCGGTTAATTCTCTAAAAATAGGGCAAATTGTATGTAGGGGCCTCAACTGTTGGCTCGGAAAAAATTGTGCTAATAGATCTTTCTCCGCTAAATTTTTCGTCATGAATGGGTATTTCATGAACAATATTAGGTTTCTAAGAGCTAAGCGATTTGGAGGGGGGGGGGGGCTCTCTCCAAACGATGATCGATGTGTGTAACGTTTCTTCGGTAACAACCCTGCACCGTCTTTTAGGTTTCTGAGTCTGAGCACTTCATGTGGCCTGACATTTATTGTGAAGTTCATGGATGGTTGTACGGTCTGGAACTTTTGTACTTCTGCAAATCGCACTTTCACTTGGCGAGCTCACTGAGACAACACAGACGATCAATAAGTAAATACACGCTGTGCAGTGGCGGCGCCGTGGCCGAGCGGTTAGCGCGCTCGCCTACCACCTAGGCGACCCGGGTTCGATCCCAGGGACCCGCATGTGGTATTCGTGGTGGACGAAGCGGCGTCAGGGCGGGTTTTCTCCGGGTACTCCGGTTTCCCCCGCCATCTCATTCCACCGGTGCTCCATCTTCATGTATCATCAGTGTCACCGCCTGCGGTGCCGTAGTAGTAAAAGTGGGCGTTAAACACTACAACAACACTACAACAACAACAACGCTGTGCAGTAGAAAACAAATGCTCAGCCATAATACACTTCGTGACTTGGACAAAATAATAAACCACACGATATCACCGTTAACTCTATACTGCACTTTTAGTGCAGAGAAAAAGAAGTCATTCGCGTGACCGTGTGTACAGCAGCTGCTGTTATCGTATCTCCGTGTGCGCAGGGGAGAAACACCGCGCAGTGGTTTGAATGTTTTTGGGTCTGTCTGTATTTTATGTTTTACCTATAACCAAAGGATAACTAGCTTTGCCTTATCATAAGCGTAACTGTGTAATTAAAAACATTAATGTGCCTTAAATTGTGTATAAATATAATGCACTTTTGGTAGTACCCTCAACCGCAGGTTTCTGTTTTAATTTACAAGGCACTTCAAAATGTAAGCTACACATGTTGTCCAACGTGCAACCACCGCGCAACAAGAATGACTGTTTGTCAGAACAGAGTTCATGATCCGGAATTCCTAAAGAAAAAGCTCTGCAGCGTTACGTGTATCAAATGTGCGAGCGAAATGGCGCACCAAGTAAAAGCATGCTCCAAAGTTGAAGTACGCGGGATGTACGATTCTCATGGACAAAACTTTGAAATTGCACAGATATTAGCCTGCAAGTCTACGCCATAAATACTTCATGTAATGTCGAGACTCACTGAAATCAAGCAAAGTGTTTGTTCTCTTGCAGAATACAATATATAGAAAGTTCAGACCATTGGTTAAGGGACTTGGTTGAATAATAGCGTCATCTGTCACCAATTTTGCACTGTAGTGAAGCATTCAACAAACGTTACTTGGCCTGTCATAATCATGTGTAACTTACTTTTTGAAGTCCCCTCGTAGTTTGCTGCCCCTTTGTAATGTCGCTAGTGTGGCACACTATGAATGAAGAGAAGGCTGTAAGAAAGGATGAAAGTAAACTCCAAAACACTCGCGCAAAATGCTCTCCGGCACCCATTAAACCTCTACATTGTTCCAAGGGAAGAGCAGGGAATTTGCTTTCAGTGCCTTTCTATTTAAGTTAATTACACTATTATAGCTCAACTAAATGTTTATTTCACGATATCTTGTACCGATAATGCTTGAGTGGAATTTCTTAGATAAAACGCGAATGCTTAGCGATGCGTGGCGAAAACTTTCTCAAGGTAATAGAATTAATATGCCGTGGTGCATCTCTCCTCCGAAGAAATGTAAACTCCGTTGAAGGCTGTATATTTAGCTAAATAAGTAAATAGTAAGTAAGCGAATAAAATTCCTCACCAGTTTAAATGGAGACGAGAGCAGACAAAAAGTCAGTTTGCAGTATAGTGCTCGGTTCATAGGATAAAAAAAATAAAATAAAATGAATAAATAAATAAAATAAATAAATAAATAAATAAATAAACTGATGTTACATTTACATGAAATTTTCTACCCATTCTTCAAAAAGCTATTACTGTAAAAATGTATTTTACTATTTACTATCCATTTTCACACATTGTGTTGTTGCATACTTCCTTGTAGGTACAAAGCGACTAGGGAAATATAGTAGACTTAAACAATAGTCAGGTCTTTAAGGAGCGGGGCGCTATGTAATGGATTTGAAATTCCATTCTATTTGTATAGATGTGTGTATGTGTGTGTGTGTGTGTGTGTGTGTGTGAGAGAGAGAGAGAGAGAGAGAGAGCGGGAGAGAACAGGAGAGAAGGAAAGAGAGCAATAACTAATATGTATATTTCTCTTGAGAAAAATATAAGCTTTTGACAATTCAATCCAATAAGAAGGAATATCTTTTTCTTCTTTTCATTTTGATATTTCATTTATATGCATGCCGCCTTTAACATCGAAGGTGGTTTTGAACTTTGAGTTTCTATTACTTCATTTTTATTTTAACTCACTGCACTAAAATCACACACATTCACACTTCCATTCATACTTCCAGACTCTAGGGGATCGGGAATAATCGTAGTGGAGGAAAATTCCCCACCCTCCCAACTGGGTGGCGGCGCCGTGGCCGAGCGGTTAGCGCGCTCGCCTACCACCTAGGCGGCCCGGGTTCGATCCCAGGGACCCGCATGTGGCATTCGTGGTGGACGAAGCGGCGTCAGGGCGGGTTTTCTCCGGGTGCTCCGGTTTCCCCCGCCATCTCATTCCACCGGTGCTCCATCTTCATGTATCATCAGTGTCACCGCCTGCGGTGCCGTAGTAGTAAAAGCGGGCGTTAAACACAACAACAACAACAACCTCCCAACCGGGTATCGAACACGAGACTTCTTGCAGAGCAGACAGGTGCTCTAGCGGCTGAGAAACGGGGTCAACATGGGATATCTTGGAAATGGTTAACTCTGCAAATGTGTATTTGACAAAATTTGTGAGCATTAACGAGACCTACACACTTTTGTTTATTCCTTGCGGTTTGCCAGTCATGTAAAAGTAATTCTGAATGAGAAGTTATGTGGCTATGTCCAGAAAATTCAAGTCATACGTTTAATTTTTTATGAAAATATCTTAAACATAGAACATTTTAACTTGAATTTAGTTTTAGGAAAAAAAATCGGAAGCGTCAAATAATTTTCAATGTAAAGGGTATTGGAGGGGGGATATCTTTCCATTTTTATTCCTTTTCTTTTCTTTTAATTTCTTTTATTTAATCCTCATGTCACATTCTGGTATCTGAGTTCAACATCCAACCAAGTTGTTGATTATGTTGTTCACACACCTTTTCTGCATTCATCTAGTTCAAAAGTGAAATTTGGTAAAGGAATTACTTCCACTTAAAGTACAAGGTAGAGTAAATTAAAGTGATCTTTTGAATATGTTAAATGAATAATTTACAAGGACACACGAGGCATTGTCATACAGCAATAGAATAAGACTGTTACTGTAGATGACGAGCGCTACTATGGCATGATACAGGACTGTGTCATCAACAGACCCAGGAATCGCAATATGGAAAACATTATCGTCATGCAAGGTGCCGCTCTGCTCTATAACCCCTGCAAAATAACTAATTATCCAGATATTTGGGGACCGTGCCAGCAGTAGACCTTTCCAGCAAATTGGCCACCACGATATCTAGATTTGTATGCGACCGACCTTGGTTGTGCCGTTACCGAACTTTCCTTACACGTCCAAATACCTGACAGCAGTTGAAAAATTGAAATTTCTCAAAACAAATTGCTAATATTCCAAGACATCAACTGCTGTGCAAGGAGTCACAGAAGGAATGGTATACGTTGAATGAGGGAATGGAGGACGTCTTTCCAATATTTTATAAAACCCCATTGTTAGCCCAATATGTGATGTTTTGATATTTTCCTCTCTCGAATATTATAATATTTATAACGATTTAAAGCTTGAAGTCACTTTTGAAAGTCTTGTACAACACATTTTATAACCGTTCAGTATTTGTATAAGACAGTTAAGATTAGGTAGACTAACTGAAAATATTACAAAATAGCGTTTTAATTGTAGTGTATTCCACCCAAAAATTCGATAACAAAATTTCACCGGAAATATATGTTTTGAGGGCCCCTGAATAAAAAATAACATTTCTAGAAAAAGGTCGCTCTGTGTGTGTGGGCGTGTGTGTGTGTGTGTGTGTGTGTGTGTGTGTGTGTATGTGTGTGCGTGCGTGCGTGCGCGCGTCTGCCTGTCTTTTTTGTGTAGTGTTTAACGCAACGCAGGCGATCCCACTGATGATACATGGAATGAAGATGGTGCACCGGTGGAATGAGATGGCGGGGGAAACAGGAGAATCCGGAGGAAACCCGCTCCATCGCCGCTTCGTTCATACTGTGGTTGCCTGGGAGCGAACCTGGGCCAACTGATGAGAAGGGAACCACTCGGCTACGGTGCGGCCATCTGTCTGTCTGCCTGTCAGTCTGTCGTTCTGTGGGTAGCATAACTCATAGACGAAAAGTCGGTTAAAAACCAAAGTTGCCATTAAAGTTTAGTGTCTTTCAAGAATGCGACACGACGATTTTGAAGGAAATTCCTCAACCCTAAACTACCCTTTGCATGGGAAATTCTTAAAAAAATTTTGATTTTCTTGAAAATGATTAATAATTTTGATTAAAATACCAACGTTTGAGATATTTTTATGACAAATTAATTGTACCTACAGAAAGATTAACAATAAGATAATTTCTGCAAATGTTTCTCTCAACTAACACAAAGAAGATAAAGGAGTAAGAGTTTGTAAGAATGGTTAGTACAGGAGTAGAGAAAGTCCTTTGAGTGCAACACATCAGATTTTTCAGTGGTGCATTCTCTTGAAGATTGTGAAAGAATCGGCGAATAATATGCGACGATAACTTTCAAGCAGAGAGTAGCAAATTACAGATAGCAAAATCCGATGGTAATCGAGTGCACATCCCTCTGTCCAGACTATAATATTGTGATGTTATTTAATATAGAGCAGAACATTCAATATCGTTGTTAATCTGCACCAACGCCCA
Organism: Tenodera sinensis; assembly: GCA_030765045.1. Taxonomy (NCBI): domain Eukaryota; kingdom Metazoa; phylum Arthropoda; class Insecta; order Mantodea; family Mantidae; genus Tenodera; species Tenodera sinensis. The sequence continues at coordinate 49,607,802 of CM060967.1, forward strand.
CTACAGAGCTAAACTCCTATTATCTCCGAGTATAATAGCCGATTATTATTGTGGTCTAAACCTTTTTAAATAGCGCATCTGTGCGGTTCACGTTTAATAGAGCATTCTCATTTCATTCGAGAGAACAGCAAAGGTTTCTATGGAATTTAAATCTAACTACAGGTCCTCGTGGTGTTATATATAGCAACCAAACTTATTCAAAATGTTACAGCTTAAATGGAAACATACACAGAATACTAGAAGAATTAAAGGAGTGCGGTGTAATGAAAATGACAAAAGAAATAAGAATTTTTGTGGTGTCACAGGCTAGATATCAACTTGATAGATTTAAAATGGTTGGAGCTTTGTTTATAACATTATGGTTTGTTGGACTAATATCACTTAGTATTTCGATATCATTCAGTTGTGTATGATGTCTAAAACATCTGATGTGTTGCACTTACACGACTTTCTCTACTCTTGTACTAATCATTCTTACAAACTCTTATTCCTATATCTTCTTCGTGGTAGTTGAGATAAACATTTGCAAAGATTATCCTATTGTGTATCTTCTTGTAGGTACAAGGAGAATATGGGAATAAGGTAGACTTTGAGCGATAGTCAAGCCTTTTAAAGCTTTCAAATTACATTGTCTTTATACGATTAACATATAAAAAGTGAATAACGATGTTCCATTTCACAGAAATATAAGTTCTCCAAAACTCACACACATAACAAGGAATATCTCCGAAAGGGTGCACTGTAAAAACAATTTACTTAGACAAATTGTGTGTTTTAACGGGATCTACATTTTTGTATATTAAGATATGGTCTATATTACGGTTTTCCAGTTATGCAAAAGTCATCCAGAGTAAATAGGACTTCATGGACTATAGTCAGAAAATACAGATACATATTTCATTTGTCATAAAAATATCTCAAACGTATGGCATTTCAATAAAAAAATCATTAGTCATTTTCAAGAAAATAAAAAATTCGAAGAATTTTCCATGTAAAGGGTAGTTTAGGGTGAAGGAATTTACTTAAAAACCTTCGTGTCACATCCTTGAAAGACATTAAACTTAAATACCAACTTTTCGTTTTTGCGTTCTGCTGTCCACAGACTGACACACACACACACACACACACACACACACACACACACACACACACACACACACACACACACACACACACACACACACACACACACACACACACACCCGCACACGCACACGCACACACGCCTTTATCTAAAAATGCTTTTTCGGGATTCAGGGGGCTTCAAAACATATATTTCCAAGAAATCCCGACATTGAATTTTTGGGTGGAATAGAATACTTCCTCTACTTTACTATACGTAGTAGAGAAAGTAAAAAAGAAAAACATGATTAAAATCCTGTAAAAAAAAAAAAAAAAGAAAAGAAAAACATTGCGTAACTTGGAATTTGATATTCAAACTTTCAACTCCTTTTCTGTCTAGTTTAAATTTAAAGTGTTTAATCCGGCTCTGTGCATTTGAAAAGAGAATTATTCAGATCTTTAGTTAGTCATGCATCTAAGGAGTTTTAGGTGATTTTGCAAATATCAATGTTCTAGATTGTCCAAAAAATCACAGAACCGTAAAATATTCACATTTAACTTATTAAAATATTACTTCAAATTCAGTAATTTATTTGAAAACAAATGTTTGCTTAACGAAGCAATGCATGGAGCGTTTTTAGCTTAAAGCAAAATATTGTGGTTCATATATGTAGATAGACGGCTGATTTATGCAAGACTACAAATTTATTTCATTTTGGTTATCATTACATAAATGACAATCCTATGTATTAGTCGTAATGGTACTATAACTTCCGCAGTAAAGGATATTCGCTAGTCGCATACTTCGTTGGGGTTAGAAACAAATTGCGTGTTTTTATTCCCACCCTCTTCCTCTCCCACCCCCCCCTCACTCATATCACTCTCAATGTCGGATATTTAGATAGCCAATATTAAACTGCTTTTCCTGGTGCTTAAATAAATATGAAAACCCAAAGGAGAAGGAGAAGCACGAGGAAGATCTTCTTGAAAAAATTAATTACACATTGAGACCCAGAACAGAAATCAAAATAATAATAATAATAATAATAATAATAATAATAATAATAATAATAATAATAATAATAATAATAATAATAATATTTTGATAATTGCAAGTTTGATATACAAATACAACAATGCATTAAGCAAAATGTAACAATTTTCTTGCAAAGTTCTGTCTGGAAAAAAAGCGGGTTATTTGTTAATATTACGTAAGTAAAATGTGATATTTCTCAATTACGATAGGGATTTGTTTTCATGCATAAGAAAGCAATAAACATATTCAGAATGATAAACACTATTATGCATATGTATATCTACCATTGTATTGTATCGTACATGCAGAATGCATGACACACACCTCTGGTGATAATGTGAATGTGTTCCACTAGAACCCGGTGTTGCCATATCTCGCATTACGTCGGAAGACTTTAGGCTTGAAGTGTGGAGAACGGTGTTATCGTGCTGGTGCTGAGAGTGGTTAGTTCTCCGCAAAAATAAGCTTAGAGCAGTGAAGGGAATATTCCGATAAATGGTAACATCTGTGTATCTCATTGCGATGAGATGATTTTGACTCGTTACGCACTGATCACTACAATTTTATGTTACGAACAAATTTTTAAAGGTTATCCTGCTCCTCGTTGTCCGCTGTGCGACAAACTTTTGTCGGTCCGTCACGTGATGCTAGTGTGTGTTTCTCTGACGCAACTACAAGACTCTCTGCAACTGCTCGTCAAGCTTGTTGAGGTCCTGGTGGACGATTAACAGACAGTTGAAAGAATTTTGAAGCTTAACATCATTGGCAAACACCTACCTAAGAATTTAAACATTTAAATATTGGCAATTTAAACCTTTTACAAATTTGTTTTAATTCTAGCTGTTGCCTCATTCGTTTGGTATATTATCTGTGCTTATACTATACCCCTGCCGCTGTAAATTTGCACTTGACAACTCACATGGATTCGCGTCAAGTTGGCTATTCTGTACTTGCGACGTTTTCAAAGTTTCTAATACAGAGCAGCAGATGAAGTAGCTTTCTATTGCGTCACAAAATCACAAACAATGCACGTAAGCTATGAATATTGCTAGGGCTTTTGGTATGGTTTGGTTTAAGGGGACTCAACTTCTAGGTCATCAGCGCCCTTAAAAGATTCATGGCAATAGCCAGATATAAATTGCACTCAAAAAATAAAAATTCTAGCAACAAGAAAAGTATACAAAGGTAAAAAGCAGTGGCAATAGCCAGATATGAAACAAGGTGATAAATATGTCCAAAAGCAGAAACAGATAATTAAAATTTTAAATCCTCAAATTGATATTGCACTCCGCAGAAAAATTAAAAACTATCAACCTCTGTTTTGTCGTCCGCTAGGACCTCTGCAAGTCTGTCAGGCAGCTGCAGAGAATCCCGAAGATGTGCTAGAGGGCAACACTCCAGCAGCCCGTGGCGAACCGACAAAAGGTTGTCACACAGCGGGCATATAGGAGCAGGGTCCCTTTTAAATAGGTAACCATGCGAAAAATTGCAGTGACCTATTCTTAATCGAGCCAAACTAACCTCCTCGCGACGAGATGTGCGACAGGAAGTTACCCAGTTTATCGGAAGTTCTTTCACTTCTCTAAGCTTCTTACTGCGGAGAGCTGACCACTCGTCGTGCCAGGATGACAGCACCACTCTCCGCACTTCAAGCCTAAAGTCTTCCTAAGTAACACGTGAGATGGTAATACTGGGTTCTGTAGTTGCCGTCTTTGCTGCTAAATCTGCCATTTCATTCCCCGGCAAACCTACGTGACCAGGAATCCATGCACACACCAGTCAACGCCAGAAGCGTGTAAAACATGGAGGGCATCCTGGATACGTTGTACAATAGGGTGGCTGTTGTACAACTGACAAAGGCTCTGCAGTGCACTAAGGGAATCGCTCAAAATTAGGCAGTCACCTAATTTACGACGGCGAACATACAAAACGGCTCGATAAATTGCATAAAGCTCTGCAGTAAAAATGGAAGTGCTATTTGGAAAACCGAATGTATATGGTTCGGTTCCATAAACATAAGCACATCCAACACCGTTAGTGCTCTTTGACCCATCGGTGTAAATATATCGACGACCAGTGTAGCCTGACAAAAATTCTAAGAAACACGTGCGGATACTTGAAATAGGCATCGTGGGCTTCTGGTGTATGGTCATCCCAAGATCTACATGGGGCGTGCCAGATAGCCAAGGGGGGTAAAGCCTCTCGCCCTTGGCGAACATCATAGACAGTTCCACTCCAAGCTTCACTGGAAGGTCTTGGAAACGGAACCCTGCAGGCTTAGGAGTAAGGGTGCTATTCCTATATCGTTCTCTTAACGTGGTGGTGAAAAAAGAAGCGAACGTTGGGTGCTTAGGCATACATCTAAGCGCACAACCATAATTTGCAAAGAGAATCTCACGCCGGTATTGCAGAGGAGGTTCTGCGGACTCGACGTAAAGGCTCACCACTGGGCTTGTTGGGAAAGCTCCTGTTGCAATGCGGATGCCCCTATTATGGACCACGTTTAATCTTCTTAGCACAGTTGGTCGTGTTGAGGAATAAACAATACACCCATAGTCTAGCTTGGATCGGACCAATGCGCGATATATTCGCAATAAAATTGTCCGATCCGCTCCTCACGATTTGCCATTCAGTACTCGCATGATATTTAGGGAACGGTCACATCGTGCTCTTAGCTGTGCAATATGCGACGACCAACTAAGCTTCCTGTCCAAGATCAAACCCAGGAAGCGCGTCTCTTCTGCGAAGGGAAGTACATCTGGACCAAGGTGGTAATCGTCTCCTGCGGCGCCAGAAATTAACGCAGATTGACTTCTCAGTTGAGAAACGGAAGCAGTTTTTCACGCTCCATTCTCTAAGGTTGTCCAAACATTGCTGCAGGCGCCGTTGTAAGAACGCTGTGCGCTGAGAAGTGCAATAGACAGCGAAGTCGTCTACGAATAGGCATGACGAAACTCCAGGTGGAAGACATTTCCAGATGGAGTTAATTGCTATAGCAAAGAGCGTCACACTTAGCACCGAACCCTGAGGTACTCCCTCCTCCTGAACAAAAGAATTAGAAAAAACCGAGCCGACCCTTACTCGGAAAAAGCGGTCCTTCATAAACTCTTGAATGAAAAGTGGTAGGCGTCCACGTATGTTCCAGGCATACAGGGAACGTAGAATCCCTGCTCGCAATATTGCTATGGCAATAAATTACTTTGTTATTACTAATAATTGAAGAAACGCAGGTATTTTGTCACGGCGTCTCCGGCATCGACCCATGTGCCATCCAGCCACACAATTTTGTGGAGGTCTTTGACTAGGATTTTATGCAAAAACAATTTCGAGCCACTAAGTGTGTCTTTTCCTGCAGCACTTTTCGTCCATTTACCTTTTTATATTGGTAGCCAATCTCTCTCAGCACCGCTTTCTGCGATGTTTTATCCTGGTGAAAAGTAATTTCCGTGCAGCTGGGTACTCCTTTCTACCGTAGTAGGCGTAAATATGCCTTCGAATGGCGTCTATTTCGAACGCATCAATCTTTGTGACCGGATGAATGCTGTTTCTTTTCTTCTAGACGATCCAACAATCTTGTCTTCCATCTCTGGGAGCACTACTCCCTTGCTGGTTAATTCTTCTACTTAGTCCATGTGTTCTTGTAGCCCGCTCTATAGCTTAATCAGCAGGAATAGAGGGATGCCCATGGATATTACTTATAACGCTAAAACAAAGAGTTAAACTCTTAGGATATTATAAAGAACAATAAATAAATAAAAAAACACAGAAAGACACCTTTCAAATGCACTGTTAAACAATTACAAATACTACAAAAAGGAATAGGAGTAGATAAACTCGTGTGAATGTATAAGTTGTATGTCTATTTCAATCATATAGAAAATTGTAATTGTTTGTTCAAAGTGAGGAGAGAAGAACATGTGAATACGTTACGTAAAAGAAAAGCGAGTAGAGAAAACCGTGTGAATGTAATACGTTGCATTTCTTTTTCAATAATAGAAAATTGTATGAATTTTATGTTGAAGGGCGATTAGAGAAGGATCTGTACATCTGTTACGTAAAAGAAAAGTGAGTAGAGAAGATCTTGTGAATGCTATACGCTGTATAGTAAAATGGATCACATTAAAACCTTATCCATGAAAAAAATACAACACGTGCTGGATTTCGCGGTGATCGGTCAAGCGGTTTAGGAATGGATGGAAGACAAAACATATTATATGGGTGTATTTCATTTATAATATATATAATGTATGAGTATATCTGGCGCTTGTCGTGATCCATTTTATAAGGGTACGGATTACTAGTAGCTGAACACCCTTAAAAATGTTATCATCACCATCACCATCATCATGTATCTCTTTCAGAAGTGTGAAACCAAATCAAATTCACAGAAGTTGTCATGTAAACCAAAAGCAGGTACAAAACCTCTAAGCCTTCTACCATCAGCTATTATGCGACAAGTTAATATGCAAATGGACCCGAAAGCTAAACTATGTGTGTACATTATTTGCTTGTTAATGGAGTCATTACGGCTCTTGGGTACACAAAGGTGAGCGCACATGCCAATGTCTACATTCATTGCCTATAATCTCTGATATGCAAATGATGGAGTCTATTGTTGTCCGCTCCTTTCTTGTTTTATTAGTGGTGGCAACTGGGTAGAATTTTCATCAGGATATGGGTTATTCATTTACTGTATGTACCCTAGTCCTACAAAGTGTGAAATTACGATTCCATGAAACATTAAAAGTGACATTTTGGGCTTAAAGAAGAACTAGCGGAAAGAGATAAAGCAAAGAGAAATTACAATCGAAGATCTCTTCTTGTCTTTATGTTAGGCGTAATCACCTGTTTTATACGTGAATCAATCCATCTTTCCATCTCTTTTTTGTTCGTCCCAGACTATTTATTCCTTTCGGAATTTTGTCTCTCGCTATGTTTTACTAATCCTTCATCTGACATCCTGGATATATGTGCATTCCAATCCTTCTTCCTTCTTTCTTCACATCGAATCACTGGTTGAATCTTGCATATTTTTTTGAAATGCATTACCTGTTCTATAATGTTGTTTTCAACCGTTAATACATTTGTTTTATTTATGGAAGTTTTCATATTGCACTTTTTAAATTTTCCATAAAACTCGTACAGAAGTCTTTGCGGGCTATCCTAGTTTTTGACATAAGTACATCTGCATAACACACAATACTAATTTTTTTGTCTCCCATAGTGTATCCCAAATAAACAAGGCTAGCCAACCTACCTGTGGATATCCTCCGTTCTAAAAGAAATATGCAGCAAAATAGATAGTGAATATCAAATTATAAGAAAAAAATAACTAAGTGAATCGTTTGAGAATTACTAGGAAAATACGAGGGCAATTCGTAAAGTAAGGTCCAAACCATTATCGATAGTTATTTTATTTTTATTCCTTACATCTTTCTCTATTTTTGCATGTAGTTGCCGTTATTATTTAAACACGATAATAATCAGTGGAAATCGTCAATCGTGGACCTTCGCAGATATTTTCATCCACGAAATTGACCAAATCCTCTGTGATCATTGATGACCGGCCTGATCACAGTTCATTACGGACATGCTCCCGTTTGGCCTTGAAAGCTACTCACACACTGAGGTCGTTAATGGCATTGGGGCCATAGACTTCACTGATCTGTCGATGAATGCCCGCTGTTGAAACGTTCCTTGGTATCATAAACAGAATTACACACCATATTTCACAGTCGGCGGACCCGTAAATTGTTTTAAAATAGTTTGAACCGACATTGTGAACAGCACACTGGAACACTACCGTGTAAGTGCTATCATTTTATACGCATGCGTATATCAATGTTCGCGCGAAATTCGATGAGCTACGGTGATTCGGATCTTACTTTACGAATTGCCCTCGTGTTACTGAAGAAAGGAATACCGACCACTAAGGGTAATTCAAAGTCTGTATACTAATAAAGGGATAAAAATAACACTGCAAAAGAATTTAGTGGCGAATTTAGATACATCTCAAAAGGAATAAAATACCTGTTTTATTGAACAGTATTCTCAATAAGTATCAAATAAGAGTAGTTTAATTTAAAATGCAATTAAATCTTATGAAAATAACTTAACGACTGCAGTCTTTACAGTGAGTGGAGCACCACATGCGTATAATCTAAAATGTTTGTTCCAAAAATTAAGCTTTTCACTTTTCAAGATTCAAGACCCTTATGGGTCAAGATAATTATAAATAATGAAGCCGCAGAACACGTTAATTGATTTAGTTACTTGGGCTGCAGTTCATTTAGCAGTGAAAGTAAGGATATGGATATAAAACCTGGCAAATTCTAACAACTTTTAGTACGGTAAAACACTGTTAATGAGAGAGAGAGAGAGAGAGAGAGAGAGAGAGAGAGAGAGAGAGAGAGAGAGAGAGAAGGAGAGAGAAAGAATAAGAGCTTACAATTTTATGAAGAAATGTCACAACTAACATTACTATATTATTCAAAAGTAACAGCACAGCCTAAAGCAAGAATTGACGGTGCAGAAATGAGATTATCAGGAGTAGATCTTTGCTTTTTGATCTTAAAAATGGAGATACTGGGATTGAAGGAATACTACTTTGTATTATGTTGTAATCAACAAATGATGGATTAAGCCTATTGTGTCCATTTTTTTCTATGGACTACCAACATTTCTTTTTCCCTTCAGGTTGTAGTTTGTGACTTTTGGTGTTCGTTCGTCATTAATTCTTTAAATGTGTTGTTTACAGCCATTTCTACCTTGTCTTGTTCTGTCTGTCAATTCAAATGTTTAATTTCCTTGCATATTCACTTCTTTTTTACTTTCTCTATTACTTGATGTCGAGATTTCACCGGAAATATGTTTTGAGACCCATATATCACCAAAAAAGCATTTTTAGAAAAAGGTCTGTGTGTCTGTGTGTCTGCCTGTCAGTCTGTCTATTTGTCAGCTTCTGGACAGCATAACTCAAAAACGAAAAGTGCGTTAAATGCCAAAGTTGGTATTTATGTTTAATGACCTTCAAGGATGTGGCACGAAGATTTTGAAGAAAATAGCCCCACCCTACACTACCCTTTACAAGGAAAATTTATATTTTCTTGAAAATGGCTCTATCGATTTTGATTAAAATGTCATGTGTTTGAGACATTTTTATGACAAATGGAATGGATATTTTGAATTTTCTAGCTGTAGTCCTGTTTACTCTAGATGACTTGAATAACTCGTAAACCGTAAGAGATAGACCAAATGTTACTATACAAAAATTGTAGATCTCACTAAAACACACAATTTATGTCAAAATACATTTTTAGAGTGAACCATTTCGGAGATATTCCTTCTTATTTGTGTCAGTTTAGGAAAACTTAAAACTTTCGTGAAATGGGACATCGTTGTTCATTTTTTATGTTAAGCGTGCAAAGATAACGGGATCTCAAAGCTTTAAAATATTTGACTATCGCACAAAGCCTATTGTATTCTAATATTCCTCTTTCACCTACAAGGAAATAAGCTATAAAATAATTTGTGCAAATGCTTATCTCAACTAACATGAAGAAGATAGAGGTATAAGAGTTTGTAAGAATGGTTAGTACAAGAGTAGAGAAAGTTATGCGAGTGCAACACATCTGATTTTTACTTTCTCTACTGGTAAGTAGGAGGTATTGTATTACACCCAAAAATTCGATGTCTAGATTTCACCGGAAATATATGTTTTGACACCCTCTGAACACCCCCCCCCCCAAAAAAAAATTAGATAAAGGTTCATATGTGTGTGTGTCTATGTGTGTGACGGTTTAGGAGTTATTCAAAAGTCATCCACAGAAATACGACTACAGGGGCTATATCCAAAAACTTCAAGATATAAAATTCATTTTTCATTAAAATAGGGCCATAATGACCTAGTTGTTGACGGGCCCGTAAACCCCACTAATCACTCACTCACTCATTAAAATATCTCAACCGTATGACATTTTAATCAAAATCTTTAGAGCCATTTTCAAGCAAATCAAAATTTTCCAAAATTTTTCCGTGTAAAGAGTGGTTTAGGGCGGATGATTTTACTCAAAATCTGTGTGTCGCATCCTTGAAAGACATTAAACATAACTACCGACTTAAGGTTTTCGTTTTCGTTTTTGATTTGTGCTGTATAGTTGTTTTGACTCAGGAATAATTTCAGTTTAAACAATAGTTCTGAAACTCATAGCATTTAATATTCAGTTCTGCTAGCGAACTATTGTGATGACGAGAAAAAGGAAGGATCGGTCTTCCAAACATGTGACTAAATACTTTGTTAAATGCTACATTAAAGTGGAATATTTAAAAAATGGCTAACGGTCACGCTAGTGGTTTAGTGGACCTAAAAATGTGAATTACTAATGTAATCTCGATCGATACTCAAATTTTAGACGGAATACAATAATAATTTCTCTATTTACTATAGGCACCACAATAGAGAAAATAAAAAGAACGTTTTTATTTGCATCGTGGGAATTATAGACGTTATTTATCCAACATCGAAAATTGCAACGGGGTTTGTTTGCAGTATTGCTATACGTACCCATAGACATCATTTCAGGTGTACCTACTACAATAATAATACATATGGACCAGGGCCCCACAAAACACTTAAACATTAACAATACTTTGCCTTATTGCGTAAACGGATACTTCAAATAAACATGTCGAACTGAAACACAACACAAAGCACGTATTTTACCATCATATTTTCACTGTCAGCCAGAAAACTTTACTCAGCTCGGAATAGAGATTGGTATATGAGATATTACAGCTGATGAGGTAGTTTTATTCTTATTACAAGATCAGCATTTTCTGCACTTCATGGAGTGAAGAAAAAATCTCTGCTAGTTATCATATAAATGTGTTAGGAACGGAAGCTGAAAGCAGCGTCCAAATCGTTATAAAGTTTCTTGAAGCACAATTTTTGCTGAATTTTCCTCATAAACCTTAAGTTCGCTTCAGTGATCCTCATCCCATTTCCATGTCTTAGCGAACAACTTAAAACCGCGGAATGAACAATAAACAAAGATAATATTAAAACTTTACTAGACAAACCAGGCAATGTCGTATAATTATATACATTATGAAGTGCAATTCTGTGATATTTATCCAACATATAAAAGTGATATGTTCATAAAGCACTAATGTTATGGTTAATATAACTGAATTTCATTTGCATATTTGTGAGTGTATTACATATTTAGTGATATAACACAAAATTACATATTTTAGCATTTTACCTGCTTGGCTCATGGACTGCGATATATTGCCAAGAATAAGTTTCCGCAAGTGAATAGCATAATTTCAGCAAAAATGTTTTTCTTAAATCTCCACGACTCCTCTCTTACAAGTAGTAATTATTACCAGAGATATGACTGCCCCCGGAACCAGTATTAACGAGGTGGGGAACATGGATAGAAGCAGCTAATTTCTACGATGGGCATCTAGAGACTGCCTATTAAAGATTCAATTTGTTATCAATATCCTAGAGGAAGCTATTGAAAAGCTAAGTGCTGTGACTAGAGAAACTGGTGCAAGTGTATTAAGCAAATTGAAAAATGCGTTAAAGAGAAATCCTGGCTATTCAAAATTTCATAGCGTATGGCAGAGTCTAATGGAGATAATGTTGACCCACCCGAGGACATTTCCTCAGGAAAAATTTCTTTCCTAAAATTTGTCCCTGTTACATAACGTGGCGTGGGCAGATCTTTCTCTGTCTATAAGAACATTCTCAGTGACAAAGGCCGTTCAATGACCATAGAAGACATTGAAAAATACCATAATAGTTCACTGTGCTAATGTATAAATGTGAGTTGAGTGTTGTAACTAAGAAAATGATAAAGTGGAATTAAACGGTAATTATTATTTATTTATGCCAACAAACTTAATGCTGGTGTTTTTAAACACACAAGATATTATGTGTTTAAAAACACCAGCATTTGATTTGTTGGCATAAATAAATAATAATTACCATTTAAAGGTTACTTAAACCCGGGCATAAAGTACTTATAATTGTAAGTGGCCCTTGGGGTATTTATCTCTGATGTGAGATTACCTTGTGGTCTACCGGGAAAGTACGACTCGGTTAGGGAATTTAAAGTCTTACTGGCAAGTTGGTCATGGTAGCTTACTGGTTAGAGCAGCCGCTCGATAAGCGGAAGATCCGTGGTTCAAATCCTGAATATAGAATTTTTCAGTTCTGATTCCACCTCTGGAATTAAATATTTGATATTGCATATTTTCCACGTTCTACATTTTACTACATATTTAACTGCTTGGGCAGTTTAACTGGGGCAGTTTATTCTGTTACAGCCAGCTTAACTCTGGATTTTGACCTTGTCTGTTGTTTTACAGGTGTGTTTATCAAAACATTCTTTTGTACACCGATTAGTAGTGTCGGAATTCTCAATTGTGCGGGAGACCACGCTACGTAAGAGGCATACAATAAACGGTGGTACCGCAGAAGTTTTATTTAGGTTGTTGCATAGTTTGGTGGAGGCGATTTGAATTATTATAGTTATAAATATTAATAATATGTGGGTACGCTAAGCTATTTTGAAAGAAAACAATGAACCATAATATTGTTGTACTATTTCCAAGATAAAAGCTAATGTTATAAATGAGGTAATTAATAACGCAATAATCATTCTGCGCGCTTTTGACGAATGGTGATTTTCTTTGGCTTAAATTTATCACTGTTGAATTTATTTCTATCAAGGCTTTCTTGATCTTTAGCACCAAAAAAAAAAAAAAAAAAAATAATAATAAAAAAAATAAAAAAATAAAAAATAAAACAAAAAACAACGTTAAAAGCTTCATTGTTATTTCCAAACATTATAATAAATGTATTTGATTCGATCCATGTATGCCAGCCATGCTTACTAATACGAGCTTCTAATCATTTACGTAACGCATGTTTACATACTTGCATTTCCCACTACTGCAGGCTTTGTTATATCTCAAACATATGTATACGAAGAACAAAGTTTGTCTCTGTTAGTGTCTCTTTTCTATCCGTATTTGAAGCAGAAATCCATATTTTCCTAAATATGGCGGTCTTATTTGCTGAACATACATTCCCTAGATAGTTTTCTGAATTTACTCTTTCCTAAATCAATAAAGCTGTATTTGTTTACAATTCAATGTAGTCTGAAGTCCTTAAGTACTCTGCTTTTATTATTTATAGTCTTAACTTAAACATTTTCTGCACAGGTTCAATGCTCACGGGCCCAAATGACCTAGATGTCAACGGGCCCTCATTCGCCACACACTCCAGTGCTCATTTTGTTCTTACTGGCTTCCGTAAGTAAAATTCTCTTATTGTTTTGGAGACGGCATGTACCTTTTGGAACTCTACAGGGGTCATGTATGGTGTTTTTCATTGCAAACTGCTGACTATTATGAATTCTGTTTGTATTGTCGTTTCAGGTCCTTGTAGAGTTTTATTTACTTCTTTTAAAACGTGTGCAATACTACCGTTGTATTGCTGTTGAATAATTCCACTTATTGCATCCTCTTTTTTATTATCAATAAAATCTCCTTTATACAGGAGTTGCAGAACTCAAGCAGTAACATTTCAGAGGGCACAGAGGGATGGTATAGGAACCATAACTTCAAACCTTCTCGTCAAAGACCTTAAGTGTCCTATGTTATGTACATGAAGAATTAATGCTAATGTACTACTGACTACCACTCTTATTTCCAAAAGCGCGAAAATGAGTATCTTGCGGTATGAGGTGTACTTTTTCTTGAAAAATATTCCATCGGCAAGGGTCAAGCACCACTGAAACTTTTTCTCCCTTCGCTTGGAGACAAACAACTGTTAGCTATAGTAATAATGCAGTGTTTAGTGCATTCAATAACCGGAAAATTGTCCAAATCATCCTCAAACTTCCTCACTCTATATCATATTTCCTCCTGCGACTGTACAACCTCTAGGATTTCTTTTATAAATTTTGGGTTGTTGTACACTGCCGCTCAAAAATTTTTGAACATTGGTTTCGTGAGATAAGAGGTATTAAGGCACCACTCAAAGTTAACTTATTCTTCTTCTGCCTTCATGAATTTAGGCCTTTGACCTTTTTCCACATCAACAAATGGAATCTCTCCATCTTGTGAGTGGATGTCCCACTTTTCTTTTACCTTTTGATTGGTATTGAAGTAAAATCTGTGGTAATCTGTGTCCTGACATTTGTTCTTGTTTGGTTTATTCTGTCTTTTATATTGTATATTTGTAACTCTTTCCTGATTTCCGTGCTGTGTTTCTCAACTAAAAGTGAGTAGCCTGCTACTGAACGTAATAATTTCATTTCAGCTGTCTCTATCTTTCTTCTATCTGATCTAACAAGTGTCCAAATATCACATGCATATGTCAACTTGGGAACTGCCATTGTTTTATAGAATTTTAATTGAGTTGTTCTTAATGATTTATTTCTCAGTGTTCTTATTGTTCCACACATACTATAAAATCTATTTAATTTTATATTAATGTCGTTCCTTTGACAGTAGGATACATTAAATCCTAAATAATTAAAATTATTTACTTGTTCTATTATTTTGTTGTTGATAACTCTTCCATCTTAAATGGTCTGTACCTTGGAACGCCATCGCTTTTGTTTTCTTTCTGAAATTCTCATATTATAAATACTAGCAATTTCATTTAATTTGTGTACTACCATTTGTAGTTCGTCATCTGTTTTACTAAATATTACTTGGTCATCTGCATACAATATGGTGTTTAAGACGTAGGTGTGGATATGGTGTTTAAGACGCGGGGGTGGACACCTTAACGGTGACTAGTTCTGTCAAGGAGCCAATATTTCGGGGTATATCGAGATGCCCTACACAGGGAAACGTGTGAAGACTGCAACGGTCAATGAGGCAATGGAAGATCACGTGATCAATTTGACTCGAAGAGCGGAAGCAGCAACCCTCTTTGTAGGGGTTTATACTTAAAGGAGCTAGGTTGAAAGCTCTAAGAACACAGCCCCTTTATCGACCTTGCCCTGCGAAGCGCTCGTAACGCGGCCAGGGGACCTCTTCTTACTGACAATCACCAAGAGACAAACCAAACTGGCCAAAGTTAACTTTATATATTTAATAAACAAACCAATGGTAACATTAGTCCACTTCATTATGCTACGTTCCTTTCCGGAAAGAAGGAAGAGGCTAGATACCCCTTAAAGGAACGCTTTACCTAAAGTTTTGTTTCAAACATAGAGTTGTTGTTTAATGCACCAGATGTCATTCATGTAAGCTAACAAACTTTGTTTAGGCAGTCAGAAGCAGATGAAACATTGCCATTGCGGTGTCTGTAGTTTCGAAGTTAAAATGGATAAAAACAGTGAGATTTGACAGAAAAGTATTCTGTTACAGCTAGTTTATGCAAAGCAGGTCATAGCATGCGTGAAATGGCGAAACAAGAAAATGTTTTCTTGGCAAGTGCCCTATTATACGTAGCGAGATATTTCCACACTGATAGTAACAAAGTGATCGCAAGGGAAGGTCTAAGATGACTTCAACATCTGAAGAGAAATACTTATTAGTATGTAGCAAACGTGATGACTTAAAACAGCACCCATGCTGCCAGTGGAAAACAATCAGTTGAGGAATAAATCTGTGAGTGGCTCGACAGTTAAAAGAAGACCTCTGGATGCAGACTTGAAGGGATGTATTGCTGCTAAGAAACCATACTGAGTTGTCCGAATAAAAAGTTGAGACTGAAGTGGACAGTGGACTGTTGATCAGTGGCAGAATGCGTTGTTTACGGACGAATCACTCTTTGGCACAAAATACCACAGGTTTGTCAAAGTAATAAAGAAGAACGCATAACATCTGAGTGCATATCCCTTACAGTAAAGCATG
The DNA here is from genome assembly GCA_030765045.1 of Tenodera sinensis. Lineage (NCBI taxonomy): Eukaryota > Metazoa > Arthropoda > Insecta > Mantodea > Mantidae > Tenodera > Tenodera sinensis. Next base: position 49,623,787 of record CM060967.1, read on the forward strand.
GAGGTGGTTTAAAGATGGTCTGGGGTTGTTTTGGAGGCAATAAAATGGACAGCATTGAGGGAGTAGTGATTACGGAGCTCCAGTTCCATGCAAAACCTCTGGTCAGGGTTGCATTGCAATGCTGCGCTGCGGTGGTGCTTGTGCTCTGGAAATACGGTGCTCGGCTAAGGGGAGGCGCTGCGTTCGGCTGGCCACCATCCCAAGGGCTTGATTGCTCAGCCGGAACTGGATGGTGGCGGGCTTTGTCAGATGACCCTGGATCTCCGTCAGGCTAAAGAACTTATTAGGCCCCAATGCAGCTGTGGTTCCACCCGTGAAGAATTCTCTCATCTGTAGGGTACTTTCGTATCATCCTTTCTCCCAGGGTCTGACGTAACATAAGCTATCGACTGACGTGCCGCAATTCCTACCCGGATGGACAGACAGGCACATAATTTGAACAAATAAACATAGCGATTTAGTTTAATACTAATGAAAGAAGTTAGTGTACAGAACGCTTGTCCCTCTTCTGACTGAATAATATAATACCTTTAAAAATATATTTGGCACAATTTATCCTATCTTCAAAAATAGATACTGTAAGTAATACTTATATCCTTTCAGTATTCTGATTGTCGTTGAAAGCCAAGCAAGATTGAGTTGCAATATCATCACAAAATATAGCTTGGGTTAGAGAATAAATTGGATGAAACAGATTACACAAACTTTAAAAAGGGATACAAAGGTTTACATTTAAAAATAAAGCTGTGCAGTAAAAGCTTGTTTTAATATCAGCTGATGGAGCACGTCATTCTCTAACTTTGCTGCCATTGTTAATTCATTCTCTTTTGGTATACATGAGCTCTGTGTATACTGCTTCAAAAGAGATTAAATAAATCTCTAAGCTAGAGAAGGACGGAGCTATAATAGCGCTCTGCAGCTCTACAAAAAATGGTTTTCAAGGAATGTGTGTCCATTTTTATTGCCACTCATTTCACAGCGGTAATTTTTCGATGTAATTTAAACCAAAACCACTTGATCAATTGTACTAAAGGACTTTAAATCTGGCGCACAATTTCTGACCATTGGGTTTAATCGACGTTGGAAATCTGAACGTGCTGATATATCACCGTAGACACAATCCCCGCTTAAAACCACCGATATTTAACCGCCGCCACCACCGCCACCGCCACCACCACCGCCGCGCCGTGGCCGAGTAGTTAGACCATTCACCTCTCACCTCTCGATCCCAGGCGACCACATGTGGGAGTTGTGATGGAAAAGACGGTGCGGGGGCGGGTTTCCTCCAAGTTCTCCGGTTGCACTCGCAATCTCAGTCCACCGGTGCTTCATCTTCATTTCATGTATCACCAGTGTCACTACCTGCGGTGCCGCATGTAGTATAAGTGGACGTTAAAATTAAAAAAGAACCACAAGTACTATCAGAGCCATCACGACAATCACCACCACCACCACCAGCACACCACAAATAATTAGTAATAATAATAATAATAATTAGTAATAATAATAAGTAATAATAATTAGTAATAATAATAATTAGTAATAATAATAATAATAATAATAATAATAATAATAATAATAATAATAATAATAATAATAATAATAATAATAATAATAATACATTTAATGAGAATAAAATAATCAAAGCAATAACAATAGCAAGAATAACAATAACTAAGAGAATAATAAAATTCATATTAATAAGAAACAAAGAAATGTCTATCAACATTACGCGCCCTCATTTTTGCATGGATTTTGTTACGGCAATTTACAATCTGTAATTCGTAATGTTAGACAATAGTAGCATATGAAGGAATGAAGGAATGAGTTTATTCCCTGGTAAATAAAGTCTTGTAAGTGAAGATGAAAACATTCTAACACTGTTCCTCTCTATTATCACGCGCTGTACACGGCAGTTGAGCCTGGACATTTCCTCTCTCTCTCTCTCTCTCTCTCTTACAAGCAGGACGAAGTTCACACACGCCACTGACTGAATTTACCCTGTTATTTCTGCAACTTTTTTAATGCACGAAGGGTTGTCTACTTATCCGAGGGCCGGCTGGAGTGGGCCATCTGATATATTACACGAGGAAAGATGCAACATATGCAGAAAAGGAAAAACATGAAATGAGCAACGCAAACATATGTTCTATAGACTTGCAGGCAGTACTTTAAAGCCTTCTCGAAAAGCTTCTGCTCTATGTATGATAACCAAAGCTGAAGGTACTAATTTTAGAGTTTACAACCTACAGATAAAAGGTGCATTCTGTTACCAGTGGCATGAGACACGGAGCTATTTAGGTGTTGAGTTTAGCATTATTTTGGACCTTCTGAACAAGAATGCATCAAACTGCATAGCTGAAGTGATCCTACACAGTAACAGATGTGTGCACCAAAACAGCCGCTTCAACGCAGAAAACAGATTTACAGTGCTCATGCATCTGCGCCACCTATCCGGTACCTCACATACAAACAGTCGAAGGAGTTCGAACCACCAATCTCCCAAATGCGAGTCGCAAATGTTACCACGGCACCATCTCGCACAGTTGTTGTGTATCTAAATGTGGGAAGCGTCCTCTCCGATGTATAACTTATAATCTACAATGCAACCTCACGTCTGTTTTTATTTAAATTATCTGTTTCAATAAATATTGAGGACGTGACACAACCTACACCAACGCGAACTCTGTTCTTGTGTTCGCCGCACAGGGCAGTGATTTAATGCATCTACGTGAAGAGCATAAAACAAAGCACATAGCACGCTTGCGCATTGCTCCCTACAGCAAATATCAGCCGTGTTATTTAATAAGTCAAGTTCAATTATCTGCGCCTTATTAACCTTTACACTCCCTGGGGGTGTGTACACATTTAAAATTCGATATCCGTAACATGGGATTCAAATCAAACATGTACTTCTTGCCGCCCATAGACTATGGATGAAATTAAGCAAACAGAAACACCCATCAACAAAGGGATTGCCTCTTCCACCCCAAGTGCCTCAGTGTAAAAGTGTGTAAGACTGCATAGGTACATACTTTTAAACTACTCTTCGCACTTTCACTTTTTATACTTTCCACTCAAAAAATTTGAAGTTGAGATTTCACCGGAAATATATGTTTAAAACATTAAAGGCCCCCTGAATCAAAAACAAAGCACTGTCTGTGTGTCAGCCTGTGTAGGTTATTCCATGGACAGCATAGTCGAAAACGAAAAGTTGGTTAAAAACCAAAGTTGGTATTAAGATTCATATCTTCTAAGGATGTGACACGAAGATTTTAAAGAAAATTCCTCCACCTTAAATTACCCTTTACATGGAAAATATTGCGACAATTTTTATTTTCCAGGAAATGGCTCTAACGATTTTGATTGTCATATGTTTAAAATATTTGTATGACAAATGAAATATATATTTTGAATTTTCTGGCTATAGCCCATGTAGTCCTGTTCACTCTTGATGACTTTTGCATAACTGGTAAACCGTCAAAATAGACAAAATCTTACTATACAAAAAATGTAGATCTTCTTAAAACATATAATTTATGTCCATTTTTTGTGGAGAGAAGCATTTCGGAGATGTTCCTTGTTATTTGAGAGTTTTGGAAAGCTTAAACTTTCAAGTTGAGCACCGGTATTCATTTTTTGATATCTTACCCGTGAAAAGAGAACGGCATTTGAAAGTTTTAAAATATTTGACTATCGCTCAGAACCTACTGTGTTCAAATATTCCCCTAGCACCTACAAGGAAATAAGTAATAAGATAACTTGTACAATTGTTTATCTCAACTAGCACAAAGAAGATATAGGAATAAGAGTTAGTAAGAATGGTCAGTACAAGTGTAGAGAAACTCATGTGAGTGCAACACATATTTTTATATTTAGTTTAAAGAACGTGCAGAAATATTGTCACAGAAGAATCTTCTGGGGTCTTCTTCTCGTGGTCTAAAAATGATACTAATTTTCAAAGCAGTAAAAATAAGTGATACATGTAGGCTATGTTATCCTAAAGATAAATGCTACGTATGTTCGATATGCTATTTGTGTGTGTGTGTGTGTGTGTGTGTGTATATGTGTGTGTGTGTGTGTGTGTGTGTTTGTGTGTCAGTCTGTGGACAGCATAATTCAAAAACGAATATGCGACACGAAGATTTTGAAGAAAATAGCGCCATCCTAAACTACCCTTTACATGGAAATTTTTTCGAAAATGTTGATTTTGACTAAAAAGTTTAAGATATTTACATGACCAGCTGCCAGCTAGGGAATTTTAATGTCATGCTGGCAAGTTAGCCATGGAAGCTTAGTGGTTAAAGCAGTCCCTCGATAAGCGGAAGATCTGTGGTTCAAATCCCGGCTATGGCATTGCATTTTTCAGTCCTGATTCCACCTCTTTTACATAAATATATTCTAGTACAATATAGGAAACAAAAATAAAACATATTAATACGTAATATATTTTAGAATATCCTACCCTTTGTCCGGCCTCTTTAACACAACCAATTTAATTTCCATTGTCATGTTAATTTGTCTTTTCTTCTCGTTTGCCATTTTCACTGGCACAAATACAACTTACTGCAACACTAACAGTAAGCCTGAAATCTTGTAAGCTGCCAGAAATTTGTAACTAACAGTTTAGCTTACACTGGTATTTTGTACACGTGACGATCCATGTTGCTTGAATGTGCTCGAGCGACATTATGAAAATTGATGATGTGGGTAATGTCTGTTTACTTCCTTGAAATACAGAAGACATTGCTGATAATGTGAGAGGCACCGTACTTAATCACGCACGATTCGTAGCAGTCGGAATCATAACCTGACACCTCTGTGGTCTTATAAATACAAAAGTGAACTCGAACCACTGCACAAATGTCACGTCTAAAAATACCTTTGTACTGGTTAAAGCATAAACCTTCAAACCTTCCGAACAAGTGTTTTTGCTGTGTATCCACTAGTGGCAAGCTTTGGTTTTGTGGCAATGGTCTGGCAGTTGTTTATGTTCTGACTAGATATCGAAGGTCAATACGTGGTCAATCCGTTTGTCACTGTGAGGGAGATTGCGGTAGCTTGCACACGTACAATAATTAAAATTTATCTATGGTATTCATGTTACATAATATATAATAGAAATTGTTGCAGTCCAGTTTAACGATAACAAATTAAAAAAATAATAAAAGAGCTTGTTGAGTTATACAGAATTTCGAGTTATCGACAGTCGAGTTATCGGAATTCTACTGTAATTCTAATTTGTGACTCTATCTTCATAAATGTAGTACGCATTATTTAGGTGATGAAAATACGTTACAGAAAACTTTTATCGGCCGCTTCTACGACAATGTTGTATCATGAAATAGAGATAAACTGAAAAATAAATTTATTTGGGATTCCACAGATAAAAAATATATTCTGAAGGTTCATTTATTGCAAGTAGTGCCCTTAACAATGGCATCACATTTTTTAATCGGATAAATTTGGAGGTTACAATCAATGTAACACTAATTCAATATGTAACTAATTATTTAAAATGATGTACTATGGTCAACTGGAATTACATATGGTAGGGTGCTTTTATTCATCACAGGCGGAACCAGTTACATAATTAAATTAGGAGGCACATTGAGTGGTATTTTTCTTAATTTAATCCATTTAATGTGCCTCGCTCATTCACTCCACCGTATTTGTGAACAAATACGTGCAGAATTTACTCAATGGCCAGGTTAGTGACTGTAGTAAAAACGTTTTTTGAATGTCCCATCGAGAGTTCAGTTCCACTTTCTCCTGAACCAATATTGATACTGCCTTCCACTATGCAGAATGTTTGCAGTCAGTAAAAGAGGCTGCTATCTCTGTTGCAGCCCAAAATTTACTGCCTAATAGTGAACTGGAAGCTAGTTTTATTCTTTGTCTCCGTAATTTTTCGGGCCACATAAAGCTATTACCTCCTTAGAAACTGTAGGTCTAGCCTTAAAGGAAGCACTCAAAGTATTTCAAGAAACCACGTTTAACTTAAATTCTGTTTCTGGTAGTGTAGGACCAATACTAAAGAAAAAAGTGAAGAGTATAATATCGAAAAATTCTGGATATGAACACATATGTAAAATTGGAGACATTGAAAATGCAAACACTACAATTAACTTGCATGAATTGTCTTTTACTGCGAACCAGTTAGGATAGTTTTATTATGCGCCAGTATCACCCTGTGATGTAGAGAGAGTTTCTCAAGATATAAGCTCATCTTCAGACATAACAGGAGTTCTTTCAAGTTTCAAAACCTTCATCACGTGGCTATTGTGAACTGCAATTCGTCGCTTCTTTTGGACAGTGAGTCAGAACTTCTACTCCCCAAGACTAAGTGAAGTTCAATTTTATCTCCATTTGTACATAGTGCAGAATATTATAGCCATAAAGCATGCTTAAAGTGCGTGTTTATTGGCATATTTTCAAGTTTTTAGAGCATACTTGAATGCGATGTATTGCATGAACTTCCAGGCCCTAGTGATTATGTTCCACGATTCCTTAAGGAATATTTACCTACCGTTACATCCTTTACTTCTGTGCGAGTTTTCAATAACATCCCAGAAAACCAATTTTATTATCAGATTACAACTTATCACATCACAGGTATGGCATCAGAAGAGAGCGGGGAAGCGTGAAAGATCAGATAATAAAAAACAAAGAGGGAGGTACAGCAGAAGAGAGAAAAGTATTAGAAGTTAACATAAGATAAGCGAAGCTTAATCGGTCTGGGTGCCTCAGCTGATTTGGTGCTAGTATGTTAAGCATAAGGTCGTGGGTTCAAATTCGGACCAGAGGGATATTGCTTAAATGTCCCTTAATAAGATTTAAGTGTTTTACTTAACATCTAATTTCAATGTCACTTGATATAAAATAGAATTTACATAATTATACGAGCTTTCAATTAAAAGTCTAATGATTATGTACTCATTCAGACACCACACACTTTCAGGGAATTTTAGGCTACAATTCATATCTTCTTTTGTCTTTTCTTTATCTGAATAGCCTCGCAGGAGGAATGAAACCCCCTAGGACATACAAGTCTGTGCTTACGGTCAGATGACTGTCGGGGAACAGACGAACCGGACAAAGTGAAGACCTGAAAGTGTCACCACGTGTGAGAGCAAGGAATAGGAGGATATGAAATACAGGCAAAATGGATGAATGGAATGGTGATGATGGGGTAGTTGGAATGAGTGGCAGAGGAAACCGGAGAACCCTCCCAGATGCCCCTTTGTCCATCACGAATCCCACATGCAGGTCTCTGGGATCGCCTTGGCGCTAGGCGAACGGTCTATCCATTCGGCCACGGTGCCACCATATACTGCAGTTCATAAAGTAGCAAATATTTAGCATACGTTGATGCATTAAAAGCCTGTATCTTTCATTGTGCACATGAACACAAGTCAACTGTCACAATTAACTTGGACCTTAGAAAGACTTCGATAGTGCTGTTCACGAACGACTGTGAAGACGTTTGAATGCCTTGAAAGTTCCCAATAATCGCTGCAACCTCATCTTAGCTCTGTATGATTTTGCTTCGTCTAAAGTCCTCTAACAACTGCTATACCTATTAACCGCTTAGTCCGACAAGGCTGCTCCATGTCCACGATTCTTTTCGTCCTGTATGTTGATCCACTGGATCGAAAGCTGCAATCTACGCTTATTGGACCCGTGGTGTATAGGCACAGAGCTGCGATAAGAGTCTACGCAGATGATACAACTCTAGTCGTTATGACCTCCCAAGTTTGTATCCGCCTGAGAGATTGTTTACAGCAGTGCGAGGGAAGTACAGGTGTAGCATTTAATATGAGGAAGTTCGAAAATTAGCGATTGGATTACAGACTGCATATTGAGCAACATACGAAGATTCTGGGGATTTATTCCAGTAACAAAAATGCGGATGCCTGCTCTGTAGTGTGGTGCCCGCGTGTCTGTCTCACATCCACGAGGTCCCTAACTCGAATCTCGGTTAGGTTAAGTTATCCGCATGAGACTTTTTCCAAGGTTTTCCCTTATTCTCAGAAGTCGAATGTGAGCAACTTTAAGCTCTGTTGATCTTGGGCTCATTTGAGACCCATTTTGCTAATTTCACTCATTTATCATCCAATATGACAGTGCGACATTAAAAGGCGTTAAAAGGCGGATATCAGGGAATGCACCTGGTCTTCTCGTGTTAATTTCTTACGTGATTAACTGTATCACGAGACAATTAGCATACTGAGTTTGTTGGCACTTTAGTCTGAAGCCTTGATGATTAAGATGTTCCTGCTTGCCCTAAGGAATCAGGTTGTTAGAAGCATTTGAACCGGGTGTTCAAGAAATAGAGAATAAACGGCTCTATCCGAGGAAAAATCAGATGGAATAGGTGTGTTGTGGAAAGAAGTTCAAGTAATACGCTACCTATTACGTTTCAATTATAGAATAATTTACTGTTCTGTTCTATCTCCAGATCTAAGTTCACATGATTATCATATGTACGAAATGATTGAGATAACGCTCATTTTAAAAAGCTCCACACGTTCAACAAATTAGAAGACAGTCCCCTTCTTGGGTTTTCCACTGTTTTTTTCAATGCAGAAATTTGTCAAGTGTTCAATAACGTATTCAGTAGCCACCGGTGTCATGAAGATGCATAGGAGTTTTATTTATATGTTTAAGAAAAAAGCTAAGCGTAAAATGATATATGTTTCACCTTTACATTAAACGATATAAAACAGAGCAGATGTTACTCCTTTCCACAGAAAGAACGTTCTAAAGATTTAAAATAAGTTTACGGAAAATAACATAATATCGCTCTAAGGAAGTTATCATTTTCGAAGATTTTATCTATTCAATTCTAAAATGTTTGGTTTTTTAATACACTTATTCTTATACATATAGCTTAAAATAAATAACGAACTAGGATAAAAAGCTTCTACCATACTTCTTTTCATATACTTGCAAAACGTGAGAACTGCAACAGATTTATGTAAGTCCCATTAACAATCACTCACCGTTTATTTTAAGTGGTCCCATACCATTTGTTATCTAAGACTTGATAGCACAACAGCAGGGAAACTCTGACATTGATTATGGTAGATCAGAGACAATGATATTTGTCACGAAATATCGTCAATACCACTTCTGTTTGAGTAAACAATAAATGGGCAGCAAAGATTTAAACCTACGTTCTCTTTAACCACATTCTTAAAAATTCTCGGTCTTTATAGCACTTGCAAATTATCATATGATTATTCTCACTGGCAAATATAATGTTGTGTTTTACTTAGGCTGCGTGTTGTATCGGAAAGTTTTTGTGTGCAGTAAGTTTTCACAATATGATTTTTTGGCAGTACCGTACAATAGCTTTTCAACTAGGTTTATAACACTTCAAAAGCAATATAGTTCAGAAAATAATATTGCTTATCGGCAAAAGAAGGCTTTACTGGATGGGTGGTTTAAGATTGTGTGCCTTCAACAGGAAAGGATAAATACACAGCAAAGGCGCCACTGTTAGTTGTGTTTGCTTAGCCCTAGAGTGAGAATGAAACAGATAGATGGTGTTGATACTGAAAAGAGAATTCGCCTTGAAGGTATGCTATTCCGAGTATTGTCTCCACGAGGTAGGCCAAAGTGCCAACTGAGTCGAAGGATAGTAAATCAGTTTGCCAACTTTAGTTTGTTGTGCGTGAATCCTAATCTTCAATGTAGGTAATATCTCTCATAAATCTATGAAAGTACGTGTTTTGTGGCATCCTGACTAAAATAACGTTTTTTTAGAAAACGTCTACCTCTGTGTGCATGTGAGCATGTACAGCATAACACAAAAACGAAAAGTCGTTCACAGGTCATGTTCCAAGAAAATTCAAATTATAAATTTCATTTTTCCATGAACATTTGGTAAACATATGGTATTTTGATCAAAATAATTGGTCATTTTTGTGAAAATAAACACTCTTAATAAAATACCTCTGCAAAGGTTAGTTTAAAGAGGGATATTTCCTTCAAAATCTTCATGTTGCATTTTTGGAAGACGCTGAACCTAAAAACTAAGTTTCGTCTTTAACCGAGTTATGCTGTTTTGTAACTGTCAGGGGCGGTTCTACCGTTAGGTCACAAGGTCACGTGCCTCTCCAATCATGTTCAGGTGCTCTAGACAGAATTGTAATACGTTTTCTTTTTTTCTTTAAATGTATTATTTGCATTGATTTTTGTTTGTAAGCTTTACGAAACTTGGCAACCCTGCGCGGTCACAGTCTCCGTGCGGACTTCCAACTTCTTGTATTTAACATCATCCCCTCACTCTTAGCTGCGTGAAGTGACAGGGGGGTTATGAGGAATTCGCTTGCATATGGTCACAATAGTGATGAGACCTGACGCTATGCGGCGCTGTCACTAAAACTTGTGAATGTTTTCCTTCCTTCACCGGCTTGTTTCGTTTAAAACGTTACAAGCGTCATTGTTTAGTTTGCTGCAGTAGTGTCCGTTGTAGTGCAGTGTCGATAATATATTTTTCAGTTTTAACTGTGAATAAAATTGTGTATAACAGTTTTCTTATTCAACTGCTAAGCTTATATAATTTAACATGACTAATGTATAGTGAGTGAAACTATTAAAATGAATCAGGTGAAGTTCTTACAAACTAAAACCTTTAAGTTTCGAGGACCAACCGATTGCTAGCAAAGGAATTAGGACCTCCTAGGCCAGATCTTTGCATAAACCACGTTTTTAAAGATAAAAGCAGAACATACAACAGACATTTTAATAAAGCTGTGTATGAAAAATGGGAATGGATGTGCGAGTGTTCTGTAGATAATGCACTGTTTTGCTTTCCCTGTGTTATTTGGTGGGGAAGACACATGGACTAAAACCGGCGTAAAAGACTTGAAACATTTGCCGGAAAAAAGCAAGAAACATAGTTTATCAAAGACTAATTTTCATAATGAAATGAACCTCGCTGTCCTAGGCAAAAATGATGTTAGAATACAGCTCGATTCTAGCTACAGAGTGTCTCTCAGCAAACACAATGAACTTGTTGATAAAAATAGGTACATTTTGTCACGCATTGTTGATGCTATTAAGTTCTGTGGCGAATTTGAACTAGCTCTACGTGGCCACGACGAAACCGAGGATTCCGTTATCCCAGGTATTTTTAAAGGTATAATAAACTGTACCGCGGCCCTTGACAATGTTTTGAGAGATCATTTAGAAAATTGCACTGGCTTTAAAGGTACATAAAAATAGTTCAGAATGACATTTTAGACGCAATTTTATCAGTTTGCAGAAATTGAGCTAGGTGATGTAGGGTTTCTATCCCTTCAGGCTGATGAAGCAATAGACAATTCATGTAAAAATTTATTGTCCTTAATTGTAAGATATCATTTTTTTTATACACTTGCAAAATTACAATCTGTTCAATAGTTGAACAATAAGTAACAATGATAACATTAATTTTTCAAACTATGGCCCATTGGCCATAAATTTGCTTATAATTTGGGTGCAAATCTGTACTGCAATTCCAAGACTTGGTTTCTCTGTAGTCGGCTTGTTGTACTGCTGCTGTTGTCAAGTAGATTTATTGCCAGTGTATTGGGATGACTGTAGAGACGCTTTTGGTAGGACAGGCTGTATGCTGCGATTTCCTGTTTGATTGTTGGGAGTTTAAAATCATTGTAGATGTACTTATTACTGATGTACCAGGGGATCTTACCAATTGTTCGCAGAGTTTTGGTTTGAAAACGTTCTAGTATTTCGATGTTTGAGTTGCTTGCTGTACCCCATAGTTGAATTCCATATGTCCAAATTGGTTTCAGTATAGTTTTTTAGATGATTAGTTTGCTTGTCACTGAGAGTTGTGATTTAGGTCCAAGAAGCCAGTGCATTTTGGAATATTTTAAATTTAACCGTTTGCGTTTGGTGCATATGTGTTTTTTCCAGGGGAGTCGTCTGTCAATGTACATCCCTAGATATTTCACGTCTTGTGCTTCTGGAATAATCTGATTGTTAAGAGTAACAGGTGGACATGAGCGTTTACGCAGTGTAAATGTTACGTGGTGACTTTTAGATTCATTAACTTTAACTCTCCACTTCTTAAGCCACATTTCTAAGTCAGAAAGATGGTCTTGTACAATTTGGGAAGCAGTAGTAGGATCTTCATGAGCTGACAGAATGGCTGTATCATCTGCAAAAGTTGCTATAGTTGTGTTTTCTTTTGTTGGTAGGTCAGCAGTATACAATATGTATAGAATTGATCCTAGTACACTACCTTGTGGTATGCCTGACTTAATAGGATGAAGCTCTGTAAGGCTATCTTGGAATTTTACTTGAAAATATCTGTTTTCTATGTAAGATTTTAATAACACATAAAAAGGATGTGGCAAAGATTTCTTCAGCTTAAACTTTAGTCCAGTATGCCAAACTTTATCAAATGCCTGACTAACATCAAGAAATACTCCTGAGCAGTACTGTCGTCGTTCAAATGCGTGGTTAATCACTTCAGTTATTCGATGTATTTGTTCAATTGTGGAGTGTTGGGGTTTGAACCCAAACTGGATGCTGGGAATCAGTGAAGACAAGTGAGGTTTCAGTTTAATGAGAAGTAACTTCTCAAATAATTTAGAAAGCACTGGGAGCAAACTAATTGGTCGGTAAGATTTTACTTCATGTGGAGGTTTTCCTGGCTTTAGAATGACTATAAATCTGTGCTATTTTCCAAGCTCCAGGGAAGTAACCAGTCCTTAATATAGCATTAAACATACAATTTATGAATATGACTGCTTTAAATGGTAGCTCCTGAAGCATTCGCCCAGTGATGAGATCATATCCTGGTGTCTTTTTTACATTTAACTGGCTTATGACTGTTCTTGTCTATCTTCGTCTTTTTTCTGGATGCACGAAGGAAAGGGTTGAAATACTGAAGAAAGATGTTCGGCAAATAGGTCCGCCTTTTCTTGACTACTTCTTGCCCAAGTGCCATCATTTTTTTGAAGTGGGGGTATCGGCTCCGTTGGTTGTTTCAACTTTTTTGTGGCCTTCCAGAGCGAATAATCTGTAGCTTCTGTAGGAGTTAAATTTCTCAAGTATTCCTGGATATTCTGATTTTTAAAATCCTGTATCAGTCGTTTTAGCTCTTGTGAAGATCTGTTAAATAAATTTTTATCGCTAGGATACCTTCTATTTTGCCAGTTTCTTCTTAGTTGTCGACGTTCCTTTATTTTTTCACGAATAATCTGTGGATATTTATTAACAGTTAAGGAATTATTATGGTTCAATTCTGGAGTAGCCTTCAACACAGCAGAATGAGTTAGCGTGGTAAAGTTGGCTACGTGTTCTTCTATTTCTTCAGACGTTTTAAGGCTAACGTTTAGGTTTATGTTATCCTCTATGATTTGTTTGAAGTGATCCCAGTCAGTGTATCGGTTACTCAGAGTGAATGGTCGTTGTTTAAAAGCTACAGTGGTGCTCAACATCATTACTATAAGAGAATGGTCGGAAGACAGGTCGAAGCATGACTCTATTGTCACATAATCTGGTGAAATTCCCTTTGTTATAAAGAAGTCTAAAAGATCCGGTATTTTGTTTCTATCCGACGGCCAGTATGTTGGTTCTCCAGTTGATAAGGTATGTAAATTATTGTTTGCTATTGCAAAATAGAGCTGTCGGCCTCTGGTGGAGGTTAAACGAGATCCCCAATATGTATTCTTTGCATTCCAGTCACCGCCTGCTATGAATTTATTGCCTAGAGTCTCAAAAAACACTTCAAATGCCACTTTGTTTATGGAATGTCGAGGAGGACAATAGATGGACGATATAGTTAAGGGACCTTTTGGTGTGGTTACATTTATGCTCGTAGCCTGTAGGAAGTCTTTATCGTTTTTAGGCATTTCGTGATGAACAATTGAATTTCTTATTATAATGGCAGTTCCGCCATGAGCTCTACCTGAGGGATGGTTTGTGGTGTATATTGCATAACCTGCTATTCTTAAATAATTTTTGTTCGTAAACCTTGTTTCAGAAATAAGCATGATATCTATATCTTCTGTTTTTAAGAATAATTCTAATTCTTGTCTGCGTTGAGACAAGCCATTGGCATTCCATGATGAAATTTTTAATGAGTTAATCATTTTGTTTTCTGCTGGCGATGGTCTTGATGAGATCGAACATTCTATCCATCATTTTGTCCATAATTTTTTCTACAGTTTTTTCAAACCTTGTGAACATCTGTTCCATAGCAGAAAGTAGTTGTGTGGTTTCACTGTTATTTGAATTTATGCTTCCGTTTGTCATGTCTGCGTAAGTCTTGCCTGATACGGTAGGACTTTGTATGGTGATTTGTGCCGCTGCTGGTGGCGTGTTAGTTGTTAATGAAACACGTTTCTCTCTAAGTGGTGGAAATACCTTCTCCTTATATTCCTTATATGTTTGACATCCTCTATAACTTGCAGGATGGTTTTGGTTGCAGTTTACGCAAGTAGCTGGAGTGTCAAGCTTTTTCTTACAGACGGCAGTCGGATGATCGCCACCGCACTTAACGCATCTGAAAGGGCGATTACAGTGGTTCTTGGTATGTCCAAACCTTTGACAACGTTTACATTGAACAATTTCTCTTTTTGTGTGTGGTGGCTCAAAAGTTACTATCATATTGTTTAAGTGTTTCACCTCAAATATTGTTTTGTTGTTAGAAGCTGGTTCTAAATCGATAAAGAAAAGTGGTAGAGGCTCTTTTGTAACTCGATGCAACACATTTACTATATTTCTTACTGTGTGCCCTAGTGTGCCTAGTTCTTCTTTAATCATGCTTACGTCCTCCGTGTAGTGCATTCCTCTAAGTACTACCCTATACGCTCGTTCATGTTTCAGCTGATAAGTGTAGTGACTGATGTTTTCTTTTAAGAAATATTCTCTAATGAATTTGTAGCTATCTATGTCCACTGGCATCAATTTCACAAGATGTCCAGATCTCATTGTAGTTAATGTGTATTTCTCTTTAGAAATTACACAGTCCATCACTTTTTTAAATTCTTGGATATTCCTTAGACCTGTTACAAAAATAGGTTGAGCTTTAGGTGTATATGCATCAAGCGTTTCATTTGTCTCCTGATTCTCCAGGTCGCCCAGTGCTGCAAATCTATTTGAAGTTGGTAAACTATAAGTGCTACGCGATGTGGATGCATGTAACACTCCTGCGTTAAGCTTAATAGATGGCACCTCATCTTGCTGCCACTCCTTTGAGGGATTTAAAGGGCGCATTCGCTTTCTGTTTGGTGTTGTAGGAGAATGTTGGTAATCATGCTCCATATCATGATTTACTGACTCCGTTAGTGAAGCATTTTCATTCATATCATCGTCTATATTTGACGGCATCATTGCTAGGCTAGTTGTTGGATTATCAGATTCGTGTAATTTTAAGGTTGGAGCACGTATGTAATTCTTAGTGGTCTTACCAGGATCTAAATCGCTCTTGGTCCTCCCCATTTATTTCCAAGAGGAATAAAAGAAGAAATCCTTATTCGTTTATAAAACAAAAACAAGGTTGCTTTTGTTTACTCCTCGAAGAAGTTGGCAACAGATATGGCAGCAACTTATGTTTGGTTAGAAATCTGATATTTTTAGAAACCAAATAACTTATTATATTATTTAAGAAAAGTGTTGCTAACACTTACGTGATGAGACTGGTCTCAAGGCTGCAATCTAATTAGAAGATGGTGGTTATAAAGCCGATACACTGCTTTAAAAAGAAATATTTCACGTAGGCACTAATCTAGCAACAAACAGATATCAAATTGAAGGGAAAATATTTTAGAGATTTTGGGGATATTTTGAAGTGACTGACAGAAGTGCCACTGTTTTAGCAGCAATTATTGTAGAACAGTTACGTGAAATGGGAGTAGAGAAAAATCCAGGGTAACTTATATGTAAACTTATGATGGAGCTTCTGTTATGAGTGGGAAGAAGGGTGGGGTGTAATGTTTGATAAAAGAAAGGTACCCTAATGCAAACTACATTCACTGCTATGCACTTCAAGGAAATCTTATCCTTGAGAGTGCAACGTCAGCTTCATCTCACAGCATATGTTTCCAAGACCCACAGGGGATAGGGACATTCTTTTCGAGGTCTCCAAAAAGGATGGATTATCTAACCGAATTTGTTCAGAAAAAACTTGGCAGTGTCCCACCGCCAAGGTGGTATTTTCGTATCGCACTGTTAATACCATTTTCGAACAGAAAGATAATCTACTAAAACTTTTCTAACATATAAGAGACAACGAATTAAATGATAAAAAAGCGTCTAGCGAAGCAACAGGATTTGTACGAACATTGAGAGACTCTGAATTCACTTTTTGGCTTGAATTCCATCACAAAATTAAATCTCATGTAGCAGTATTTTTTGACTGTATCAAGAAAAAGGTCATCAAAGCTGTTAAAGTAAGTGAGTTTGTCAAGCACTTATTTAATGCTATAGTGAAAGTTAGAAAAATGTAGGAGCATGAAGAAGTGTCTGTATACGAACCCCCAAGTAAGAGGCAATGTGTTGAACACAGCAATAGTAGGAGTAATAGGGTGGCAGCTCTAGAAGTTTGTGACATGATTACAAGCAATATCAACGATAGGTTTCAGTTCTCAGGTCATTAGACTGTCTCGAAGCTGTTTTTGGTTAACAGGTTTCCCCAATACTGCAATGTATTTCCTGAAAGTGCCTTTCAGACAACCTTGAAATGATATCCCACAATCAATGGTCCGAAATTTCGAACTGAATTAGAGGTGCTGTATAGCCGTGAAGATCTGTCCGGAGCAACGCCTCTTCTGCAGTTTTTATGTGATAACAACATGACACGAACATTCTCTGAGTGTATGATGGTTTTAAAAATAATTGTTACTCTTCCAATGACGACTGTAGAGACCGAACGATCATTCTCTACCCTTAATAGAATAAAGACATTCTTACGAAATTCTATGGGGAACGAGAGACTGAACGCGCTGGCGATGCTATCAGTAGAGAAGAAGATGATAAACACCATTCCAGACTTTAACAGACGAATTTTCTACAGCCAAAAATAGGAGAATTGAGCTGATATACAAAAAATAACAAGTAAGCCTTACATCATAATTTATTGCTTTCTTTTCCTTATATACTACTGCTTGTCGATTTTTGTGCGCCCTACCACATTCAAATGTCACGAGCCGCCACTGGTAACTGTGCCACAAAATAACTAAACATATTGTGCAATTGCAACAACAATTAATAATAAATGACATATGGTGAAATCTGGAACTCGAATTTTTGGGAGGAGTACAACACTTTCTCTACTTACGCAGTAGAGAAAGTAACAAAATTGCGTGAAATGAATTTATAAAATGAGGATAGAAGTTCTAGATAAAATAAACATCAAATATGGAGTTTTACAGTTTTACTGAAAATAGAATTGTTGAATATAGAATTGGGAACCAGCATGTAGTCATAAATTGTACATTATCGTATTAAATACTCATAAAATGATACCATAACGCCATAGTTTTTGCGGATTTCATACGCAGATGTTACTAGGATACGATTGAAGAGATAGACTCGTTTACATTGCGCTTAGCCGTTAAAACGCAGCGTAAAAGTAGCTTTGTAAACAGAAATTAAATTACTTTCAATGCTATCAAGCACTGAAAGGGAAAAGAGAACAGTTTTAATATGATGCAATTACAGCTGTTTTGCCGGTATCCTCAGTCAAATTGGTTTTATTGCTAAAACCGTGTCTGTTCCACGCAAGCAAACTGTTATGTAAACAATGAGTTCTCGCGCCTGAATGGAACTATAATTTATGATCTTATCACTACTGGAACCTGTTTTCACTCGTTGGAGAAATAATAAAACATGAAGATAATGTAAGTGTGTGATAATTTCTTGATTTTCTCTACGATTACTAATTTAGAAATTGAATGACATAATTTATTTTGCTGATTATGGATAAAATCGAAAGTTAAGCGTTTATATTTTGTTCTTCCCAGAAGAAAAGGGTTTTTAATCACAATCTCAAATATTTACATACATGAAACATCAAATACGGTTCAACACATAACACATTGGAGTATTTCGGGTAAGTTTAATACTAAGTGCAAATACAACTTATAATTTATATGGTAATTATTATTTATTTATGCCAACAAGCTTACTGCTGGTATTTTTAAACACACAAGCCGTTTGTGGGCGATGTTTAAGAGATGGAATCAGGAACTGAAAAATTCAATGCCGTAGCCGGGATTTGAACCACGGATCTTCCGCTTATCAAGCGGCTGCTTTAACCACTGATGTGAGATTCCCTTGTGGTCTAACCGGAAAAAACTGCGATTAGCTGGCAAGTTGGCCATGGTAGCTTAGTGGTTAAAGCAGCCGCGGTTCAAATCCTGGCTATAACATTGAATTTTTCAGTTCCTGATTCCACCTCTTATATAATTTATATTGGAGAATTGTAAGTCTGTATTTATGATTTATATCTTTCTGGTTATGTAATAGAAAGACCATAATGTTCATAGCTGAATTGCTAGTTCCATAATATTATAACACAATATTATAATTATGCTCGTTTTGCTTTCTCTTACCTGGAGTCACGTGGAAAAAAAAAAAAAAAAAAAATCACGAGTACTAAATAACTTGCAGACTTCGCAAGTAAGTGTGTCGGACTGTCTTATCTATCTGTCTATATATCATGTATGTGTGAAACTATGTATGTCGGCACCTATATATGTATGTATGCGTTCCAGACATGACTCATCTTTTGTCCACCGGTGTACATAGAAAAGAAATAGTTTCCGCGCGCGCGCGCGCGCGTGTGTGTGTGTGTGTGTGTGTGTGTGTGTGTGTGTGTGTGTGTGTGTGTGCGCGCGTGTGTGTGTGTGTCCGTGTGTCTGTCAACAAAAATGAAAAGGTCGGTTAAATACAACATTTTGTTCAATAGAATCCCTCCACCTGAATATGGAACACTGCCAAATTTTTATTTTCTCTAAAATGACTAACGATTTTAATTAAAACACAATATGTGCGAGATATTTTCATGGAAAATGAAATGTATATCTTGAATTTAGTCTAGTCTGCTACATTCTGAATGATTTTTTCACAACTGGTAAACGTAAAACATAAACATAAAATATAATCTCGTTAAAGCACACAATTTCTGTTCAAAACATTTTTTCACATTTCCAAGATATTCCCTGTTATTGGTTTGAATTTGCCAATAATTATTTTATCTGAAATAGGAGGTCGTTATACGTTTCTATGTCCTGCTCATGCAAAGCAAATGGGCTTTCAAAGGCATCTCATATCCACGAGCTCTTACAAAATTTGACTATCGCTTAAGCCTGATGTATCTGCAAGGAAATGTAAATAAAAGTGTGTGTTTGTGTGTTTTAAAGGAATCTAAACAATTACACCGATTTCCACCAATCCAGATAACCTTTCACATAAGTAGAAAGTTGTCCAGTATAGAATTAGGAATAACGCTTGATTTCACACAACTAACCAATTAATTTTATATAATTCATACAAACGTTTACAAGATCATCTACACTATTACGTATTCATGGCCTCCCAAAAAGAAACAAAAAACAAAGGAATAGCGAATTCATCGCCTCTGTAATATTGATCATGGAGTAACACCACAGTGCCATTTTGTCCTTTTGCTTTGACTTCCTTCTGTTTGTAATCTTTGTTATGTTTAAAAGTGTTTTCTTCTATACATAAATTGGCAGGGTGTACGACACAAACGTAAAGGAGAACAGCTATCGAGCTACTGCAATATATATATCTCAAGTTTGCGTAGTACAAATGTGTATATCTACCACCTATGCATGTAGGAGGGAATGTAGAACATTTGGAAAACAATCCAGGAAAAGTACAACTATTCTTAGAGATAGGATGTTATTTGTAAATGTAATAGTTCAAGGAACTACTCTCAAAGCTTCATAACAAAGCTGTTAGCTTCTTTTGGAGCTACAGCTTTGATGTTGCAATGTCTTACAAAAGCAAGCTTACTTGAATAATTTAGGAATGAATAATTAGAGGAAAACTAACAGGGAAGACGGTGAGTAGGGAATTTTTGAAAAACACTTCAACCAGCACATTTAGTTCCTTCTAGGAATTTCAGACTGATGTGAAGTGCTATATGGCTGAAATACTTACCGCTTAATTGGAGCACAGCCACAATAAAGACGAACAAACAAAATAAGAAAACATTTTAATTGCGAAAGCATGACATTGTGCAATCTACTGGGTCATTATTTCGGTATAGGGTATACAAAAGCGGGACATCTCGCGCACTGCTGCATGCACGAGATCTATTGCTGGTATCACCCTCGCGAAGAAGGGATGCAGTGAAGGACCCACAGTAGGCTACAGGCCGCAGAGACACCGGAGACTCCCTAACAGGCCCTGGCTCGAAGATCCGTCCTACTATTGGACCAGCCCTCTAGTGTTTACAGGGACTACTTTTTTATAGTAGCAAACATC
Organism: Tenodera sinensis; assembly: GCA_030765045.1. Taxonomy (NCBI): domain Eukaryota; kingdom Metazoa; phylum Arthropoda; class Insecta; order Mantodea; family Mantidae; genus Tenodera; species Tenodera sinensis. The sequence continues at coordinate 49,644,268 of CM060967.1, forward strand.
CGCGCCATCTGTCTAGCATTGCTCTGTCCTTAGAAGCACACCGGAGAAATGAGATGGAAACGGAATGAAAGGGAAATAAGGAAAAAGAAGTGATATTCGTAGACGAGAAACCACCACAGCATTCGCGTACCCACAAGGAAAAACGAAAAACCTAAGGTTATAATGTGCGGTCGACGTGAAACAAACACAGGACCTCTCGAATACAAGACGCACACGTTACCGCGAATCCAACCTACTTGGTGGTCCATTGTTACCAAAGGGGCATAATTTAAATTAATATTTTATAAGTGCACCATGAAACATGTATTTTCTAGTCAAAGAAAGCAATGTTTCCGTGGCGTATTCGTAAGTATTGCAGTGTAAATAGAAGTCATTGTTCAAATTCTCTTGTGGTAAGAATACTATATAAACGTAATTATATTGTTTGTTGCGAACAATATAGGGACATATTTCTAATACTAAGTTTATGTAATTAATTATAATTATTTTGAGCAATTTCGTAAATAGAGCTACAGAGATTAAAACTACACTATCCGTTATTCTGACAGTAGCAAGAAAGGATAATATAATTATATTGGTAAATATATCAGGTTGTTGCTCCATCAAACAGTCGAGTGATGTGTAATAGTAAATGTCCTAGTCAGTCCATTGCAGAGGTGCGTTCGTTCGAAAACGAAAACGTTTAACTAAACGTAGGAGTCTCTCAGGCCCTTAGCGACCAGCGGAGGGTTAAGTGATCCATGGTTTAATTCATGATACAAACCAGTTGTTAAAATTACTAACTGTGTTTATCTATCACAAGACTACAACACACCCAACTGGTAATTTACTCCCATAAAATGAACATGTAATTTGAACTACCAAGCACTGCCAGTTAGACGCCTGTAGCTGTGCTCTCAATGAAGTGTTGTTTAGAATGTCTACGTGGAAACGGCGCCAACGTTACCACTTGAGCTCATTAGTAGTCGCCTGATTGTCTGCGTTTGTATGTATTCCAAACATGTATTTACATTCCAAGCTGAGAATCTGTTTTCAAGCGTTACTGAGGTGAACAAGGTGAGAAGTCGTAGTGCAGAGAGACAAAATCCTGTCTATTTCAGTTTCAGGAATAATGTCCTTTTAAGACCTAAAATAGGAATGCACTCAGAGTGAAATTAATACGAAAGTAATATCTCCTTTAGAACTGAAAGGAAAACGGTGTGCGTTGCGGCTTCTACAGATTCCAACATATAACGAGAGATTTTTTGTTAGTTCAACGTGAGAGGCATAATTTTTCTCGGACAGCTTCATGTTTATGCTCGACCATCCCATGTAATCTTTATACGCAGCTGTAATGGATTTAATTAATTAATTAATTATGGAGTTTGGGCGTGCAAGCACGCCCGGGCTGCTTAGGGAGTGTCCCCTCTTCAGCCTAGCTTTGTTTTTTTCCTTTTTTGGTGGGGCAGAGATCAATCAGTTTGGGTGGTACATTTTCTCTTTTTGTTGTTACTTCTTTTATTCCCAGGTCACACATCTTGCTGCCGTCGCTACCCAAGAAGGCTGATTTTGCTGTTTGCTTAGTGCTTTTTCTTTTTGTTGCTGCTTCAGGCTCTTGTTAATTTTTTATTTATTGTTTGTTGTCATTTGTTTGGTAAATTGATTTTTTTTTCTTTTTTTTTTTTTTTAATTTCTTATATGTTTGATAAATATTGTAGGAGGTCTTGTAGTTGTTGTTGTTGGTCTTCTTGTTGTTTGTCGTAGATGTGGATAAGAGTGAGTAATGGCGGATTTTTTTCATTTTGATTTGGTCGAATGGTTTTCATTTTCTGGGCTGTATTGATCAATCGTCGTCTGTATGGTCTGGTATGGGCGTTATCTATGTATCTGAGCATGAGTTTTGCTATGTGTTGATCAATAGGCATGGTTCTGGTATAATTATAGATGTTGCTGTTTTTAAAATTGGGTAGAAGTTTATATGCCATGCGTAGACATTTCCTTTCAAAAGATTGTATTTTCTTCATTGAATCAGGTGTGATGAGAGGCATGGTGGCTACTGCGGCGTATGTTAAGTTTGGACGAATGAGGGCGATGTAAAGGTGACGAAGTATTTTTGGAGAGAGGCCTCGTTTATTGAGTTTGGCGAGATATGCTATTGTTCCAAGTATGGGTCTGGTTTTTTTTAAAACTTCATGGTAGTGCGGTTTTATTGTAAGGGAGCGATGAATTTTGATGCCTAGATATTTTATGCTTTTTTGGCATATTATGTCTTTGTTGTTAAATTTTATAGTTACGTTTTTATGCTTCTCTTTTATTTTTTTCCGAAAGGTTATTGCTTGGGTTTTTTGTACGTTGATTGTGATTCTCCATTTTCTCGTCCACTTTAGAAATACTTTTAGTTGTTGTTGGAGTCTGTTTTTTGCCGCTAATATTTGTGTGTGTCTCATATCCACCTCTACATACTAGTGCCATCCACCAATCAAAGCTGCACCTGTTCACAATGATACTGCCATTCATCAATCAAAAGAACTGCAAATAGCAATCAGTATTTTGTCACCTGTGCGCACTCTCATACAGCTGAAAGCGAAACTATTCATTCTCGTATATTCTGTGGCAGTTTTTTTTTAATAAATGAAAGTAAATGGCGCTTAGCCAGCCCCACGTGAGGTGACATTTGTAGTTGATTATAGATGTAAAGGCATTGAGGTATTCGCTGAAAGTAAAAAAAGATAAAATAAAATATAAAGTATAATTTAAAAAATAAAAGATAAAGAAAATATGATTTCTGGTGCAAGCAGACAGGCCTCTGGCGCGGAGGACCCGGGTTCGATTCCCGATGCCAGCATGGGGATTTTATCCCCTCTGGGAGGTCTTTAGCCTCATTAGGCAGGAGCCATTATGCTCTCGTTGCATGATATACTATTTTAGAATTACTTTTAAGTGTAATTTGATATACATTTTCTTAATATAACCATAGGTTTGCAAATTATTTGTCTAATTACCTATTGAGCTTGTAGTCATATTGAAGAATGAGCGACACAAATAACATTATCCCTTTTGCTTCGCTAAAACAGCGCGGCAGTCTCTTTTGTCGCTAAATCACACTGACTAGCTGACTTTGAACATGGTTTGTCGCTAAATTACATGACAAGCTGTGCACACAAGCCTCACAGAATGATTGACTGTGAGGTGGACAGCAAATCCCCAGCCATCAGCCTAAAGTAGCCCCTTTTTACATGCATGGTGCCGGCGAACTATACGTAATACACTGTAAAGAGTTTGTAGTCCTTTTGTTATTAGGCCATATTGTAATCCAAAACTCATTTATTTCCACGTCCATCATCCCAAGCATCCATCGTTGTGCTATCTTACATTCGTTTAATTTGAAGGACATGGCGCGATACCCATTTTATCTCTTGCAATATGTTTAGTGCTACCGAACATCATGCAGTCCGATACTGCCCTAAGTGCACCCCGTAATCTCCTAGCAAACACCCTATTATCATTATGTGATATGGCTGCTTATGTGCAAAGCAATAATATTTGACCGAGCAATAACTTTTCCCGCTCGAACTATATTCCTTTGTACACAAATAAGCATAGTTAGATCTTAGGAAAAATTACCACCTTCTAATTTCTTGCACGTTACCTATTAGATAACTGTAGCGCTTATATGAGAAATTTATTTTGCAGAAGTTGGCTACAATTATTACAAATATTGCGCTTATTGGCTACAATACGAGAAACAATGACTACTCGACATCTATCGGTTTAGTTTGCTTACACTTGCACATACGCATTGGTGACCCGAATTCTGAATGGTCCGACGCAGCAGTTATTGCACAAAATTATTGGAAGGTCGGCGCCAGTCAGTCGGAACCGTAAACAAGATAAGCGCGCGCTCAGCGTAAACACGATAAGCACTATCGCCAGAGAAAGAAAATCTTCTGGATGTTTCGACGTCTCGCAGGTTCTGGAAAGTTATACAGTGATATAAGAGTCTTCCGCAGTGACGACGTGGTAAAGTACAATGACAGTCGTTACTGAACGGGATTGGAAACATCTTGTATTCCACTTCCCAGCAAGTGAGCCGCCCGGATATTTTATTTTGCCACTACGCCGTGGAAGAAAGTAAACTTAAAGTAAGCAGTGGAATTATCTCACATTACTGAAGTTTTTATTTCACACATATTTTGTTTGTTGATGACGCTATCAATTGCCAGGTTTATAGCGAATTCGGTATGCCGGAATTTTGTCCCGCAGGAGCAGTAAATGCCAGTAAATCTACTGGCTAGAGAAGAGGTGGGTGTCACAAGAGGGAGTCCACCTTGGTGGAGCCTCTAGACTAAGGCCATACCAGGACTAGGTCCTTCACTGGCTCAAGGATAGGATTTAAAAGGGACTGTGGAAAGACGGTGAGATAGTGGAATGGGAGGGGGTAGTAGAAGACGTTAAGGTGGTTACTGTGGTGTGCTGGTTTTTTTTTTTTTTTTTTTTTTTTTTTTTTTTTTTTTTTTTTTTTTTTTGGTTGACTGTGACGTCTAATGTTGGCCAAGTATGAGTCTGGGGCGTTTGTAGGTTTCCCCGGGGTCGAGGTCGTATTCCCCGAGGCCACGGATAAGGGCATTAAAGCTCTGTGGAAGGGAATTATAAAAGTTATGACTGAGGGATAAAATGTGGTCGGTAAGTGTTGGAATAGAAAGGTCTTTGTGGATGGCCTTATTTGGAATGTACCAGTCTGCGTCTACTGATATCCGCAGATATCTATTCTGCAAGGTTTGCAGGCGTTCCAAGTGTGTTCTTGCAGCGATTCCCCAGACTTGGCATCCGTAGGTAAGAGCTGGGCGAAGGACTTGTTTATATAGGATCAGTTTGTTCCGAATAGACATTGCGGACTTCCTGTTGTATAATGGGTATAGCATAGCCATCCTACCGTTGATTTTGTTTGTCAGGTTCTGAATGTGGGGTTTCCAAGTGAGTCTATGGTCCAAAGTGACACCAAGATATTTGGCTTGGGTGGACCAGTTCACCCTACCTCCGGCTATCTGTAGTTCTGGCAGGTCTTGTGCCAGTCGTCGGGTAAAGGTGACGGCTTGAGATTTTGCAGGGTTGATCTTGAGTCGCCAGGTTGCGAACCATGCTGATAGTGAGTCGGCGTACCTCTGTAGCCTGTTTGCTGCTACTCGGTGCTGAGTAGAGGCAGTAAGAATAGTGGTGTCGTCTGCGAACAGATAGAGTGAACACCCCTGGTAGGATGGCAATGGATTGATGTAAATTAGAAACAGAAGCGGCCCAAGTACACTGCCTTGAGGGACTCCTGCATGTATTGGTCTTGATGTTGAAGACACTTCTTCTTTACTGACAGAGAAAGTTCTATTACGTAGATAAGAATGAAGTAGATGTGTCATGGGGGGAGGAAAGTTGTAATTAATCAGCCTGTAGAGGAGCCCCTCGTGCCAGACTGAGTCGAATGCACGTGTGATGTCCAAGAATAGTGAAACAACAAACTGCCTGTTGTTAAACCCCTTAATGATATCATCCACTAGGCGAAGTAGTTGATGTATGGTGGAGTGCCTCCGGCGGAAACCAAACTGTTCTGGTCGAAGTAGCTGGTTGGTGTCTAGGGTGGTTTGAATCCTAGCTTGTACAATCTTCTCGAAGATTTTGCTAATAGTTGGTAGCAAGCTTATTGGCCGATAGCCTTCAGGTGAAGCAGTATCCTTGCCTGGTTTCGGCAAGGTGATGATTTTAGCATGCTTCCAGGTCGTTGGGAAGTACGCCAGATGTAATAGGGTGTTGAAGAGGTGTACAAGCAGGTCCATCCAGTTTTGTGGTAGGGCCTGTAGGGCTGCATAGGGTATATTGTCATACCCTGATGCCTTATAGGGGGCCACAGATGAAACAAACCGTAGCACTTCCACTTTGGTAGTCGGGGTTACAGCTTCTGGTTGAAAAGGCCTGGACAAGAACTCCGCGACCTGGTCCTCGACGTGTTGCCGAAGCTCCATGTCGCAAGTGTCGGCTGGACGGAAAGTTGTTTCCATAAATTCGGCCATCAATTCCACCTTTTCTCTGGCTGATTGGGCTATTCGATTGCCTTGGTGAAGGGGCTTGTCCTGCACGGGTAAACGTAGTAATGCCTTGGACATACGCCAAAGGGATTTGTCCTCCGTGTCAAGCGAAGATAGTTTTTGCTCCCATTGTTCATTAAGATGGTCAGCAAGCTCCAACCTTAGAACACGTTGAAGGCGATTAAACTCCCTTCGATCTAGGGGGCAACCAGAGTGTTGAGCTCGGCGACGTGCTTGGTTCTTTGCCGCAATCAGCTCACGAAGATGGCGAGGCAATTTCCTGACTGCCTGAGCTGGGCCTCTTCTTGGTGGTGTTGCCTGTGCTATGGCGGTAGCTATAGAAGTAGTGATGTAGTGTACCAGCTTGTCTGCATCTTGTACTGTAGGGCATGGTTGTATTGGCGCTGGTGTCATAGCCATTAGGTTTTGGAAGTCTTGCCAGATAACTCTCCTTGGAGAGGGAATGATTCTGTCTGGTTTGTAGTTTGGCCTGGTATGAAATAAAAGTAGTAGGGGATAGTGATCAGAAGAAAGTTCAGGCACTGAGTAAACTTGTGGATGCAGGGTGGTGTTCTTAATTAGCGCTATATCCAGCCAATCTGGGGGTCGACGACCTGCATAGTCCATTGTGGGCGAGGATGGCGAGAGTACCACTATGTTATTTGTGAGGATGTAGCGTTCCAAAGTTCTACCCCGAGGATTGAGCACCGTGGAATTCCAAGCTGGGCTTTTTGCATTGTAATCCCCCATGGCGATGGTTGCCGTGTTGCTGGCGAACAATACGTCCAACTCTGTGTTAAGGATGGGACGACGAGGGGGGATGTAGACTGAAAAGAGTCTAACTGGCCCTTTGTTTGTTTCCACTTGAATTCCGGTGGTTTCCAAGTTGTTTGTTGGGGTAGTGAACAGCTGGTGATGATGTATGCGACGCCTAACATATATGGCAGTTCCTCCATAGCCATCGCCTCTATCTGTCCGATAGCACAGCATACCTGGAATGGTAGCTTTGTTGGAAGGAATTAAGTGCGTTTCCTGGACCAGAAGGACGTCAATTCCCTTGGAGGCCACGAAATTGGTTGTTTCTCGCAGTTTGTACCTTATACCATTGGCGTTCCAGGAACAAACTTTGAGAGAGTGTATATTCAGTCTGCCGTCCTGCCTAGCAGCCATGATGTATTGTGAAGGCAAGGACTGTGTGGACGAAGATGGTATACGGGTGTATGTGATTTGGCCTTGCTCTGAGAGCTTCAGCAAGGAATGCTGCAAATTCAGGCTGGAGCTCTATCGGGATTTGCCTCATAGTGTTGAGGAAAGCCTCATCAGGAACAGTTGGAAGCGTAGAGTAATGCTGATTTTGCTGAGGCAGTGTTGTTGGCTGCTGGTTTTGTTGGCGAGGTGCTACACCTGTAGTGGGCGGCTGTTGTGGCTGTCGAGGTGTTCGTTGTCGTGCCATTCTCTGTTGGGCAGGTTGTGGTGTCTTAGTACTTGTTTCCAAGTTGGGAAGTGGCAAGGTGGATGATGGAGCTGCTTGCGTCGGTGTCTGTGTTGGTGCAACAGTAGGTGGAGCAGACTGTACCTCGTGCTGTCCTGTTGTGGCCGCTGCATAACTTGGAAAAGTTATGGGGGTGTTGCAGGGTAGTCCGGGCCATCTTGCACCTGTGAAGGCCTCTTTTGGCAGTGCTGAGTTGTGTGGAACTCGAGGTCGGGCATTGTACCTAGACATGTGACCTTGTTTATTGGCCATTAGCTCTAATCGAGCTTCCTGCCACACCGGACACTTGGCATACCGGCAAGAGTGGGAATCCCCACAGTTACAGCATCGGGGGGTCGATCCTTGTATTCCCAGCCTCTGGCAGTTTACTCTTCTGTGACCTTTCTCGCCACAGAAAGCACAAACTGGTAGCAACAGACAGCCAGCAGCATTGTGTGTAAATTGCTGGCAGTTGGTACATTGTTGAGGTCTTGGTGGGGGTTTGAATGGTTCCACCCTGATGATGGCGTGAAACATGTGGGTTTCTTTAAAGATGTTGCGCACAGTCTCCGTTTTCTTCAGGGCAACTCTGAAGTGAGGCAGTGGTTGAGGGTTTGGACCTCTGGTGGTTAATTGGGCAACACGTTCCACCGTGTACCCCTTACTGATCAGTAGCTCTTTGACCTCATCAACTGTGATAAACACCGGGATGTCCTTCAAGGTGACATGAAGAAAGCGGTCTTCTGGTAGGAGCGTAGTAACACCCTCAATCTGATTTTCCTCTAGGTGTTTTCGTAAATGTCGATGATCATCAGACGAAGCTGGGAGCAAGGCCACTGTACCGCGCAGGTTTTTGAGGCTGTAGTTTACCTTGTCTGTTGGGACGGAGTTTAGAACTTTCCTGGCATCCGATGGGTTGCGCAGGAAGATGGGCGTAGGTTTTCTTGGCTTTTGTTGCAGTGGTTGTGCAACATTAGAAGCTGCAGGAACAGTGTTACTTGCTGGGGCAGTAACATCTTCGTCCATGCACTCTGGTGCAGGATCTGGCGCAGCGGAGGTGGAGGCCAGAGCCTCAAAAGCGTTGGCTGTGGCCACTGGTGCTGAGGTAGCAACAGGAGATGGAACGTTCCGCTTCCTCTTTGGGAGCACAGTTTGCCATTCTGGAGCCTTAACAACTTGCTCGTGGTGACTCAGATAGGTGTTTATGGCATCCACTCGAGCCCTGTGGGCGGCCATTGTACGGTAAAGAAGCGTGAGATCCTTCCTAGGCACGTCTTCCTTAGCCATTAATTCCATGAATTGTAGGTCGGCCTGGGTTATGTAGGCTAGTCTAGCCTTACGTTCGCATTGCAGAACAGATTTGGTTTTCTCATCGAGAGGCAGTGATGGCTCCTTAACGAGCGCTTCGTTCAGATATGAAGAGATATTACCTCCCTGCAGGTAATATAATGTTGAGTTCAAGTCAGTTGCATTTGTCAAGGGGCTGGCCATGGTCGTCATAAGTAAAGTATGGTAGGTGCTAAAAAGCGCAAGTTACAGAGGGCCGGACCAAAAGGCGCCTTACCAGTTATTAAACTGATGGCTAAGCCGTGTAACTCTGCCTACCGGTCTGGATTTTTATGTGCTTTAAAAGCACAAAAGTACTTTGTGAAGAATGTCAATTGATGCTGAAGTATAGCACCAATCGGTCAAAAGAACAAAAGTAGAATTAATACTGCTGGCTGATGCAACAGAAGCACGATGTTTCTTCATCCAATCACGTTCACTGAAGTCGAAATCCGACTCCCTGCTGAAGCGTGCCATCTACTGGCTAATGGAGCTAATGGAGCTTAAAAACTATCGGTCCGGACCAGGTATGAAACCACGACCTGGGATCAGTAGGTCAGCGTCCAACCAACTGAGCCACCCAGACCAACGCATTAGTGAAGTCCCAGAGTGTGCTAAGCGAACTCTCGGCGAAAGTCAAACTAGATCATGAAGTGAAAGAGAGGTAAATAAAGTGAATATATTATCGGATTTGCTTCACACCTCATTGCGTGACCTAGTGCCTTACGTAGCGCGAGGTAACTGGCCCTACAGGAAGCAAACTGGGTTCCGGCACAACATTCCTTATCACGAGATCGGCTCACTGTGCATCATGCGCTTTATGCCACGCCTACTAAGAAACATACTACTCCTAATAAGTAAAATTATAAGTTCGCAAATGAAGCAAAATTGATGTAATATTGTTCATTTTACCGTTCTCAAATAACAGTAAATATATCTGCATTTATATGCCAAACACCTTCCATATGTTACACGCCAGAAATTGGTACATAAGGTCCAAGATATTAAAATTTTTACTACGTATAGTAAGTAGAGGAAGGATTGTATTGCACCCAAAATTTAGATTTCTAGGTTTTACCGAAAAGACATGTTTTGAGGCCCCCTGACTAAAAAAGCATTTTTAGAAAGAGATCCATATGTGTGTGTGTGTGTGTGTGTGTGTGTGTGTGTGTGTGTGTGTGTGTGTGTGTGTGTGTGTGTGTGTGTGTGTTTAATATCTTTCAAGAAGATTTCGAAGAAAATTCCTCTACCGTTTACATGGACAAGTTTTCGAAAATTTTGAGATAGACCAAATCTTACTAAACAAATAATGTAGATCTTGCTAAAACACAGCTTATGTCCATTTTTCTTTTTTTCGTTTTTCTTTTCTTTTCTTTCTTTTTTGTGGAATGAATCATTTGAGAGATATTTATTGTTATTTTTTACGAGGTTTGGAATACTTAAGTCAAATGGAAAATCGTTATTCATTTTTTATATGTGCAAAAAGAAGGGAATCTCAAAGATTTAAAGCATTTAACTATTGCTTAAAGAACACTGTTTGTCCTTGCACCTCCAAGGAACTAAGCAATAATGTGATTTCTGTAAATTTTTATCTCAACTAACACGAAGAAGATATAGCAATAAGAGTTTGTAGGAATGGTTAGCACAAAAGTATAGAAGGTCATGTGAGTGCAACATACCAGATTTTGTAGTATAAAACTCAGCGCAAAATTCTATTTTGTTTCGAATTTTCAACGTGTGCACCTTTCTCGTTAATCGTATTTAAAATTAAGGATTGAAATAATTTCCAAATATTGCCTGCACTACATGAAGGGCCTTCAAAAGGTGGGAGTAGCGAAAAATGAAGAGGATTTAAATACCCAGTCCTCCCTGTTTTTGCATGTTTTCATAAAAGCTTGCGAAGGTGCGGATACAAGCAGCTTATGAAAAATGTAATAATAAACTGTGTGCATTTATCGGGAAAAACAGAGCTTGCATTATAGATACAATACATGAATGAACCTGATACTCTTATCGAATTTCTACGTAGATGTGCTATTGTAGGTAACTGGTTGGCATTCATATGCCACCAATGCTAACACTTTCTTGGTAAGTATTTATTGAAGGATATATCAATACATACATTATATGTTAATAATTCACTGTATATGCAAGCTGAAATTCCCGGCGTTGCCCGTGTTTACAAGATTTATCCGTATAACTTGCGCAATAGCTTTGTATTTTCTTTGGATACGTTTAAGGCATTTTTCTTCATATATACTTAAAAATTAATGAAGGGCTTATAATACTATAAAAATAAAAAATAAACCAAATAAATACACCGGGAAGACACTGTACAAAAGCACTGTTGCAGGACAAAAAATCACCACAGGAAGAAAAGGGAGTAGAGAAAACCGTGTGAATGTTACACATTGCTATTTTAATTCAATCATATAAAAAAACTGTATGCTGAAGACTGACTAAAGACACGTGAACGTGTTTCGTGAAAGAAAAGTCAGTTGGGAAAATTGTGTGAATGTAATAGTGTGCACTTGTATTCCAAACATCGAAAACTGCGTGATAGGTATGTTTAAGAGAGGATAGAGAAAGACATATGAATTGTTACATAAAAGAAAAACGAGCAGCGAAAATCAAGCGAGTGTAATGCGTTTACAGAGTGAAATGGATAGTATGAACATCTTTTTCATGTGCCAATTTTCATGGTGATCGGGCAACCGATGTCGGAGTTTTACTTTCATACACACCATTATTCATTCATTCGTTCGTTCATTCATTCATGCATTCATTCACTCATTCACTCACTCATGTACTCATTTACTCATTTAATAATTTACTTATTTATTATTTATTTGCTTATTTGTTTATTTATTTAATTTATTATCGAACTACCAACCCACTGTGGTCATCGAGGTATCCCAGTGTGCTTACAAATGGCGTTTCACATTGAGAAATCCTGGACGAACGCTGCATGGTCCTAGAGGTGAGATTCACTATGGCGTTACATTTAGGCGTTTCTTGCGGTACAAACTGCATACTTGAATTCCGCTTCGATATGTCTGTCGGTGAACGCACAGATAAAACAACGAACCGGAAACCGTACACAAAGAAGCAGAATATATTGAATCAAAAAAAAAAAAAAGCATTTTTAGAAAAAGAGCCGTGTACGTTTCTCTCTCTCTCTCTCTCTCTCTCTCTCTCTCTCTCTCTCTCTCTGTGTGTGTGTGTGTGCGTGTGTGTGTGTGTGTGTGTGCGCCTGTGTGTTTGTGGACAGCATAACTCAGAAACGAAAAGTCGGCTAAAAACCACAGTTGGTATTTAAGTTTAATGCCTTTCAAGGATGCAACACGAATATTTTGAGAAAATAGCCCCACCTTAAACTACCCTTTAGTGGAAAAATTTTCGAAACTTTTGATTTTCTTGAAAATGGCTCTAACGATTTTGATTAAAACTCATATGTTCAAGATATTTGTATGACAAATTAAATGTATGTTTTGAATTCTCTGGCTATAGCCTATATAGTCCTGTTTACTCTGGATGGCTTTTGAATAACTCGTAAACCGTAAGAGACACGCAAAATCTTACTCTACAAAAAATGTAGGTCTCGCTAAAACATACAATTTTATGCCCATTTTTTTTTTTTTTTTTTTTTTTTTTTTTTTTTTTTTTTTTTTTTTTTTTTTTTGTAGGGTGAACCATTCCGGAGATATTCCTTGCTATTTGTGTCCGTTTCGGAAAACAAAACTTTGTTGAAATGGAACATTGTTGTTCATTTTTTTATACGTTAAGTGTGCAAAGAAACTGGGGTCTCAAAGCTTTAAAAGATTTTACTATCGCTCAAAGCTTACTGTATTCTAATATTCCTCTTACACCTACAAGGAAATAAACAATAAGATAATTTGTACAAATGCTTATCTCAAGTAACACAAAGAAGATTTAGTAATAAGAGATTGTAAGAATGGTTAGTACAACAGCAGAGAAGGTCATGCGAGTGCAGCACATCACACTTTTATTCCTTATTCTTAAAGATATGAAGCAAAGAGAACTTTTATCATATAGATAACAATAATCACAGACGTCTTAGCTAAAATTTAAAACTAAAAAATTTCGAAATACTGTATGGGTTACACGTTTTCAAAGATATATTCAGTTCTATGTAAGAAATGATACCACGGCTCAGATGCAGTAATTTTTATTTCTATGACCTAATTATTGTGGTTATTATTGTCATTACTAAGGCTCGGATTTTAGATGTGCTAAACCCTTGGAAAATATTAATTTTTTATGTTCTAAAATGTCTCAATTGTGTGCTAAAAGTAAAAAATATGTGCTAAAACAAATAAAATATTTTTGAGAACTGAATGGCCGAACTAATATAAACGTACGCGGTATACTCACCGGACATTATTCTTGGAAGGGATCTTAGAGCTATAGTATACGACCAAACGATTCCCAAAATGTTCCATGCCGAAAGATTGACGATTGTCACGTAGAATTGTCTTGAATTTCGAAAATGATCATTCCACATCACGAGAAGTAAGTCTAGCATAGTTATAATATGGAATGTCAGCCACACTCGCGTCAATGGCTTCATGTTGCCCATCCAACACATTTGAAATGTTGCAGACTATGTCAAATCCTTTATTATTTTCGAACACTTCCTTGCATTTTCTTTTTAGGTTTTGTGCTGCAGGATCAATAAGAACCTTGAGTGTTTTTTCTCTCCTCTCTCCACATCCTGAGATACTAGAACTGCTTTTGCCAAAGACATTTCTATTGATTCCACTTTCTTTATGGCATGACCGCGGAAACAAAGACTTGCGGAAAAGTATCCGAAGTCATTTCTTTTAAATTTCGTAATATATTGTTGCACTTGCACTGCTTTTCACTGCATAATTCACTGTGAACTCAAAACTGTCGATACATAGTTTCACAACACAACAAGACAACATCGTATAATCTGAGGATTCACAAATGACTAATTGACTATACAGTTTAACAAGTATCGGTGTATATACTGTTGTCGAATCGCCTCCACTTTGTGCGGCATATGATGTCGAATCGTCGCTCCTATACTCTCCTATGCCGACTGCTGCTTTCTGATGTCTTCTGCTCCGTGTGCTCTGGCATGCGACTTTAATCTCAGGGTATGCGTGAGTGTTTGCGAATAAAACCAGAACTTAGTCGAAACACTTTTATTCTCACCAAAATAAGAAAGCGTGAGATTTGCCGATCGTTATTAAATTAGTTGAGTCGTTACTGTGTCTTTACTAAGACAGAAAATTGTTAATATTAACTATAATGTGTCCTCACACTTGAGGATCCGGAATACAAGTCCCGTGACTGAAGATATGGGCGACGAGTGTAGTGACCCGCCGGGTTATGGAGGGCAAGTCTCTACGACCCTTTCTCTCCGGGTTCTCGCAGGCAAGTGACTGTGCGTTATGACGCTCTCTGTACCTTTCACTTCCTAATTAGCAACAGGGTTTCGAAGAAGCGACCATCCCTTGTTTTCCGGCTCACACCGGCGCTGAGCGATTTCCAGGAAAACTGGTCTTGCCAGGTCCCGCTCGACTACCTGAGGCTCGCCCCTAATGACTTGTCTGTACCTTTTCGTGCCTTTTGACAATTTTAGTAACAACTAATCTCCCAGATCCTGCAACTTTATATATGTAACGATTTTAACATTTTCTGATTATTTAATTCCGACGTATGATGCAATATTCTATCCATAATTATGGCGTTCACAATTTCGGCTTCAATACTAGCCGGAATTTTAAGCGATAACAGGTAAAGTGGAGGAATTCCCTGTTCATATCTTGCAGGCTGAGGTTACTTGACTAATCCGGATGTTTATATTTTCTTCCAATTGAAGGGATACTATTTGCTGACATATCAGTTCTTCCAATAATTCATTAACAAGTTGCGACATCTAGAATGTGTAAATGAGCATTGGATAAGTTAATGGTGACTTGTTAAAAATAATTTTCTGTTGCTTTTGTGTGATTGATGTAAAAATTATTTTAAAAATCTTTCCTTTATGCCATTTTTGTGTTATGTGAACATCCCAAAACATCTGCATAAAAATCAGAAAATATGCAATAAAACTTAAAATATTTGCTCCGGTGTAAATATCCAGAACATTAAACTCAACTTCAAGTTCATCCTAGAGAGCAAACAAAACTCGTATTTACCTAAAAATCTGAGCCCTTTGATTAGATTACATTTACTGCAGCAAAGAGGGAAGTAAAGGAAAGCGGTAGACATATAAAGGTTGAAAGTGATCGGAGGGAGGGAAAGGAAGGGGAGATGAAGTATATTAAGAGGAAGGAAAAGAATGAGAGGAGGAGAGAGAGAGAGAGAGTGAGAGAATGAGAGAGAAATACGAATCTGCGCAATCAATTCAATAACTCAGATTTGCAGATTGTATATAACTAGAGTTTACAAACCCTTTACTCGAAAGGAAACCAGCTATGATGTGCTCTTCTGTAAACTACCAAGTAATGTATTACCTTTTCTTATTCATGAAACCAAACACCTCAAACTACAAGGTAATTCCAACCGGAGAAGATTAACTTGCGGGGAATGAGCAGCCAGTCTTGCCTCCTGTTTCTCATGTTGCCTAGAAACACAGCTCTGTGTTGCAGGTTGTCTACAAGCCGTAGGGCAGGCGCATCAATCAGCCTTCAAACATCTTAACCGCCAAACTTGCTTCTAAGTTCACCTTCAGATGAGATAAGGGATAGTTTCCGACTGTCTGTACAGGTTGGTCTTTTTATTAACTGTCAGTGAAATGCACTATGCATGTTTACAGCTGCAATCCTTCTTCCGTGTCCGTGTTTTGAGGTTCTTTTTTCATTCTCTCCGTACGAGTTACAAGTCTGACTTCAGGAGCTCCATTAATGAAAGTCAAAGAGATAAAATGCTTAGTAATCTCTCAAACATGGACCCGTTTGTGACAACCGAGCATATAAATGCTTTTTACAAAGAGAACCCGTTATTAATATGGGAGAGGTCCAACATGTTCACATAGTTTTACAATTTGCACTCCTGGAGTACGCAAGGAGAGGAAATGCTGCCTTGGAAGTCAAAACTCTATAACAAAGCTTCAGTAGAAATAAGTGTTCTATTTACCTCTGAACCATAAATAAAAAATCTTATGTGTTGCACTCACATGACCTTCTCTACTCTTGTACTAACCATTCCTACAAACTCTTATTCCTATATGTTCTTCGTGTTAACAGAGATAAACGTTTGTACAAATTATCTTATTGCTTATTTCCTTGTAGCTGCAAGGGGAATATTAGAATACAGTAGGCTTTGTGCGATAGTCAAATCTTTTAAAGCTTTCTTTGCTCGCTTAACATATCAAAAATGAACAACAATGTTCCATTTCACCAAAGTTTTAAGTTTTCCGAAACTGACACAAATAATAAGGAATACCTCCGAAACGGTTCACTCTACAAAAAACATTATTTGTACATAAATCGTATGTTTTAGCTAGATCTACATTTTTTGTAAAGTAAGACTTTGTCTATCTGTTATAGTTTACGAGTTACTCAAAAGTCATTCAGAGTAAACACGATTGCATAGGCTATATCCATAAAATGTAAAATATACATTCAATTTGTCATATAAATATCTTAAATATATGGCATTTTAATCAGAATCGTTAGAGCAATTTTCAAGATAATCAAAGTTTTCAAAACATTTTCCATGTAAAGCGTAGTTTAGGATGGGGCTATTTTGTTCAAAATGTTCGTGTCACATCCTCGAAAGACATTAAACTTAAACACCAACTTTGGTTTTTAACCGACAGACAGACAGACAGACAGACAGACAGACAGACAGACAGACAGGCAGACGCACACACAGAAATACACACACAGACACATATACCCACACAGACCGACACGGACCTCTTTCTAAAATGCCTTTTTATTTAGGGGGTCTCAAAGCATATATTTCTGGTGATATCTCGACGTCGAATTTTTCGGCGGAGTATAATACTTCCTCTACTTACCAGTAGAGAAAGTAAAAAACATTACAGGAACATGTCAATGTCAATATAGGAAAATGTATACATTTATATCCAGCCTTTAACTGAAAGGTCATATCAAGGACTCTCTTGTGGATCATAGTGCATATCGGCAGTGGTGTTAGTTGTTTAACAGTAGGTTTTGGGTGTTTAGGTCTTTTAAGCATTGAATTCACACACAAATTCACACTCTCAATCATACTTACAGACTCTGCGGAGGATAAGGAATAACCTTGACTGGAGAAAAATTCCTACCAGGGATTCGAACCCGGGACCTCTTGTACAGCAGCAATTGCTCTACCAACTGAGCTATGGGACTAGCTTAGCTTTAATTTGCTATCTTTAATATGGTATTTTTACACTATCGTTTTTTGTTAGATATATCCACAGCAATATAAGGGATTCATTTGAATACATTTAAAATACTTATTACTACGTGACACCGAATATTTCTGGAATGCTAAGTTTTATCTTTTCCATAATTGTGATATCTTGAATAGTGAGCAACGCAAAAACTTACCCACAGCTATTTACTCTGTTTGCTGCACGTGCAACTGATCGTCATTGTCAAGCACATCATAGAAGAGTGCAGCGAACAAAAGCCAATGTTCCCAATAACATAAAAGAAGCACTTTGAAATCATGTGTATAGTAAAACAATGTTGTACGTTTGTAACGTTTGTAACGTTATGGAACTCTGTAAACACATTTGATACCAACTGTAACACATTGTAACTTCATTGTAAAACTGTCGCAATACTACATGTAAATTAAAGCGACAATAAATAAATTTAAATAAGGCAAAAAGAAAAAGAAAGCGTGGGAAAGCTGAAAGAAAATTAAAATTGATTTGAACTAATATAAACATAATTATTAAAATGCAGGTATTTTATATAAGAAAGCGTTCTCCAAAATGCTTAGGACGCACTACATAATACGTTTTTGTAATCAATACGTAAGTACGATCATATTTCACCTATATTTTTCTGATATTTGTTTGTTTTGTGTGATTGTCTTCCAGCTGTGCTTTTGCTTATTACTTTCCAGCTTTTTCTTTGATTTTTCCCTCTTTCTTTTTCTCGTCGACGCATATCGCGTTTCCATATTGTTTTAATCTTATCTTTTCCCCTGTGTTTGTGTACATAATTCTACGCAGCCCTCGAGGTGTTATACATTACCGCTATTTTAATAACCTGTTTCTTCTTCAGCACTGTGATTATGATTTTACTTCTGGCGCAGTAAATAAGTTTTCCCTGTGTTATTGTTGCCAAGTTTTTAATATTAAGCTCTTAAAGAATTACTTCCCTTTCCACGAAATACAGTTCATGAGAAAGCTGCTTTCCTAGTGTTATTTTTTAATACTAATCTCTGCGTTTTGTTAGTCATGCGTTATTTAAGCGGAGTAGGTATTTAAAAATAATGTTAAAGAGTACTGCCACTGCTAAAACAATTGTGTGTTTCTACAGACACTGTGCGTGAAAAATTCATTTTAATGTTTAAGTTAATTTTAATATATTATTTAGTGATGAGTGGAGTTCAAGAGCCCCTTCGAGAGCTAGGTCATTTGGGACCCAGATATTATTTAAACATATATGTTGTCAACTAAAACCACTTGTATAAAATGCTTTGTAATCTATATTGTGCATTCACCCTTTAAACATTTTCATATTGTGGTTGATAATTATGCAGTTTAACTTTCATAAAATAAATAGCTATAGCTAAATGTTAGCAAGATATTTTATCTCACACATTTTTAAGACATTGTGGAGATATTACAATTTTTTAAAAGTTTTTTTTTATTTCTTTTTTTGAGTGGGGAGCCGGGTTTTTGGAACAGAAAAGTGAGAAATCGAAAATGACATCGATTATGTCACGTTTAAAGCTATCACTTCAGAATATGAGCTGAATGTTTCTAGAATAGAAAAAAAAGTTTAATAAATATGTTTTAGAATATGGCTGTATTTCGCAAAAAGAATAAAACTCCAAATATTTCCAAACACGAAATTTCTCCCTGATCAGCCTCTTTGTGTGTTCGTGGGGAAAGTTTAAATTGGCTTCTTTCACATGTGGATACTTCATTGCTTTTACTTAATTATTTTATTCATCGCTTACTTCAGTATGATAAAATCTTATCTTGAACATAAAGGCAATCACAATTTAAATTAAGTTATATTGGACTGGATTGTGTTCAGCGAGTTAACAAGTAGTCAAAGAGACACGTGAACATTGAAAATATTATTGGAAAAGTAAATCATAGTATAAAAATACATTATACAGAGGCACAAAAATAAATTTCAAAGCAGGGGTAATTGAGGAGCAAAATGAAATCTTCCCTATACTAAAATAATGTAAGTCCTATATTTAGAAGTACAAACTGAGCTTCGTTTTAAACTTTGACTAAGCTTTTCTTGCCACATCCAATTATTTAATTATGCCAAGTGGCCCTCTCCAGCCAGCATTGGGCTAAGTAGACAACTCTCCTTGTGTTAAAAGATTTGCAGAATGTACCGGAGTAAATGCAGTCATACTGACGGCAGTGGCGTGAGTGAACTTTGTTCTGCCTGTAAAACGAGACGAACGGGAGAAGAATTCCCCAGGATTCAAATATCGTGTGTAGTGTGTAGACAAGAACAGTCTATGCGTTTATAAGAATAGTTTATATACGAGTAGGAAAAATCACGTGATGAAACTTTTAATTTTTTGTATTAAATATACAGCTTTTCTGGAGAAGAAAATAGGGTTCAATGGTTTATTTCTTCTAAAACTGAAACTATTTTCTTCTGACCGTCGTATATTTAATTAAGTTGATATCTAAACCACATTGCAGAGAGAGCTCTATATTATGGGTTACCACTCATATGCTGTTAGACGACAACCATAAAATGTTTATTTTTAGTAATGGTGCAAGCACATGACATGCCAAGCTTCCATATTTAGAGGTACTACAATATCCGCATAAAACAATTTGCTTACTATTACCCCTTCTTCTCATGCTTTCCCAAGAGAATCGTCTATCAGAATGACGTCAATGGGCGTATTCTATATAGGCAACCCCGCCCAGCAGAGTTGCTTCTGTTGGAAGTTTCGCTGTCATACACAGCAATGTTTAACCTTATTTTACTATTCAAGCAAGAATTTCAACAATCAGTGTGCACGTCTATGCTTTACGTGCTAACATAATGCCGAACTTTTCACTACTTCCATCGCAGTTACTGTTTGGTGGATAAGATACGTAATTTTGTCACGAGTCGCCTTATTAAGGCCATATGCATATTATCCGTTTTCCTAGAACAATTGTGAACATCGCTTGTTATTGCCCTATAACGTAACGAAACGTATTGAAAACTCAGTTTAAATTCATTAATTATTTTTCACACTACATATTTGGCATCATAGACGAGTAAAAAGAAACCAATGTTTTACGGTAATATATACTACCGAGAAAAATTGTGAGCTTGGCAATGCTTGCAAAATAAATTTTTCTTAGAGAAGTTAACTACTTACATCCTTCGAAACCCAATTTTCAAAAACAGAACAAATAGTTGAATCATTCGTTCTTTTCTTTTTTCTTTTCCACAGTTAATCCCAGAGACTCTGGAACGAAAACATTGGTTGTTCAATGAGTGAGGCAATCTATCAGAGGTACTGCTATGTTTTAGAGCATCCTAGGCTGGCGTGAGTGATTTTTGAGTAGAAAAGACACGGGCATAAGAGAGTTGTGATTCATATGATAATACAGAATAGTGCAAATCGGTTGCGAAGGTTTTGCCGCAGAAGAGAAAAGCAGAATTTCCAATAAGTATCATAAACGTTGTCTTCACACAGCTTAGTAAACGTGCGAGAAATTTGTTTCAAGAAAAGATTTTAGTTTAGAAATTCATTGTGAATTTAGAAATTAATGCGCATTCAAAAGAGATTTGCTAATAAATGACATTTTTACGCCTGAAATTCCACGTATATCAAATTAATGAAACATTTTAACGATCGTGCTTTGTTTCCAGTCATTCTTGTGACAAAATCGCAAAGGTCCAGTTCTGATATTTTTGCTCACTATATTTTCCTCTAAAACTTTAGTACAAATAAACTGTATCCTTTTATTTATGTCTTCAGCCCGTGGTATTACGACTCACAACTTTTTACTTCTCCTAACCTCGACTCGCTCCTTTCTGACTTCACTTTTTGTATCTCAAACTGCTGACTGACGATACAATCACTCGACACTCATTAACTGCTTCGCTATCTTCCTTCACGACGCACCGGTTCTAACACACACACACACACACACACACACACACACACACACACACGCACGCACGCACGCACGCACACGCACACATTACAACTAAAACCTGTCTGACTCCCCAACTCTCGTTGCCTCGCCTCCTTATATAGCGAGGGTGACGTAACACACAGCTTTCATCGAGCTTCTATAAATACACTAGCTTCCGGACACTCCTGCAAAACCCCTTTGTGTTACCGCTGTGATGTCACTTGTCCATTCAGGTGCGGCAGCCTGACCTTGAACATTTTTGGTGTACTACCCCATGTGGTGTGAGACAGCCCAGCTTTTGCTGTTACCGTTGGCGTCGACCGGTGTCACATTATCAGACCTTCCGAAACTTAACTAGAAATTAGAATTACTGAAAATTGTTTTAAGAAATGCTTCTGGTGTTAATGCAACAACAAAAATTGTTTATGTTATTATAAATATGTCAAAAACTAGGTTTTACAGGCAACATAACTAAGGGACGGATCAGCGTGACGGGTTTTTGTGAGGTTGTACTATAGACTCGTATTTTTTATGCAACCTGCTCGTATAGGTTATATATATTATGCTGTACATGACGACTGTTAATATTTCGTTGTAGCATACTCTCTTTTAAACATATGTGAAGTGAACACTACATAGTCTGTTCATTGCTGTGGACAATAATGCGCATACGGAGGCTGCCCAACGTAATACGTATTTATTTTGTGTATAAGGTGAATTTCTATCCGCAATGTATCATTTCACAATTTTTGTGCAGTTCTATTGTTCCCGATCATAC
Source organism: Tenodera sinensis (assembly GCA_030765045.1). Classification (NCBI taxonomy): domain Eukaryota; kingdom Metazoa; phylum Arthropoda; class Insecta; order Mantodea; family Mantidae; genus Tenodera; species Tenodera sinensis. The sequence goes on from CM060967.1 coordinate 49,666,197, forward strand.
GTTAAAACCTATTTGAATCAAGATATAACACATTTATGCCTAATTTACTGTAACTGCAGTAAAGAAGAAAATATGTAACATAATATTTGCCCCATCATAAGTTCAGTTTAGTGTTTGTGTACCAATGTGCTCCTAAAGGCGGCGCAAGAGAGACAGCGCTGTGTTTATTTACGTTTGCATGTGCTCAACTTAACGCTGGAAGCCCCACACAAATATGAGTCATGAAACTACGCTGAAATCGCTGGCGTAGAGCCAAGCAAGCCTGGCAGAACAATGCAAGTAGTTAAAGGGTCCAGTATTTCTGTTCGATGTTTGAATGAAAATAACGCCCTGCCATAAAGTACATTGAAGAACGAAACCCACATTGCATATGAAGTGAATTAGGATATTTTACTTTACCTAGAGTTGCAAATGGTGTCGACAACGCAGAGCCACTGATGTCCTCATGAGCTGCCTCAGGCAAGTTTTCATTGTTGCAACCAACAAATCCTGTAACAGAAATAGATTATTTAACTAAAAAGCAATTGGGAGGAACCAGTTGACTGTTTTATTCTGAAAAATAGAACTAAGGAAAATGCTGGTTACTTTGACAAAATGACAAAGATCCAGTCCAATTAGTATTGATAATGTTTATCTGTTAACGGCACGTTAATTGCCAGGATCACATTAGCGCCGCCGGTGTGCGGGAATTTTGCTCCACAGAAATTATTTTACATGCCATTAAATCTGCCAGCTGATAAAGCTATCTACATTTTTTCTTTCGAATGAACTATTTACGCCCAAGTCTTACGCATGTAAGACACACACATACATACACACACACATACACACACATACACACACATAAACACACTCACGCGCACGTCTCTTTTTGTAAAAATGCTTTGTTTGTTCACAGGGGACCTCAAAAAATATATTTTGGGGTTGCATACAATACTTCCCCTCTTTAGGATATGTAGCAGACAAAATAAAAATAACTGAATAATGAAAATGTCTTATTGCAATTTCACCATTTATTTTTGTTGTCTACTTTACGGTATGCCTTTATACCTATGTCCTGGATATGAAACTAGCTAAGGGAAGGAGCAGACGAAAGGAATACGAAAGAAATCCTCTAGACTCTAATTTAACAGCTAACTGCCACTCTAGAGATGTCTGTCCTCTTCAGATTTTCAAAAGCGTCAAAACCACTTTTATCTCTTTTTACGCGAGTCTCCTTTCACCCCATTGAAGTGAATGCTTCCTTTTGCTGGTAAAACTATGTTATGTAACTTGTTTGCTGGAGTTTCATTTCTTTCCTGTCATACATGTCACATCCCACATAAATGACTTTGATGATAAAAGCGAGTATCTACTTAAAGAAAGTACTGGCAGTACCGTCGACTGGAAGGAGTGTCTGCGTTTTAAGGCTGCAGCCTTCCTACACTATTAAATGAGCTTCTCTCGAGTATATGCATCTTTATACATATGTATACCAGTGCTCGAAACTCCCTTCGTTTTGAAGAAATATCTTACGCTAGATATGCCTTATTTCTACGAAAAATAATTTTCATTAATCTGTTAAGGCCAACATCATAACTAAAAATCTTATGTGTTGCACTCACATGACTTTCTCTACTCTTGTACAAACTATTCTTACGAACACTGATTCCTCTATCTACTTCATCTTGATTGAGATAAACATTTGCAGAAATCATTTTATTGCTAATTTTGTTGTAGGTGCAAGAGAAATATGGTAATACAGTACGCTTGAGTGATTGTCAGATCTTTTAAATCTTGTCGCTATGTGAAGCCTCTGAAATTCTGTTCTCTTTATACGACGAATGACTGAAAAAAGTGAATAACGAGCTTTCATATGAGAAAAGTATAAGCATTCAAAAGCCCACACAAATAACAAGGAATATCCCCGGTTCACTATTTAAAAAAAAGTTTTCGAACAAATCGTGTGTTTTAACGAGGTCAACATGTTTGTATAGTGAGATTTGGTTTATCTCTTACGGTTTACCAGTTATGCAGAAGTAAAAAGGATTGCATGCGCTATAGCTAGAAAATTCAAAATAAACATTTTATTTGGCATAAAAATATCTTAAAGATATGACATTTTGGTCACAATCCGAAGAGCCATTTTTGATAAAATCAAAAGTATTGAAAAATTTTCTATGTAAATGGTACTTTAGGGTGGATAAATTTTCTTCAAAATCTTAGTGTCGCATCCATTAATGATATTATACTTAATTACCAACTTAAATAGTGATTTTTCGCTTTTGAGTTATGCCGAGTTATGTACAGTCAGACACACACAGACCTTTCTCTTAAGATGTTATTTTTTTCAATTCAGGGGGCCTCAAAACACATTTCCGGTAACTCTCGACGTAGAATTTTTGGTTCGTATACAACACTACCTCTACGAGTACAGAAAGTAAAACTTAGTGTCCACCCCTAAACGGACTATTACATTGACACGATGGGGGCTTAGCATCCGAAGATCAAGGCAAATTTGCAGGAGAAGATTGATTAATCTTGCTGCTCGATAAAAAGTGAGGAGAACTAGAAGGACTCCACAACGAGGAAATGGCGTCTGTATCTACGTTGGTTGACCACATCCTCTTTAAAAGACTTTCCAACAATCAACAACACGGCGTAGCGAAATTTGCAACGGTTGAAGATCAGAAGTAGCGGTGTTCTCTGTGGGGTTAATGGATGAATACTTACAGTAAAACAGCCCTGCCACCATTCTGGTCCTGCTAGGCGCTCGTAACGCTTCCAGGAGACACTGGACAGCTTCACAGAAATCAGCATCAGCCGGACTGCCATAATGGGAATCGAACTGAGCAAGATGAAAGGACGTGAGTTGGAATAAAGGACATTTTAAAAGTAGGTAACTGGAAAGCAGGGGGGTTAAACTCAAGAGAGGTAGAATTAGAAACAGAAGTATGAAAAAAGGAAACAAATATAGCCTTAACAACGAAAACAAAAAGTAACTAACATTACAAGTATTGTATAAATATAAATTACCTAGTAATAAGTGAGGACTTAAATATCAGAGTAGACAATGTCCCCATAGCCATAATGGGAAGAAATGGAGAATATATAATTAGCAGCAATGGACATGAATTCGTCTTTAAATGCACGAATTATTTTCCTACATATACCGCTCTTACTCTAATTCCTAAATAAGTTTTATATCCTTTTCAAGGTTAAGGACCGTTAAGCCGATAGCAATGGATTGCTATCCATCCTAATCCAAAATGGTAAGTTCCAGTGACTGCAGTCAAATATTCCTGTGGTAATGTATGGCGAGGGCCCCCGTAAAATAAGTGGTGTCACTGCACGCGTGAACACTGACGGGTTGCGTGGATTTTGCATTTTGTTATCAAAAAGACACAACTATAATATTAAAGTAAATAAATATACTTATTGTATAACATACCTATAAATGCATACATGAATTGTATTCTTAAAGGCCAATATAATATGTACATTAAAAATAAAACCTTTAAGGACTCTAAAATAGTCTCTGAATATGCAGTTTGATTATGTGCAAAACAGTGTACTTGAGGGTTAACACTGTCTGATTCTATCTCTCCAACATTGTCCTACACACGACTATTGTGAAAGAACAATTAATTTCCATTGATTGACCTTATATTTGGTTAAACCACGAGTACAATGCCCGGGACTTATAACATTATAAGTCGCCATTAGGGTATGTTAGCTCATATGAATTTGATATTTCTTGTGATTTACTAGGAAAATACGAGACAGTTGCGAATTTAATGTCATGTTGTCACATGGTAGCTCAGTTGCTAACAGCAACTGGACGGGGACCGGAAGATCTGTGATTTAAATGCCGGCTATGACATTGAATGTCTCAGTTTTTTTCTACTTTTACTTATTCCCCACCAATTTATTTTCATTTAAAACTAGTGATTTAAACTTAATGATATACCGCAAATAGTATCATTGACCTGGTATTCAACCTCGGAAGTTAAGTAGATGCTAATTCTATCAATGATGCCATAAATACTGTGATAAAGAAAAACACGGGTCCAGGTAAAATAAACCGTCCTTGAATTTCGGTTGTTTTTGACGAGAGTTTGATAGCTTTGTTTTCAAACCACAAATAACATTTAATGTGTGCTACCATGTATTGCAAGAAGTATCAACCTCACGTACGTTATATATGAGACTTAAGTTTACGTGAATCCTTGTTGAACGACGGGAATTATTATAGAGATAATTACTGTAAGATTTATGGAATAGTGATTGAGAGTAAAGAACACAACATCGAGTGTAAATGAGTTCTGATTTTATTTCTCTGTGGTTATCTCTTTTTAAAATTATCTTATATATCTTAGATACTCGATCATCCCCTTAGGGGCCTTGCTTATCAAGTGGGAGACCCAGGTTCCATTCCCGATTTCGGCGTGAGGTTAAGTCCCTGAGGGACCAACTGAGGAGCTACTCTACCCTGTGCGATTTATCTTGTCTCGAGCCTAAAGAAAGAAAAAGAGATGTTGAAAAGAGAAGCAAGTGCTCACCCCTCTGGCACTGATGTTATGGGGAAGGTGGGAGAGACTCGATCCCATCCATTCGATCATTGTGAACAAGCAACAATAGCTCCATCATTTGCGCTCACACTGAAGTAGCCGACACTGAACACAGCACAAGACAAACGGCGTTTGTGACCGCAAAATATGTTTTCTACCGCTACCCCTAAATTGCTAGTGGAAGCGACTTGACAGTTTTATGATCCTCGAGCCAAGTTAGCCCGCGGAAGTTACAAGTAGGGGCCTATGGTTGCGAAGACCGTATATACAGGCCGGGAAGGATCGAAGGCTGACCACATTCTACCTTCCAGTGTCGCACCCGATTCATGTCGCCTGTGGTCGGTGGAGGTGGGAGTGCAAAGGTCGGGCGGAGGACCTCGACCTGGAAAATGCTGTCGCGCTTCAAGGTTATTTTTATTTTATGGACAAACGGTTACACTGAATTCGTGTGCAAACTGAGTGGAGTAAACCGGTAAATCAGTGTGAATGTGCTGAAGGATCAGAAACAAAGATGATCAACAAATGTTAAAAATATCAGGGTGTTTCTTCTGAAGAAATTGCCAAGATGCGTCCCTCTCGCAAAAATCCTAGACGATACCTACAAATACATTAAAATCAGAAGTTGAGACTAGGACCAAATCTATTATGCACTATTTCCGCGACAGCACAGGGACGAGGGGTAGGTACGCAGTACCAACAGAAAATGAGATAATTTAAGCGTAACTACAACAGCTTGCATGATAATGGTAAGTTCAAAGGCTAGTAATAAACGTTGTCGGAAGCAGGGGCATGACACCACTGTGCCCGATTCCGGTGGAATCTCAAAGCACAGCAGAATGAAATCAGAAAGTGTGAAGGTGTCCTGTTGTTCAAGCTTGGTCTGCTGGTAACAGAGTATAATAGGGGACTCCGGGCTAATATGAATAGTTAACTAACTTCAGTTCTGCCCTAGTTGTGCAAATATTAACTTTGCTCCTTTTTATTATTGACGTTCTGAATTAAATGAGAGACTGTTCTTTGGATACTGGAGGGTGTGGATTCAACTTGCCCTTTTTTGCTCGAGAATTAGGGTTTTCAGACTCATGGACTTCTTGGAAGGAAGGCTTTTGTCCATACCGGATAGTATCGTTGGAATGGGAGCTTCGAGGAAGGGAAGACAAGATTTCTACTTTCTGTACCATGTACTTATGGTAAGTAGCTGTAACGGTTATGATTACATTATCATATGAACATACTGCTGCAAAAGGGAGGAATGTTACTTTTGTTGTTTTGAGTAAAATGAATTTCACATTTTAAAACCATATGATACTAAGTTGAGCAAATTATATTAGCTAATACACATTCCTTTGTTGATACATAATAACATGAAGATTTTCATATACCATCGTTATTATCAAAACAAATTTTATATATTTGATTTACAAAAAGAAATTGCAAGAAGAGAGGTGCCACATAACTGAACTTCTGTTGCGTCAATTCAATTTCCAGACTTCTTATGAGGTATTGTGCTATAATATTCTCTTGGAGCTGAATTATAGCACAGCTTGAGGTGTTAAAGATTCATTAAACTTTTCCCATAAAATTGGTAAAATGTGTAAACGAGATAGTGTAATCGATTCTCATGGTGAGAACTGATGAACCTCACTCGAGTGAGGATACTAAGGCGGCGCGGGTGCCATCACAGCCACCGATAGGGCAGGCATCCTTCTTTTGTGAAGAAAAAAGAAAAGCGCTGGTTGGGGAAGTAATGGATACAGATTTAGGTATACAAAATCATACTTCACGGATGTGTAGTGGGAATATATTCAGGAGCAAAAAGTTTTGTCTTGAAATTTGAATTAATGTTAGAAATGTAGAGCAAACATTTGTTTATGAAGGGTGCCAGAAAAATAAATTATGGGCGCTGCTGATCCCTAGAACATTCCAGCTGAACTTCAAATAGAACCTACGCATTTATGCTGTGATTCAGGTTTAAAAAGAGTGTAAATAATAGTATCAGATTTTTTTCAAGCCCTTGATCCTCAAAGATAACCAGGATTTTGCAATTTTGCTCCAGCAATTACTGCATGTTTGGTAGTACATACATCTGCGAACAAACTTTTTTCTTTAATGAACTTGAAGTGCCGTCTAAGAGAAATTGTCTGAAGATAGCTTTACGTCTGTCTTGAGACTTACTTCTGTAATTAATGTCCCGCCCCCCAAGCATTAAGAGGGTGGTAAACCATAAAATGGGGATGATAAATGCGTAATTAGGCCAATGTGTGACAGAAATAGAGGTCATAATCTGGAGCTATTTTATTACCAGACCAGTTTGTTTGCTTTTGAATTACAAGGTTAAAAGTTATATAGATATTCCTTGCCTTTTGTGGCTTTAATGCTTTGCTTTTGAAATATTAATTTGTTTTTGAATAATTACATTATTATTGCAGGTCATATTAAAACATTATGACCACAAAATGTATGTACATAAATATTTTAAAATCAAACTAGAAGAAATACAATAATTTTCCCTTCCAACTTCGGTGTTACTGTGTTTTGCTTAACGCCACCGCTACCTGTGTATATACCACCGCCTTTCTCGGAGAGGCTCAGGCCCACAAGTACTGCTAAGGTCACGAAATTGCACTTGGATTAACATTGCTGACATAGAATGACGTGAGAGGCTTGTATGTTTAAAAATACACCAACAGTAAGTTTGTTGTCATAAATAAATAATAGAATGACGTATTGAGTTATGCCTTATACAAAGGGTCCTCAACAAGTGAGCACACGCTCGCTTCCCTGACACATTATTTTGCCCCCTCCACTGACCAAGGCAAGCAGAACCAGACCTGCTAGTCAAAGGCGGATGGCGCGGTGTGCTTGATTTGTAAGACTGGTAGTTGCAGATTTATACCATTTCCCTTGCTTACGTTCCGTGTACACGATAAATGTTATTTCCTGAAAAAAAAAAAAAAAACGAACTTTTGAAGCAATTGTACGACAAATTCTCTTCACAATTTAAATACCTAAAACATTTGAAATCAAAATCAAATTAGTTTGCACTTATGAAGTATCCATCTAGTGAGGCTTCACAAGAGCTGCAAAATATAAAACTACTTTGTATTGCAGAATTCCACGACAGTAAAATGTTCTGAGAAAGAAGGGTGGGGATTATTTAGGTCCCTGCTCTGCAGTGAGTATTTGAGATTACGTTTGTTTGCACCTGTTTTAATGGCAGTTTTTGGCTCCACTTATATCTGCGAACAAATATTTTAAAAAATGAACTACATTTAACTTTTACAGGAGCATCCTCAGGAGCATCGTCGATGAACCAGGAGTAGAATATGAATTTGTACGTCTTTGGTTTCCTGTGCGTAAGAATGTGCCGCAACTGGAACTTAGTAACCATGGATAATTGCGTCATTCTGTCCCAGCAGGTGGAAGGAGGTGATTGCAACCTCCCTTAACTTGCCTGCGGTTGATCATCCCTGCCTTATACGAAGAAGCAGAATATTTTCAACGCTATTACTGAGTTTAATAGTCTCCCAAAGTTAATCTCTACATTTGAGGCATAAGAAACTGTGGTTAGTACAATCCATTATGAAATAAATAAATGAAGGAATAAATAAGTAAATAAATAATTAAGCATAAATAATAAATAAATAATGAATAAATAAAAATAAACACCATAAAAGATGGTCAGTTAATTTCATCGTCTAGTGCTCCCCACCCACCAGGGATACCATGTAAAAGGGGTCAGTCCATTCGGAAGACGGGTTCTTGTCGTCCGTTTGGTTAAAAACAAGCTAGATTTGGTAGGTTACATAGGGGTAAGTTAATCCCCTGCTCAACCGTTTAGCGATAATAGAGCGCCAATCAGCGTAATGATAGATGTTGGAATGTACCTTTCCTGCAACAAGTCATGGAGAACAGCCAGGCTTCACTGGATCCCTTTCATCTAATAGGACATTACAATGGCACTGATCTCCTAGCAAGTCCTACAGGTGGGCGGGCGTTTTAGTTAGCTCTCTCACTACAAAGAGGAACCTGCAGGGTGGCTCGTTCCGCAAACTCCTACATAGAAATTCAGATCGCTGAGGAATATTGATTTAACGCTTATGTATAAATATACCTTACATCCAGGTTAGAAATGGTATATTCGATATATATTCAAGATGCTCTCGGGCTTCGAGCCAGGTGTAGTGATGAAAAGACATCAACGTTGATGTCTTTTCATCACTACACCTGGCTCGAAGCCCGAGAGCATCTTGAATATGTTCGTCGCCAGGAAAGCTACAAATCTTATTTTGGTATATTCGATGTAAGTGATTTTTACTGGACTGAGGAAAAGTTTGAAAAGACTAGGACTGTTAAAAATACTTAACACACGTGTATTGCATACAATTTTTTGGAAGATAAATAATTAGTAATTCAATATGGCGTATGTATGAAATGTGAAATTGTAACCTTGAAATATAACATTCATCTTGATGGTTGAACTTAATTAGCGTACATTAACTATACCATCTTTTGTATCTCTCTAGATTTTTCAGGTATGAGAGAAGTATAGCCATTTTCCAATTCGCTTCGATTTCAGAATGAACACACTTGTTCAAGTTAGCCGCCATGATTACCATGCCTAATTATTGATTTGAGCACGGTCTACTCTGTTTATCTCGCGGAACGTGTATTAAGATTCAGTGACTGCATATCTCTGATCTTCATTACAACGAAACTTGGACTGATTCCTATGCTTTATACTTTTAAATGTCTTCTTCTAATTACCTTCTCCGTATGGAGGAATTACAACCCCTAGGACTTACAGGCCTGTGCCTAGGGTCAGATGCCTGTTGGGGAGCGGATGAATCTATGGACTGGACAAAGTGAAGTCCTGGAAGCGAGTGGTCAGCCCAGCACCAGTTATGAGAGTGATGAAGAGGATGATCTGATATGTAGGCGAAATGGAGGATTGGAAAGGTGATGATGGAGCAATTGGAAGAATGAGTGGCGGAAGGAATCGGAGAACCTGGGGCAACCCACCCTGACGCCGTTTCGTCCACCACGAGTACCACATGCGGTCCCTAGGATCGAACCCGGGCCGTCTAGGTGGTGGGCGAACGTCTAACCGCTCGGCCACGGCGCCGCCTAAATTATTAAGTACGCAATATAAATAAGAGGATACTTATTAAGCTGGCAAAAATCAACAAGAAGGTTTGATTATATTTTATATCTGTATTAATCAAAATATTGTTAACTTTAAGGATGTAAAAATGCTAGCGGCCTAGACCTTAAAAGAACGTAATATAGGAGAGTGGGTTAAGTTGGTAGATGTGAATACGGGATAATTCATTTACGTGCAATGTCAACATAACCAAAAATCCCAAAGAGTCATTTTCTGGTATTTCCAGATAACATTATAAATCTGAGTATAGCTCACCCTTTACTTATTTGCTAAATTCACACCACTGCAATACTTATATCTCTACGGTGAAAATAAATGTCAAATCCTAGCTTCCTGGGGAAAGAAATAGCTGATAAAAGAATTAAAAACTGTCAACATTAGATTATAATGAGTTTTAAATTGTAAAATGCCTGCAACAGTTATAAATGGCAACGTGAACACCAGGTTTGCGTGTCTTGGACCATTTTTCAAGGGAACATTTTTCCTTTCGTAGCTAACTACACAAAGGGATAATCTGTCCTGACTCAGAGAAGGGCTGTTGTATGACAGCTGGCGTTATTCCTTTTCAAAAGCAGACAGATTTGGCTTTGTTCCCATGTGAAGTCGCTTATTGGAATTGTCTGCCGGAAAGAGTACTGGCTTTGGAAGGAACTAATGTTATGATTTATACCCGTCTGTTGGGAGTCAGTGCAGGATATGCTTCATTGACGAGGGAAAGCTTTTAGTCAGGTGACAGACATGTTTTGTCCCTTTTCTCCACCAGACGTAATCTAGATCGTGCGGGGAAATGGACACTTCCATAACATTACAAAACAATGGAGATGATTTATTGTTGTTTACGTTACAGAAAATTTAAAACCCACTCTTCGAAAAGTGTTGCACAGATATTTAAAATATGTACAACGTATATTATCATTAACCTACGGTTGGTCGTCAGATGCCTGAAAGACCCCTAGGTTTCTTTAACAGTTATAGTTTACGAACAAACGTGCCTACGTAATTGCCTGACATCTAACTTAACACTTTACTCGATTGTTTGCAGCAGCAACTATCTTATCCGTTTATTTCTTTCGCTGCAAGAATTACTAATTTGCACTTACGTGTGGCGCACCTATTCCAGTTACATATTCCTTTCATTTTTCCTGGATAGTTGTGCAATATTGTTTTGCCATTGCAAGTAGTGTGTTACTAAATCTCACAAACAGGAACAGAAGCTATGATCTACAAAATCCAGAGGTTTAGGAAGAACTACATAACCTATTTTGTGATATCTTATCAGTGGATGACAACTTGTATGAATCATATGATTCTAATTCTGAAGCTAAACTGAATAGAAAAGCTCAAATGATAGCCCTACTTCAAAAATTTTTTTCTTTTACAGAAAATTTTACAATAATGTTGTACAAGAAAGAGGAAAGAGGACACACAAACACACACACACACACACACACACACACACACACACACACACACACACGCACGCACGCACATACACACACACAATAAATCAGGTGAATCAGATGCATCTTGAGTCTATCTTGACCATGCGCTCTACACTTCACATAAGGGCATAGACAGAAGAAGGTTTAACATCTCACTGAATAGGTGATTTAAGGGACAAAAGTTATTCACGTTGTAAATCAATTCGTAAAACATCGTACACTGACACACACACCCTGCTGAAACTTCTATCGAACGAGCACCTATCATAATAGATCCACTTTCAAACTCGGTTAAAACAAAATGGCTGATCTGTGCCAAGAGATAGAGATAGTTTATGACCAACATAAGACACGCCTACATTCATTATGGAGTTGTGCAGTCACACAAATGCTCAATAGTTTAATAATTCAATGTTGCCATAAATCATAGCACTTACTAGTTTGTATAGCAGTCGTAATAGCCCCAGCGATATTATTAATGAAGATAGAACTTCAAACTCCAATGCTAGTTGAGGAATGCGGGAGCTATCCACCGCGTCATCCGGGAGGGCTCGGGGCGCTGACCACGTCCCATCCTCCAGTACTGCACCCCACTAATGATACCTGTAGTGGGTAGAGGTGGAGTACGCAGTGGTTGGGCGGCCAACCTTGGTCCTTCAATGGCTGTTGCGCTAGGGTTTTTAGTTATCACGTCATAACTTTCCTAGTATTTTACAACTCAGTAGTGAAAATTAAAGATTCCATTGGTGTTTTAATTTTTTCATGAATATTTTACATTTATAGTCACATCTAAGAATGAAGTGACTTCAAAAGGTACTTGAATATAAGCTGATAAACTGTGAAACAAGTGAAATGGAGTGCATAAAAAAGAACAACAACTTTGACTCATTACCTAGATTCGAACACGTGTTCTCAGACAAATAATAACTCCGCTCGACCACTACAACCCTGTAAGGCCCAGCGTTAATAATACGCTTTTTATGTGGCGTTAAACATTTCCGAAATACTATTTACTATTAGCTAGAATTTAGAAATATCTATTTTATTGTTAATGGCTATTCGCTATTTGTTTTTTTCATTGTTATGCAGCTAATATGAAATGCCAAAGCTATCATATAGCAATCTGCCTTCTAAAAATCTGACAATAACTTTAGCTTACTGCGTCATTCGTATATCTACACGAAAATATGGAAATACTTTAACAAGAATTAGGTAATGGATATTTAGAGTATCGGTTGCAAAAATAGAGGTTAAGTAACGAGAGGCTCAAGTTACAATACAACCGAAGGGAGTTGCTAATCCTCATTTTGTAACAATGTCTGTATACAATACTTCATCTACGTTAAGAGTATTATACCATATGTTATATATTTAATATACTTAATGAAATGTGATTATTGTGGAAACAATATGTTTGGAGAAAAAGTAACGTAGGCTTTGTGAAAAAATCCTATGTGTTGCACTCGCACGACTTTCTCTACTCTTGCACTAACCATTCTTACAAACACTTATTTTTATATCTTCTTCGGGTTAGTTGAGATAACCATTTGCACAAATTATCTTATTGTTTATTTCCTTCTAGCTGCAATGGGATCATAGGAATACAGTAGGCTTTGAGCGATAGTCAAATCTTTTAAAGCTTTGAGATCTCGTTCTCTGTGCATGCTTAACATATAACAAAATGAACAACGATGTTCCATTTCACGAAAGTTTTACGTTTTCCGAAACCGACACAAATAACGAGGAATATCTTCGAAATGGTTCACTCTAAAAAACATTTATTTGGACATAAATTGTGTGTTTATCGAGATCTACAGTTTTTGTGCGGTAAGATTTTGTCTATACCTTACGGTTTACGAGTTATTCCTAAGTCATCCAGAGTAAGCAGCACTACATAGGTTATAGCCAGAAAATTCAACATATACATTTCATTTGTCATACAAATGTCGACAACCAGGTCATTAGGGCACCGAGCCATTTTCGAGAAAATGAAAATTATCGAAAAATTTTCCACATAAAGGGTAGTTTAGGGTGGACGAATTTTCTTAAAACATCTTGATTTCGCATTCTTAGAAGATATTAAACTTAAATACCAACTTTGGTTTGTAACCCCCTTTCGTTTTTGAGTTAAGCTGTCCACACATACGCGTGCACGTGCTCGCACTTTTTTCTAAAAGAGCTTTTCAGGGCGTCTCAAAACATATATTTCCGGTGAAAAATCGACATCAAATTTTTGGGTGAAACACAGTACTTCCTCTACTTACTATACGTAGTAGAGAATGTAAAGAAGACAATACATTAAATAAAATGATTGTTTATAGTCTGCAAGAATGTTTGATACCAATTTAGTTTGTGAATTTAAGTAAAACTGAGTGAAGAAGGTAATTTTCATGCTAATCAGGAGAAAGTTTAAAAGCATTCTAAAATGTAAGTGTTAATATATTTATAGAAAAGTCAAGCAAAGTTTATTTATATAGTTATTTGAAATTTAAGGACTGGTGTTTGGGCAATGAAGTAGACGTAAATGAAGATTGCTTTTTGCCGTACTTTCATAAAAGCGAAAAGCATTAGCCTCGAGCCGTAAAGTTTTCTATGGTGATTAATGATATTGTAATCAATAAGTATGTAATATTAAAGACATTTTTAACGAGTCAAATTATAGGTAATCGCAATAACCCTCGATTTGAAGTGATAACTATGAGTTAGGGGCGAACGTTTTTGTAATTACTAAGAAAAATAAGCAAAAGTTGACCATCATTAAAGTGTATTTTACGTTTTGTTGAGCCTGTATTTATGTTTTGCTTCTGTGTTTTGTTAGAATATAAAGTGCATATTTTTTGCTTGTAATTATGAACTAAAGCGTCACTGATCACAAAACAATTCATAGAAAATGTTATTATTTTACAGTAGTAGATAAAAAATGAGCTCTTCTAACAATTGTTTTCTAGAACAGTGAAGAACGTTGCTCCATCACAAGCGGATGTTATGCCTGTCATCGAGGGTCTGCTACTTTCTGCGTGGGTATATGGAAATGTAGAAGTCTACAATATGCCTGAAAATAAAACATTCCGAAACAGTAGTATCTTCCAAGGAAGCTTTTGATTTACAACAAGAACTCAATTTCCGGAAGGTATGTTCTTATCATACATATTCCATGAAAATGCTCACAGCGCAATAACATCAGCTTATCTGTGGTTTAGATAAGCAGTAAAACAAAGAACAACACCAAGCAATGGGCATAAAGTCACTGAAGTGTAATAAACGTTACGTGTAACGTTTATATGAGAATGCACCCATCAAAATAAAAACAACTTCCCACAGCAGAATGCTATTCCTTTTATTTCCTTAAGCTATTTTTCTCGGTTAAAGAAACGGAGGAGTAAACATCTGAAGACAGAAATATTCATAGCATGCATATATGTAATGCTTGTTCTGGTAAACAGTGTTGCTTTGAAAACCACTACGCCGACTGATTCTTTCATCATTGATGTGCTTATAGGCCATATGGCAATGGCATACCTAAGCATTTGGAAACAAGGAGTTGAACGGGGCCGATCATATAAGAAATGAAGAAATTGGGGAACTTACTTTCTCCTTCCTCGTCCTCCTCCTCGTCCTCCTCCTCGTCCTCCTCCTCGTCCCCCTCCTCCTCCTCATCCTCCTCCTCCTCATCCTCCTCCTCATCCTCCTCCTCCTCATCCTCCTCATCCTCCTCCTCCTCATCCTCCTCCTCCTCATCCTCCTCCTCCTCCTCCTCCTCCTCCTCATCCTCCTCCTCCTCATCCTCCTCCTCCTCATCCTCCTCCTCATCCTCCTCCTTCTCCTCATCCTCCTCCTCCTCCTCCTCATCCTCCTCCTCCTCCTCATCCTCATCCTCCTCCTCCTCATCCTCATCCTCATCATCATCCTCCTCATCCTCATCATCATCCTCATCCTCCTCCTCATCCTCCTCCTTTTCCTCCTCCTTTTCTCCTCCTCCTTCTTTATCTTCTTCATCACCATCATCTTCATCATCTTCATCTTCCTCATCTTCTTCACCTACACCGAATATGAAAAGTTAAATGTCAAGCTTGGTTTTAAAGTTCAGCATCTTCCAAAGGTGCCATAAGAAGAAATAAAATATAAAAATCCCCATCCCAAACTATCGATGCAAAATGTTCTGTTTTTTTCTTATTTTTACTTTTTTTATTTTTGCAAAAGTGGCCCTCACAATGTTGGTTCAAATAACATATTTAACCTATTTCTGTGACAAATACAATTGTATTGGCATTTTATGGGAAGGCCTTTGAAGTATTCTTAATTTCAAGTTACTTTTGTATAATTGGTAGGAGATAGACCAACTTTTACCACACAGGTCTCGTAAAAGCACATAACTTTATGTCAAACACTTTCTTTCCTCCTTTTTAAGTGGTCATTTCTGAAGTATTTAATTATTGCTTTGGTGGCATTTTCGAACATTTCTAATTTCCTTAAGTGGAAAGACGTTATTCGCTTTTACCTTCTCCAAGTTGTACTACCGAAAAATGATTTATAGAGATTTCATCGGACATAAATATTTAAAGACTTCCTGCATCCATAAAAAGACATCAGATCACCATTACGTAGTCAGGATTCTATATCTTATTCCTTATTATGTTCGTGTATTTTAATCGTACCAAATGTGTTTAGAATACCATATCCATTTATATGTGTCTTTGAATCTTACAGAACCCCTTCCTAACTCATGTTGAATGTGTTGAAATGTGTCGATTAAAAGTAATAAAACAATTGTAAGTAATTGTGAAAATCATAAGGAATAAAATTTTTGAAATTGCAAAAAGGAATGTGCATAACATTTTAGTCACAAGGAAGATTGCCAGTTTCCCTTTCTCTGTGTATTTGTGCATTAGATACAAACAACTTGGTATTATAAGATCTCCTGCTCAAGAGTCAGCTCTCTGCATTTGTTCGTTGTACAGGGTGTGTGTGGGTGTGTGGTGTGTGTGTGTGTGTGTGGGTGGTGTGATGTGTGGTGTGTGGTGTATGGTGTGTGGTGTGTGGGTGTGTGGTGTGATGTGTGGTGTGTGGTGTGTGGTGTATGGTGTGTGGTGTGTGATGTGTGATGTGTGGTGTGTGGTGTGATGTGTGGTGTGTGGTGTATGGTGTGTGGTGTGTGATGTGTGGTGTGTGGTGTGTGGTGTGTGGTGTGTGGTGTGTGGTGTGTGGTGTGATGTGTGGTGTGTGGTGTGTGGTGTATGGTGTATGGTGTGTGGTGTGTGATGTGTGGTGTATGGTGTGTGGTGTGTGATGTGTGATGTATGGTGTGTGGTGTGATGTGTGGTGTGTGGTGTATGGTGTGTGGTGTGTGATGTGTGGTGTGTGGTGTATGGTGTGTGGTGTGTGATGTGTGGTGTGTGGTGTGTGGTGTGTGGTGTATGGTGTGTGGTGTGTGGTGTGTGGTGTGGGTGTGTGGTGTGGGTGTGTGGTGTGTGATGTGTGGTGTGTGGTGTGTGTATGGGTGGGTGTGGGTGTGGGTGTGTGTGTGTGCGTGTGTGTAAGGAGAACATCGAATTTTAGAACATAATAGAGCGCCAGAATAATTATGAACTTATAATTGCTCTGATTACAATACCTAGGGCGTCTCCTTTATAGATGAGGTACCACCTAGCCACTGCATCCTCTAGCCGCAGCCAAGGCCACGGAGAAGTGTGCTTCATTTTTTTAGGGACAACACGTTTCCATCAGGGTAGCTACTCGTTGGTATCACTAGGTGGAGTGCACCCCGGACCAGACCTCCAGTGGGAAACAATCCCCACGCCGTTACAGGGGATCAAACGTGGGTCTCTCACGCCGGCAGCAGGCACACTATGACTGCGTTAAGGGGATAATCCATTCTGTTTGTAAGATGAAAATAAAAATCGCGAAAGAGTAAAAATATAGGTTTATACAAAAATGAAAATTAAGGAACCTAATAATATCCGCTTTATTATTCGTATGAGGGAAATATTTACATTTTTTAATTTTTTAATAACCTGAGATGAAACACTAAACTAATTAAGAAGATCAAAAACTAATTTTCATCCAGGTATATGCGGGTAATGTAACCATTTTATAACCATATTACAATAATGCCAGTTCACACGTTAACAGGTTCTCTTCGATTCTCATATCTGGTGAATACTTAGACTGGAATGTTTCAATTATCATTTCATTTCATTTATCATCAGTGCCCAGCGTTTATAGTGCCGTATACAGAAGAGGCACTAATAAAATAAACAACAAAAAAGACATCGCATATTAATTTTATTGTCCCTTCTTTTCGTTTCATATTTACATTGTTTAGCATTTGTTAACTTTCCATTCATTATGCACGGTAGGCGGTCTAATCTTCCATTCAGTACTAGGGACAACACGTCTACTTAATATAAACCCAATCCACTTATGTCAGACTACTTTGCAAGATTCTTCAATATGTTGAGTATTTCAATGCGTGAGCTAGATATTTCGTAATTGGTATGCCTGAGTACAGCCTGTATAAGCAGAAAATGATTGTAACTTTAGTATATTTATACCAGGTGTAAGGAAAGTCATTACATTAATTTATATCAGTGATAGATCTCGGTATTTGGAACCACCTTGTATCTTACGTTTCTGTCTCCCACCATTTGCTATGGAGGTGTTTTAGTTTTATCGAAAACAAGTTGGCAACACAGCAGATTGTGTCACTTTCACTAGATCAGTACATACACAGTCACGTTCGTGAACATGAACAAATACTATGCCGTGCGCTTTCATGTTTACTGTGGGAGTGTAGACCAATCAGAATCGTTGTCTCCCAAATATTATACCACCCTGTAAGCGAAAGACATGTTTACACCGAGAAACCGTTCAGGTCCGTGGCCAACCTCAACGCAACGTTGCCCAGTTATTTCACATCTGAAAAAACTGCTCCGAATATTTCTTTAATTCTTTTAAGTGAATAATTATTTTGAAACCCTGTGTAATGTCCCATAATTGCTGTCGAAACTGTGACAGAAATAAGTTACTCTACGCATCTTAAAGGTAACAAGCTATTATCTTCGTACATTCTTGTGGAATTACGCTTCCAATGTGGAACAAACACCATTTATTTTTTCGGAATCGGCTGATCAAACAACAAAATGTCACTTTACTTTTTTTCTTTGTAATGCTTCCGTGAACCAGCGGTCGCTTCTTCTCAAGGATCTAACGAGGCTAAGTACACCCCTAACCAGGTCTACCTACGGGAGAAAAACCTCAGATGGGTACCGGAAATCGAGCTCGGTACCGACGCTATCATCACGTTAAGGAGACGATAAAAAATAGAATGGTACGGATAGGTACCTCGTTCAATCTATTTCTAAATCAGGGTAATTTAGGGTTAGGTTTTACATCAAAGATTTTATTATTTTAAATTAAGAGATTTCGTAGTCCCTTGGGCAGAACAGCTAGGTTTAAAGGTTAAAGGAAGTTACACAGGAATTTTGTAGGTAACCAACCTGCGGGAGAGAGAGAGAGAGAGAGAGAGAGAGAGAGAGAGAGAGAGAGAGAGAGAGAGAGAGAGAGAGAGAGAGAGAGAGATTGTAAGATCCGCTTTGCAACCAACAGTGATTCACTATGACATAGGCCAGACATCTCTAGCATTTTCAGTGTGACCCAGGAGCTCCTCCATCACTTCGCTGGAGGGTCACACAATCACTCCCCTCAGAGCGGCCCCAGGAGAGGTCAGAACTGTCAGCGTTTGCGAATCACGTTAAGTTGTCAGATATATCCATGAGAAATAGTACGATGAAAAGGAACGGCAGGAAGGATAGGAAAATGGATATTTGGATGTGGCATTCGCCATCGGTAAAAATCAATTAAATACCTATTTAAAAGTTTGGCCCGCTTCGAAATTGTATCATAGCACACTCCGCCTATGAATCACGGAGTTACCTCTAGAGGAATCGTCCCGTTACCTCTGCAAAGAAGTGTAAGTTACCCAATTACCTACTGAGAAAGTTATTGTCCAGTGTCATCGGAACTGGTGCGCCAGTTAGTTAAGCGATAAGAAGCATTAACGAGCAAATACGAACTTCCGGAGTTCATCATAAAAATAAACATTTCCTCAAAGGTGAAGCCTTTGTCCATTTTTGACCAAATATAGACCTTTGTTGCTGCGTCCTTCACATTTGTATAATACAGGGATACATATAAATTCATAACGCTCATGTATCATTTAAAACTTCCTATTATAAAAATTAAAAGGATCTGTGTTATGACACATTGCGTTTTACTATTATGAAGATCTTCCCCAGGACCACGTTTTAGCGATTATGACAGCTGCATTTGCGAGTACTACCTCAGGTTACAGAAAAAACTGGCTTCTCTCTAATGTGTATCACTGTTTTGCCCCACTGTTTTGTGAGTAGATGATTGAGTTTGGCTTGTGAATAAAATGTTTACGCAGTGAAGTGTTTTTGGATGTAGTTCGATAGTAGTCACAATGTATAGTGATGGATGGAAAATGATGTAGGTGTTAATATAATAAAAATGAAAGCACTGACTGTAGTAATGATATATGTAATGACAGAAGAAAATAAATTCTATCCTTACACTATGAAATAACTTTAAATATTGAAAGGAGAAGAAAACCTAATTCAAATGCTAAGATGCTTGACAGGGAATAACTGAATCAAGATTTTAAAAAATGTTCTAATGTAATTTTTGTCAATAATACTGCCACTCACTCTCTAGAAACCATACAACGTGCGCAAATTTTCATTATATATGTGGTTGCAATATTTCTGTCTCAATAAAAGTGCAACGGAAAGCAAATCTGTAACAGATAAGGATCTAATATAGAAAGCATATATATAAGAACCACACAGAGGTTTAATTTTACTTTCCCTATCCAGTACATTATAGGTAGAGGAAATACGGCATTGCAACCAAATATTCGAGAACGAGGCTTCACTAGAAATGCTCGTTTTGAGCTCCCTTGAAACCAGAATAAGCGTTTCTAGGAAAGTATGATTGCGTGTGTGCGTGTGAATAGCAGAACTCCAAAACAAAAGTCGCTTACATATCAAACTTGGAATTTATGTTTAGCATCTTTCAGAAATGCGACACAAAAGTGTTTTATCACACTTTGCATGGAAATAGTTGGGGAAAAGTGTGCTTTCTCAAAACCGACTCCCATGATTAAGCTACCATATGTTTTAAGATATTTCAATGATAAATTAAATGAGTACCTTGAATTCTCTTTGAATATGCTTTGAACTTATCTTCATTCTTGATGACTATGATATAACCGTTAGACCGTAAGATCTCCAAAGGGTCGCACTGACGGATGGATATGAAGTTCATAAAAAATTGTTCGTCTCTTGAATCACTCTTAACTCTTTTGATTTCTTCTTAATTATCTTGTACACTCGAATATTTAGGCACAATATCACAATTTCTTTGTATATTTTTATCTGCCGTTGTTTTATATAATTTAATAGCTATACTTTCGACGAAATTATTCTTAATAATCTTTCAAATCCTTGCTGCTTTTAACAGATTACGGATTGCAGTACTTTCGACGAAAATTAACTTTATAAAACTTACAAAATCGTTGTTCTTTATATGACATGTGAAGCAGACATCCCCATGCCTCTGTTTTGCCTGTTATTATGGGGCTGAAGCTATCCTTTTTGTTTGAGTATCATCACGATCAGGTTTTAATGTTTGATTACTAGGAAAATAAAATATGTATTATTGGTTAACTATAGAATTACAGAATAAACCTGTAGATTCTGTGTTGGTTGCAAACAGATGAGGAAGAAGGCTAGCCAAAGTTGCAATTCAGTCCTGATATTATTTTATGCTGTTCAGACATATACAACCAAACGTGCAGTCTATGCATCTTCTGTTATTTTTGACACAATACTTTCAGGTCTCTGCTTTATTTTCAGAAGCCATAATAATCTAAGACGACGTGAATGATACTACTGTTGGAACGGATCCCAGTTGAGTCGTTGTTCTAGCCAAATGACATAGAAGCGCTTGGAGCGGAACAATTTTAATGAATAGGTTCGACTGCGTTGGTGCAATTGAATTTGTTGACATTAAAACCAACTGGGGTGCAACAAAGAAAGATCAAGCCGTGACCCATATCACCGCCAAACTGATATTTTCAACTTTAGGAGCTACATAATCAATTGCCGAACTTTGTGAGGTAAGTTGTAGTTTGGGTCTTCGCCATATCCCCACATTAAGCTGTTTGTCATCTGAGGACCCCCGCGGTTACTTTTATTGGGGATAAGATGCTTCCACAGGTATAGTTTGTTCTCATGCTTGCTTGCAAGGAAAAGGCGACACTGACAAAGTTTACAGCTGTAAACGCATAACTTAGTGTGTATGTAAGACATCATCCGAGGCTATACTCTCTCTGGCAAAGCAGCTTGGAGCATGGTAGTTCGGTATCCAGATACGAAATGCGAGTTCACCCGTTCAAGTGCGGATCTCAGTCACGTAAGGCATCGTTGTTCATTCAGCATCGCGATTATTTTGAAGAGCTCAATTTGAACCGACTGGAGGAAGCACGGTGCTGACTAGATCATCTCTACATAGCAACTGGATGATCATCAACGCAAATGGCGTCACATTGACAGTCGGGTTGATATGACCTGTATGGTTCACCAGGATTGTGTCAGAAATTATTGGATCGTCCAAGGTCGTAAACAAGTTTCTCGACGAGTTTCCATGTGCCTTTAAATAAAAAATTCCTTTTTTATCCGGTAGCAGATACCAGTAAGATATTAAAAGTATTCATATTGTCAGAGTTTCTATGCATTAACAGTAATGCGTGCTCTCTTTTCTTCTTCATATTATATTTTTGTAAACACTTCAAGTTGTTAAAAATTATGTTTCTTCCTTACATCTTTATCTACAGCAAAACTTACATCAGTACATAAATAACAAACTATAAACTTGCTCAAGAATCTTAGATCAAACTGGGGACTTTCCGTAATAGGGTATGACTTTTGTTCTAGAAGCTGATACTTTTAAACAATGTTTCCTTTCTAATTGATATAATCTTTACACAGTAAGCCTGTCTCTGTTTTGAGTTACGATTACATTATCTGCACACAGCACAACGATGAAATAATAGTTCCTTTTCAGCGGTATACTTAGACTTCCTCTTTCCAATTTCTTATCTTCCAGAGAGAGAGAGAGAGAGAGAGAGAGAGAGAGAGAGAGAGAGACAGAGAGAGAGAGAAAGTTAATGGCATGTTACATCGCTGTCTGATATCTTAATTTACTATCCGTCTATAAGTGTTCGTGTTTATGACCTTAACCTTAGCTTAATCACATTGAACGACAAGGAACATAGTACCCCAATGCCAGATTAAAAGGAAAATACTCCATTATCAAGCTGGAGAGACTTGATTTCTTGATGTGTAAACAAGTCAAACGTCCAAATTATGAAATATGACTACTGTTATATTATATGACAAAATGAGAAATCGGCAAATCCCACTCCTGACACCAGTGTAAAAGTGACGAAATCCAGTCCAGTTATCTTTTCCTCACTTTATTTTCTTCAAAAATGTTTACAGAATTACACAGTTCTCTTTTACTGACGTTAACACAGTCTTCAGTCGTTCGTGATATTGCAACTCATAACTGTTTGCTTCTCGTAACCTTGGCTCTCTCCTTTCTATTTTTCTTCATTTTCTAGGTCTCTCAAACAGCTGAATTTGACAATGCAATCATTCAACACTCATTAACTGTTTCGTTACCTTCCTTTCGACGCGACCGTGCACATGCAGCGGACACACACTCGCACAAACACACACAAAAGCTAAGAAAATGACTGACTCCCGACGGCTAATGTCTTTAACCAACTAGTAAGTGCTGCTCGTTGCCTCACCTCCTTATACAGCGAGGGTGACATAACACAGACCTTTTTCAAATTCTGCAAACACACCGACCGACAGACACTTTTCGAATAATCTCGAAAACCCCTTTTGATTTGCCGCTCTGATTGTTCTCACGTTTTCACAAACTATTATATTACATATATATAATCAATTAATCGAAGTAGGTACTAATTATTTTGATCGGTCTTTAAAGACAAATTATATTGCTAGAATCTCTAGATAAACTAACCTACATAAATGCTTCTTAATTTAAACCAAGTGTACGATTTTTTCGTAAAATATCACTTCCTTGGCTGTATAATTTTACGACAAACAGATGAACGACGATTCACAAATAAAATCGTGAACTGCATTTAACAATCACTCAACTTTATCGTGTGTTAGTGCGGAAGGTCAGGAATGATAACAGTAAAGACTATGTGATCAGATCTTATGATGACAGTTCGGAAACAAAACCGCCGCTCCCCGTGTTACTTACAGTAACTGATAACACACACACACACACACACACACACACACACACACACACACACACACACACACACACACACACACAATCATGTGGCGAAAGCAGTTTTCGAGCCTTGGCCTTCTTTGGACTTTCACTTGTCGTAGGTGTAAATCCTTGCATGGTAGCGGAAGCGGATTAGTAAACAAAACATCAGTCTGCTCAGTCATTCTATTGCCAGACTGTGCAGATAATATGTTCAATAATGTTCCATTATCTACGGTACGTTTTGCAATTGATGAATTTCTTATTGTGCTTTTTTATTCGTCGTACACCATTACCGAAATCTGCACATTCATCCCTAACACCATACAGCGAAAGCACCCTACAGTAATGCGATAGGGACATTTCAAGAAGGGCTGGAAGCATGTCCATGTTACGGCACCAGTGCAGATGTATGCAATTGCTTGGCATGGGGAACCTAAACATAGAAACAGTTTTTGAGGTTGAGAGGAAGCGACAGAAACAGTTTCCGACGTGAGAAATATCTCCGGAACACCCTGGTGACAGGCACAGAAACTTTCTGACCTAACAACCGTAGTAGCTGTCCTGCGAAGTTATTAAAGAAGTAATGAAACAGCGGTAGCTGATGGCTGGTACGGAGCTGTTCTTTGCTGTATGCTGCTATGACAAGTGATTGTGTTTTTCTCATAACCTTCTGGACTATAAGAGATGGATAGCTGGATATAGAATGGAATTCTTGTACAGACAGCTGAAGGTAATAAATCATTCCAAATAAATCGTGACTCCATATCATAGTGAGCATTTATATTTAAAACAGAAATATAAAAACCCATCATAGCAATCTTTTGGATAAAATAATTATGAGGCATTATCCTTCAAGATTGCTATCTACCTTCGACTTAACCCTAGAGAAGCCAATAAAGTACCAAATAGTTATGTTTTAATTTAGTAATATTGTGAGGCTTTGGGTCAGTTCCACAAAGTAGTAAACCCCGGTATTATCATTATTCATGGTATTAATAGCTAGAAATTTCTTATTGTTAACGAAAGAAGTATACTGCTAGAGTCAGCACGCCTGTACAATAGAAATAAATATAAATGCAAATAAACACCAGGTGAATCATAGGATTACTATCTATAATTTTGTGAGAAAAAAGTGATATTTTTGTGTAAATTTATTTCATGTTCCTTCTCAGCATACGCTACTTATCTTTGCACAACTAAAAATAAACTGTAGAAGTCTAAGCCCAGAAATGAAAGCATAATGGCAGATAAACGTCTCAGAAACGATCGGCAGACCTACCTTGTGGTGGAGTAGATTACGCTTTCAGATACTCTTAAAACATTAAAAAAAAAAAAAAAGCCTCTAGTAACGAGAAAAATCTAGTAACTGTATTTTATAGCTTCTAAAAGATACCAATTTTATCAGTATAAGGATCCAAAATAGACATAAATAGCTCGAAAATACTCTGAAATTGCATCTCAAAATAACATCAAAGATCTATGAAATGTAAGAAAATCGTAAATATCCGTTCTAATACCTCAAAATGTCCTGGAAAGTTACTGAAGTCACTGAACAACTTTTAAAAGTAACACCGAAATATATAACTTAGATCTATATCGGAGATATAATATAGGGTTAAGTATATGAATGCAAAGAAGAACAAAAAAGAAAGCCACAGAATAAATTTCATGCCAGAAAATGCAAAACTGAGAAAGAAAATACAGAAAAGGAAATAAGAAGGATTAGTTGGATTAAAAGGAAATACACGGTTGACTTAAACTTATGCTTTGACTTTTGAAAATGGCGGATCGAGAAAAACCTTTGTTCAAGATGATTCACCGATGGCTATGGAATATTTATATTATACAACTGGTCTAGGCGTAATAAGCAAGCTTAAAAATTAAAACTTCTCTTTTCCTTCATTCAAACGCAAACGATTGTAGCTTTCAGCACAATTTTTGCTAATAAATATATAAATACATCATGGGTGGTTAGACACAACCAGCATAGGTAAAATTGTTTTCGTTAAAATAAACAACTGCACAACGAACATCGGATACAGCATATGTATTCTACTCACACACACCTAGTGCAATACACATCTGCAAAGAAAGATGTTTCCAAATGTTGTCAATGAAATTATTTGAACATATTGATTTCTTCATGTGTGAGTTCATAACATGTTTCGATGTACTTGTGTATTACAGTTCATTCATGCATTAAGATTTGATTTTTTAAATATCAAGTCTTAGGTAATGCTGATGTGCCATGGACCAGCTTCTTGGTGGAAAGCATTGTGCATCGTGAGACATCGCGAGTTAAATACATTTTGTTGCATACAATTTCTACCCTATTTTGTATTTTGTATCCAACCTGTTTGTATACAACGCGACTGAGCTGCATCTGATTTTTTCATCCAACAACACAAAAATAGCCAATCAGTGTTAGTAACGTAACAGTATGGCGGACTGCGCACGCAACGTGTAGTTAACTGTTCTGCATGTGCGGCTTTGCGTTTGTGTGTTCATTTTGTAGTTTTTATAGAACTTGTAGCATTCTATAAATGAAAAACTGGACACAAGAGGCCATTGTATCCTTTATTTAAGGTTTGAACGCTTTGAGTTTTTGTTTTTATGAAATGAGTTGACAACTCCTATCCATCCATACTAAGATTAAACTATTACAATTGTTCCTTACCTCTTTCGCGCTGTAATATATTATCTCATAGTTGTGTCTTGGTGTGCAATTTTGTCCTAGGCACGATGTAAAAGATCAATTCGTCAATTCTAGAACTTTGCGACAGTTTTCCGGGTCATCTAACCTCAATTCGTTTTGTAGTAGACCCAATATGGCTTCGCCCGTGGCCTCCTCTCTCTCTGTAACCATGGCCGGGTCCACCAACGTCTTTTCTTCCTACTCATACTCGTGGAAATGTATCCCAAACCTATACTTAATATAACAATCGCTAAATTAATATTTACGTCCGCATTGTTTGTTTCTCACGCTTGCTACGTGACTGTTGTTTGCTTTAGACCAAAGTGCATCATCGTGTGACAGACAATCTCTCTTTTAGGGAAATAAAATTAAGCAATGAAGAATCACGAGTTGTACGAGACCAGACTTAGCATGAAAAACATGTCGACGAAATTTCCAGCCCTTGTATTAAGGAAATGTTAAAATGCTGCGCAATGAAGCGCGACATTGTAAACCTTCAAACTTTGAGACGCAATATCTTACATAATGGCTGGAAAACAAGTTTACGCTCAGAAACCCTTGATCTCCTTGCAAGTGACGGGTTATCTTAATGACTTGGCATTGTTGTATAATTTTCCACTGATGGACGTCTCATCTTCTTTGCTAAGCTTATATCAGTCTCCTTTCAATATAGCAAGGAAAATATGTCTCAAATATTAAAGCTTTAACTTCCCATAAAAAAAGAGTTGTATGATTCGATAAGATGATATTGGCGTACCTGCGTGTAACTTTTGATCACTTATTTTCTTAACTATTGTAATTTTAGATATTTTAATTTAGAAAATAAAACCCTAATTTATCATCAAATACAAATCCTTTATATCTACAGCATACTCAAATATTGACAGCCCTCAGGCATATATTAAAACTGAGGTATGCTAAATTAGATGAAACTAAAATACTCTAACAAAAATGATCTTCCCTAGGAGAACTGTAGTAAAATCATTCGAGATTTTATATATTTCTGTTTAACGATTGATTTATATAGCATAGAATAATTGTGAATACATATACAATACTTTAAAGCTCTGTTAAAAGCGTATGAAAACTGCACATTGCGCTTACATGATGTAATAACGCACAATGTTTCCATTTAGCACACTGCTGTCATTATAGCTTCATACACTTTTGTATATTTTGTAAATGAACAAAAACATATCCATGTCAATATTGTTGATTAACTATCCCTGGAGCTCAAACATTTGGAAAATTAAATTTGCTACAACATGTTGGTTTCTCTATGCACATATCATAAATTATATGTTTTCACTAATTTGCGTGCTATGATTTTTTTTCTGGCTCCATGTATAGTTAATAGCTTCGGCATAATTGTTCCAAAACAATTTTTATCGTATATTTACCGTAATGGAGAACAAATACAATAAA
The DNA here is from genome assembly GCA_030765045.1 of Tenodera sinensis. NCBI lineage: Eukaryota > Metazoa > Arthropoda > Insecta > Mantodea > Mantidae > Tenodera > Tenodera sinensis. Next base: position 49,693,875 of record CM060967.1, read on the forward strand.
AACTGTATTTAACTGTACACTTTGCAGATCGTAAATGAAAATAACTGGTAAGAGGTACTAAAATATTGCTCCATTTTAAATTTTTGTGAATTTCTCCCTGGATTTTTGAACCTGTGTTGCGCTCCTAGAACCAAGTCATTTACCACGCAAAAAACCAATCAATGAGAAGCGAACCAGGTAAGGTTTGGTGGCCGAATTTGGTTAATTTCATTGTTTAGGTATACGCTCTTCCACTTTACAGTTAATTAAGACATTTAGATAGCTGAAAGTTCCAATGAGTGAAAAAGCGGTTTAAGGTAAACGAACTATTGCAGGGCGAGGTCCATGTCAAAAGCACACAGCCTTCTACTAGAACTAAAGCTATTAGTAAACAATGAACTTTTTAGCCGTAATCAAACCTCATAATGGAATCATCTATTGGATCCGGGGTCCATATATAAGGAAAAGTACCCAAATAAAGGATACCTTTTCAAATTCGGCTATCAGATCTATCAGTGTAAATATTTTTTATATCGGCATGGCACTTTTCATTCCTGAAAGTATCAATTTTCATATTTTATATCCTGAATGACTGATTACTATCTGTTATTTGCACGAATTACTTTGAATTAAAGGTAAGAAAATCGAGGATTTTCAAAATGGGGTCCAAATAAGAGATGCCGCCATCAACTTTCTAACTTTAATTGATAAGCACAAAAACTGCACTAATGTATGACGGATACTGTAAGGAAAGAACAAAAATATTGTTGAAAAGTATTGTTTCACAACAAATACATAATTCTACTTCCAAAAATTATTAACTGTGCAACTATTCTTAGAACAAAAAGGAATATAAAAGGCCGTTCCTCATCACCACATTGCCCATGTGCACTTCAATGGCATGTCCTAATCATGTCCACGTTCCCCCTCAGAATTAATCCAGTGCAGAATAAACATTCGTCATCTGTGTTATCAACTGCTATCTCTTATTTGGAGCCACGTGGTGTCTCTTATTAGGATCCAGAGCATATTGAAATTTCGTGGCTGCTTATGTTCAAAGGCGTTATTGCAGACATTACTAAATCCTCGTATAACAACTTCTTTGAGTCCCATATTACTCAAAACTTTAGCTGTACAGCTGGCTCCAAATGTTTTCCGCGCCACGCGTTCCTAGCTGCGTTGGGAAGGCAAGATAGCTTATCGTTAGGTTACGACAGATGGTCTCAAAGGTCGACTTGCCAGCTCATACCTGTCTACAAGGTTGAGGGGCGTAATGTGTCTGTAAGTCCAAAGAAAATATCATTCCAACATATCTCCTAGACTTGCTGTATAATAAACATTAACCTTTTAAATCCAGAAGGAACTAAATATCCGGGATTAAGGTTGCCATATCATTCTATAATGAAATTCAATACACATCTCTTATTTTGATACTTTGCCTTACATATATCGGGTGGAAGGGAAGTCGTTACATTAATTTAAACCAGTGATAGATATCGGTATTTGGAACACATTTCGTGCCTTACTTCTTTGTCTCTAACCATTTCCTGCGGAGATATTTTATTTTTATCGAAAACAAGAGACAGGCAAGTCCGCAACACTACAGATTGTGTGGGTGTCACCTTTACTAGGTCAGTATACAAACACCGCAGCGGCTTGTCACGCGAGAGCAAATAAGTACCACACCTTATGCTTTAGTTTTTACTTTGCGAGTGTAGGCCAATCAGAATACCATTGCGCTCGTGATCTCCCAAAATATTACACCACTCTACGTCATGTTTGCAAACAACCGACATGTTTACATCCAGAAGCCGGTTCAGATCCCTGACCAACCTCAACGCAACGTTACCGAGTTACTTCACGCCTGAAAAAGCCGCTGGGAACATTCCTTTAATTAATTTAAGTGATTAATTCTTTTGAAACACTATGTGATGTCCCATAATTACTACCGAAGCTATGTCAGAAATACGTTATTCTACGCATCTTAAAAGTAACAAACTATTGTCTTTGTACATTCTTGTGGAATTACGCATCAATTTGGAACAAAAAACCATTTATTTTTTTTCGAAATCGGCTGATCAAAGAACAAAATGCCATTAGACTTTTTGTTTTTAGTGATTTAGAAGGAATGTAATAGGTTTCCTTCCACTCGGTATATATGTATAAAATTAACATTAATACATTAAAGCCAATAAAATAGTAATAGATTGTCTGCTATCAGTACCCACAATTATTCGTGTAATATGTTATTAGGCAATAAATACGTCCTGAAGCATGAATTCTAATTGCTCTATTCGAATTAAAACCGTGTAAGGCATAAAATGGAAATTTTGTAATGCAGCCCGTCTAACATGGTTTTGTAAACAATCAAACCTCTAACGCAATTTGGAGATTAGAAATGGAGCACCAATTCATGATGCAAATTGTGGCTACCTTAATTAACGTATATAATGCAGTAACTGTTAAATAGAGTTGTAGAACTTCAGTAATTTGTGGTATAAACTAGGCTCATGTATTCTGTAGAACTTAGTTCATGCAATAGAATCGTGTGGGGTAACTAACGGCCGAACAGAACACGCGATGTGGTCTGTTTGGGCACCCAAATGCGATATATAGGCACAAAAACCACCATTGCTACACATAAATTCTGTGAGCTGTGGAGTAAACCGCCATCAACAACGCATTTGTGTTACTTCAGTTATTGACACTGAGAAAAATCTGACTGTAAATGCCTAGTCATAACGTTTGCTGCCCATTAGTCAAATGAAATGTAATTCACGAAAACCGTTTTCATTTTAAAGTCGATGCCGGCGTTATTCATTGCTAAGGTTAAAAATGATACAAAGAGATGATAGGTAGGCGGATAAATAACTGCTATAAATAATTTCAGTATGCTAAAATTGATAGATAATGTAAGAAACACAAGTGGTGATTCTGTGCGGAGAAGAACTCATTAGCTGCAATTTAAGAGTTCAAGAAAAGGCAATTAGTTATATCTCAGCGTAGTTAAGGCAATTAGACGTTCCGGTGAGCACGTTTAATAGAAATCTACTATCTTCAATTGCTGGTCCCTGGAACTAAATATGTTGACAAACTACAGATGTGTTTACAAACACACACGTATACAAAGTTCTGAAAATTAGGAAAGGAAGAACAATTCTTACAATTTGGCATGTCTCTGAGTAAATACTCTGTTTCAATTACAAATTAGAAGCTTAAGATTTAGCAACGTATGCTGTAGGAATTTGATGAGATTCACGTTATTAAAGAGCGTTTATCTCTAAAACGAATATGTTCACTTTCATGTCCTTCATTTCTGCAAAAGCTGCTCAGAAGTTAATCGTGAAATCTTTCTCCTTCTAGGTTCCCAATATTTTGATGTTATATTTGCAAAAGCATCAAGATTCTCAGAATTTCTAGAAGGTCCATTCATTCCTTTCTAGGAGCACAACAAACTGGATATGTTAGCGTTCGAATTTTCTTAAGGGTTTATTCAATCATCTGTAATAAGTCAAAACTGTAGCAGCAGAAGATTTTCGTGGTAGATCGTGAATTGCTGTTCAAAATGTTGTTGTTACATATTGAAGTGTTATCTGTTGGTTAAAATTATAAACTAGTTTTCTTTTTATGATTCGTTTAAAAAGTTTAGTTTCACCACGAAGTTGATTTTAGTTCCACTTTTTGCTAAAATATTTGCCATTTCATTTCCAAAACCCGCTGTGTGATCGACTATCGTCAGTCCATAGCGCCTGAAGACCGTGATCAGGTTAGTTAACTGCAAGAGGATTTCAGCGATTTACGGCAACTTATGCTTTTCATCGCTATTACGAGAACAGTTATTTTAAATTGTTAAGTTATTAACGCTTTAGAAATTAACAGATATAATTCATCAATAATTAAATGTTCTCTTACTGAGATTCACAAACAGTTTTGTTCTGTATACATTCACAAATAGTCGACAACTCGCTTCAGATATTTGATTTATTAGCCTCAATTGAATTTATCTGCCAATTTAACTGGTATGTCTACTCTCGAACTTACTCAGAGATACTGATAAGTGCCAGTTAGCAAGAATCTGAAACGAGTTACGTCTGTGAGGATATCCAGATGTTGCAGTCACCCAATGCTGCACGGTTGGGAAGGACATTTATCTTATATGCCCCGTTTCACTTCCTTTTATTTCATTCTCTCTATCCGGTCTTTCCAGGTTGTAAGAGTCAACAGGATCGCCGGTGGGCTGTGCCATGGTGGTGCTTACGCTCTGGAAATACGGTCTCGTCTGAGGGGAGGCGCTATGGTTGGCCGGGGGACTATTGATCAGTCGGACTTGTCTGGCTAGTGGCGGGCTTTCGTGACGACCTGGAACTCCGCTGGGCTGAAGAACTTGCCTGCACTTGTTAGCGGCAAACCGTATTTGTAGTTTCGCCTGTGATGCGTTCTGGCCGCTTGTAGGGTACTTTCATCTCATTCATCGTCCCGGGGGCTCACACACAATAAGCCATCAACTGACGTGTCGGAATCCCCACCGTAACAGACAGACAGACCACGTGACCAAGCCCTACCACTTCATTTGGGAGGACAGTAACACCATTTATATATCAACAGTAACAGTCTATTCGAAATAAAAACAAATAAAATGAGACAAACCCTTGCGCGCGATACTCAGAATAACGTTAATGTTTCCACATTAATTTACACACTGGAAAAATAGAAATTCCAATAAGAAATTTGAGCAGGGGGTGAACTTAAGAATTATCAGAACTTAGCTTAAAAATAATGCAACAGATCAATGGGAACGCAGGACTAATTTAAGGTACGTAAATATAGTGTAACTATGTGTATACTGCGTATAGTATAACTAAATTGTAAACACTGGGCAAGTACCTCTTTGTAAAGTCATTGTAATCTTCACGCCCCCTTAAGATTATGTGGGAAACTCTGGGAGTAACTTGACTCTTAACTTAGCTGAGAACAGCAAAAGAATTTTTCTTAGCAGTTCTTGATAAAGTGTCAAGTATATTTGCTTTTGCAGTAAGTAGCAGTTACTGTTCCAACATTCTCTACGGTAGACAGTGTGAAATACGCTGTAAACTGAGAAACTACAACACCGTAAGGGAGTATTATGTCACACATAATTCTGACCTCCCGTATATAACTTCTTGTTAACTTTGTTGCGCCACTTTCAATTTGCCGAAAGAGAGGAAGGAGAGAAAATGCGAAGGAGTTAGAACAAACAGTGCCTCGGAGTGCAATGTCTCTAAATGTTTTTACAAATAAACAGCCGAGACTTCTGTTGACGGTCATGCGAGCTCTTCTTTCAATACGCCTGTAAGTGGGCTACCTTCCGGACAAATACCGGTTTTTACCCAAGCTTAGAGCTTAAAGATACTGAAGTACATAAAACGATGCACTGTTTGGTGCCATCACTACGTTTCCTTGCATCTTACGGGTTTTCGCATGGAGTGAGGCATGATTACTAACCAATGAATAGCTTCACAGTTGCAATACGGGGCCGTAATGAGGACAAGGAAAGGTGGGGGGCGGTGTGGGACGAGTACATACACCTGGTCTCGCAGAAAAGCCACATTCTAATTTTGTTTTATCTCCCAATTTGTAATGCCTATTTAGGAAAAAGTTGTTAATGTTACTTGAAATAAGCAGCATTTATTAGGTTAAACGACCTTGTGTTATAAAAAAGCTTTAACTTTTGTCCTTATAATCACAAACACGTAAAGCTTTACACTAAACGCTATGGAATATTTTATTGAAAATGAAAAAATGTCTAATCCTTCTACAAATTTTCGATATATTTATATTACAATTAAAATTCCTATCGAAATAGCTTTAAATATTGCCTTACGTTATATTATAACACAGTTTCTGCTTTCGAGTAAATGGTTTTCTTCTAATACTTGTGCAGTAAACCACTTTGGGTGGCATTAACATTTAATTACATTTCTGTAAATTTGCACATTTTCTGAAATTTTTGGAGCTGTGCTACCAGCTTGCCATGTATCAATAATCTGGCCAGGTGTAACTTGTGATGTATACGACATGTTGTGAATCAAGCAACAATGGAATAACAATTTACTGAGCCGTTAGAAAAAAAAAATCAATATTTCCGTTTCATGCCCACGTGTTATTGCTTATATAACTATGTCCAGCCAACATTCTGAATACTGCTATCGTTCGAGAGGGGTAAAAAGAGAGAAAGAAGGAGTTCTATGAATGTTTCTTTTAATAATCATGATACCCTTGCATTTTACTAAATTCGCTTGCTGTACATAACATGCGTAAAAATTAGGTTCCAAAGGAGAAATAAAATTCTGGTGTGCATTCAAATGACTTTCTAAGTCAATATTTAGTGTGACTTAGAAAGCCGTTTTCATATGAGTATAAAAGGTCTTTCTCTTAATAATAGTGTTAATCTAGAAATTATTTCATATTAGGCTATATGGACCTGCGCATATCATATGTAATGTGTAAAGGGCAGTCACTTTTTTATATCGCAAGACGGTTTTTGTTTGCCATGGGCTAACCGAGGCCGGCCCTTGTAGCCGTGGTCGTAGGAGCGTATGTCTTGGAGCGCCGCTGTGAGGAGGGCCGAACGTTCGAGTGCTGCAGCGAGTATGGATGTGCATTATGTACGTATATATGTGAAAACAGGAAAACACAAAATAATATAGTGGAGATACAAGGAGGCGGGGGTGGGGGGGGGGGGGGTGTGGCGGCTGAAGAGAAAAAATAGTAAAGTAAAATTATTTCCTCTGTTTAAACATAATATTATATAACCTTATTTGCCTTTGTATGCTACAGTTAACACTGCTTAAAATGAGAACTAAAATCATTTCTAACAAATTTTATCCTGATTATATTGAAATGGAAGAACTTAGAGTATGAGAGTATGAGTAGAGTATGAAAATGAATCAGAGATGATAGAATAAGCTCCTTGATTGATAAATAACGCTTTTCCCTTATTCTTTGTGTTGAAAAGTGGCTAACATTACCTTCTTTTATTAAGGTCGTGTTTCCTTTTGGACTTGTATTCCACTTTATGGGGAACTTGATGCCCTATCTCGCCAACTGTAAATGTGTCCAATTAATGACTCATTATCTAAACAGCTAAATTGGATATGTGGCTGAATTTTTCAAGATAAAATCTAAGATAATTATCTTTGACTGATAAAAAACAACACATTTTTCCTTGTCATAAGGAAAGCTTTGATTTCATAATATAATATCTAGCACTTTATTGGAAAATAGCTGTTTTTAAACTTTAACAAGATAAATAAACATTATAGATAAGTGATTGTTTATTATAATACGGCCTGGGTAAACAGTTTCCAATTACTTCCACAGATATAGAGGTATTTATATAGAAAATTGCAGTTATTTAGAAGCGACCGTTAAACTTAGGATTTAAAGAAAAAGCAAATAACCTTAAATTGTTATGAGTTTATTGTTACCAGTTTCCATATCGCTTGTCATTTTTCTAGCAAGCAATTTAAGGATATAAAACACTAAGTGCTCAGTGTCCAATGACGGCCCAAAATTTCACACTTAGACCTGTGAACAAAATTTCCTCGCATTTCCATAAATTGGGTTGCCAGGTCACAGTAAGTGAGTTGAGGTTTAGGGGCCCGTCGACATCTAGGTCATTAAGACCCGGCAGGATACAGCATTCTAAAATTAAGAATAATATACATATTAATTTAAAAATTGCGTACTAATAGGTAATTTATAGTATACTTTTCATGGATTATCTCCAAAAATGAAAAAAACAATCAATGACGAGTAGTATGCGATCTAGTTGCAGCGTTTGAGATGAAACCAAGCAAAACTGGCCGCATTTAGGGAAAAAGTTTAATTAAGATAATGCACCAATACACACACGCATTATCGCCCTGGCCAACAATGAGTTGAGTTGAAGTGCGAATTGCTTCCTCATGCACCTTTTACGCCAGATTTAGCCTCTTGTAATTATTTTACAGGTCTAAACTTGAAGAAATGGCTTGGTGGTAAAAGATTTGCCAAAAACGAAGTGGAGTCTGCAGTTGATGGCTATTTTGCAGAGCTCAACGGTTCTCACTATAAACAGAGTATCGAAGATTGAGCATCGCTGGAAAAAGTATTTCGAGCTGAAAGGAGACTATGTAGAAAAGTATATGTTTGTTTTCTTTCTTTATTAGGTCGGTTACTTCTGAAAGAGTTTATAAGACAATGGCAGTACCCATTTTGAATAGAAAAGAAAGAAGAATGAGACACAGTAGGAGTGACACTTCTTAGATTTATTGCTGGATATTCCCTCACAGGCCATATAAGAAGCGTGTATATATAATTTAACTGAAACAATTATGAATTACAGTTGAAATTGGCAGGACCATATAGTCAGAGTGCAGAGTGCCAAACAGGCAATGCACTACAAACCCATACGAATTAGAGATATTGGAAGACCTCGACGTCGATGGGAGGCTGACTTCTGAGTCGGAACAGGTCAATTTGGCCTATCGTGACGAAGAACAAGAACAAGAAGAACAAGAAGAAGATGATGATAACGATGATGACGATGACGACGACAATGATGATGATGACTGACTGACTTCTGAAACATCGAGCTGAAATACATGCTTCTGACTATTAAATTCATTAGAAATTTACTTATTTCTCTGACGTTCATTATTTGTGGAATAGAAATATGAGAAATTATGTCACCATAGTATACATCAAGTCGTTTCCTTCGACTTGTGTTCACGGTTGAATCAACTTCATTAGCATTCTATAGAATGGAAGTTCAGTAATATGTCATTCCGCTCGGCCTTCATCTAATTTATCTTTCACAACCTAATGATGTATATAGCGACATTTTGATAAACAGGTAAACAGAGACATTTGTTTTATAAAAGCTAAATGGATCTATCGCCAACAAACAAAAAGCAAACTGTGATTTATTGGTGCTCTATTTCAAAGCATGGAAGCCCATTGTTTATGCTTTAAACAACTAATAGTGATGGAGCCAACACCATAGAAACATGTTTTTCTCCTCTCTGTTTCTTTTTTGTTTGCTGTAGGAGTACATACACTAACAAAGCTGTTAATAGAATGAAAGTTGATCTACGTCACTGCAAGATATACTAACTGCCAAGTGCGGCGCGAATCCTCTAATAAATTTCATTCCGAAAATAAACGGTCTTGGATATAAAATATACCAATACTACTCACCCAGTATGCCTCTTCCTACAACGCTGGGAACAAAAACATATCGTAGCAAATATCTACAAGATCATACTTACCTAAATTGTAATAAATTATTAGAAAAAACGCATATCTGCATTATTGTGCCTGGCCTTTATCAGTGACGCCTATTCGAATTAGTTCCTTCAAGGTACCTGTGATAGGGTTACCTAAACCGGTTTAGGAATCAGAAGAATAGTGGCATACACAGAAAAATAATTAAAACAATAGAAGTTTAACCATCTCCCACACTCTCTCACAGAGAGATGAGTCCGAAAGATTCGTATAATGTACTTACGTACAACTGTGTGCAGTAAAATATTCAAATTACCATCTGATTTATATTTTAAGACGTTACACCCGAAATCATGCAGTGGTTTTTCTAAATGTATAAGATAGATTTAAAAATAAATATTAATTGTATGAAAATTTCCGATTGAACTTTTCACATGAATTGCTTGAATTTCTGTGGAAGGAGATATAGCTTCTCTTTAATAAATATAATTGCTACAAGTGAATTTTGACATTGTGACACCAGCTGAGGCGCGCAACAAACGGCGGTCGGGGACATGCTGCTTCACACCATATACGCCTATCAGAGGCGCTCACGGTCCAGCTTCCCCACACCACTCACGCAAGAAAACACGTGACAGCAATCAGCGCCAGAACCAAAAGTTTTTTTTCCAGATGTTTCGAGAAGTGTCCGGCGGCCGGCTTGCTTGAAGAAGTTCCATAAATATGTGGCTTCGTCATTCCAGTATAAATACTTGCGGAGCGCGTAAAAGCAGGCAGTTTTTGACTCGGTTGGTGTGTCAGTGAGTGCAAGACAGCTTCACAACTGATGCGTGGCGTCGGAGTGAAGAAGTTTTAACGAATGTTTAGTGATTGTATACTCGTAGTTAGTGTGTGAGAGACAGAGAAAGTGAAGAAAGACACTGAGAGGACTGAGTCCAGGTTACGAGCAGTAAACAGTCGTGAGTTGTGATAGCACGAAAGACTCTAGACTGTGTTAACGGCGAGATGAAAACTGTATTTGTGCAAAGTGATATAAAACTAACTGGACCGCAGTTTGGCCTTTTGTCACAATATCTGTAAGGCAACTTCATGCCTCAGTAAGTATTTGTACCGATATTTGTTTGATTGCTAATATTGTTGTGAGAAAAAATAAAATTATACTTTAATACATTAGAGGCTCACATTTTCGCATTGTAGGCTCCTTATAAATAAAACGTTACAGAAGGTTATTAAAACTGGACGTTTTTGAATGCGCAATATTAATAACTGCTTTAATTAGAAGAAAAATTGTAACATCACAGAAAAGGTATATAATAACAGCAATTAACAGAATTTCTACATTGCAAATATAAATAGGAGTACTACATTATATTATAATACACCCATATAATCTATTAAATGTGAAATATAACTGAACTGAAGATCGTCAAGATTATCTCTAACATCCCTTTTAAAATTGGGGCGAGTACCTACTCAAGGGTACTGCCATACTTACATAAAAACCTATTTTGGAATTATATTCTAACATCTACATGAGTAAAGAAGCATCGGATTGTAAAGAAGTGTGGCGTGCGGCTGTCAAATAGGTTTTCTTGTTTTATTTTATCATTTTGTGGAAAGCAACGAGTTCTCGAACTTCTCAGAAATGTAAACGTGTGATTGGATGCCTTCCTTAAGATGTAACATCTTAATCAATTTTATTTTGGATCGATAGTACGTGGAAATGAAACTTTCGAAGCTCATTTTCTGATCCATCCGACGTAAAATGTTAGAAATAAAATTCAGAGTGAATATTGCAATTCTCAACTTTCAAAGCTCATTATCTGATTTACCTGAAAATTGTAGGAAATAACATTCAAATGAAGGCTGAATATAGATATTTGCAACTTTCGAAACTTATGTGATTCACCTGAACGAAGTGTGGGAAATAAAATTCACATAAAGAGTGAATGTTGACACGTTAGAACGATACGATCTGGTTGGTATTAACTTCGCCTGTACGTTGAAACGAAGGCGTTAATGACTGCTCGTACCTTTGGCTAATTTGAAACATTGCTGTAAATGGAAGCAAAGTTTGAATGTGAGAGTTGACTGAATTAAAATAATGTGCGTATTGTATGTGTCCGCGCGCATGCCTCTGTGAGTAGCACAAGCCAGAAACAAAAATTCGGTTAAAACCCAAACTTTATATTTAAGCCTAGTATATTCAAAGAATCGACCTATGATTTTCATTAATGTTTTCAACGCCAAACTGCCCTTCCATACGCGGTTCAAAAAAACTGACATCCTCAAAAATGGCTCTAAGGATTTTGATTCAAGTACAATAATATGAAATCTGTATTCCACACACACGGGCGCACCGGAAATGACGTAGCTAGAAGTCTCGGGAAGGTGCTAGAAATGTCCCTCTGTTTCTGCCGCTCATTATTACTGTAACGTACACGCAGCAGGCATTCGAGACACCTGACCTTGAACGCCTTGTCCGCTTGCTGGTGAGTCACATGATACGAAGTAGCTCCTCCCCCGCTGTGGGCGAGCTCAACGTCACGATACATAGAGAAAGAAATTCATAGTCAGGAGAGTAACCATGTTATATGGAAATACCGTAAGTTCTATTCAACTAGAAGAAACTGAAATACCCGAGAGTAACTTTACTTGATGAAATTGTATCTGAGCAACAAAATACCTTCCAGTATTTCACTAAAGTTATTGAAAATTCACTCGCCAGTTACTCACTAAACCAGATAGAATCACTATAGTTTCCTAAATGTATTTTTACCTTATAAAATTGTGTTTGTTTTGTTTCTTTTTCGTTAATATCTTAGGCTTAGAATTATTTACTCCCTCCAAAGCACACCGTTAAACAAAATTCTACAGCATTCTTACAACATACTCAAAATAATTCGTACAAATGTGAAGGAAATTATAGGGTTACTATATGACTGCCCAAACAGCATGATATATGGTTCCAAAGATCTTTGAACGGAACATGATGTTATCTTCCATAGGAAGTTATAACATACAGCAAATATACAAAAAGTAACTTCTACATTAGTAACATGAAAGGAGTAACCTCATCGGAGTGGACAAATGCCATTAAGATGTCTGCCAACATTTCAGCAATAGAATCTGTTCCTGGCCGTATATGAAAGGATTCATTGTTTGACAGAAGATGGGTCAATAAGAAGAGCGGATATCATAGCCGCTGACAGGAAAAGGGACAAAGTCGCTACTATCCGTTTCGAAAAGGACAGAGGGATGCAGTCCAAGTAAATAACGAGAAGGTCCCAATTTACAGTCCATGCATTCCCCAGTTAAATGAGGCAGAGATAATAAAATATATTGTTTTCAGTGCATCTGCCTGCTGGGACTAACATTTCAAAGTGAATATATTAATAAAATATGGTTCCAAATTTTGAGACAATCTTTATGCTTACATTATTCATAACCATTTGTATGTTATTACACAGTTTTTGTAACTTGCTTTACGCTATATTTAATTTTATTTATTTATTTTTTCTTTTTTTTTTTAAGGTTTCCGTACTATCCTTTTCTTTAGATTTTAGTAGCACTGTAATTTATAATTTCAATTATGTATCTTCATACTTAGTTTATATATTTTTCATATTCTTTTTATATTATGTTGCATTCTGAATCCATTGGTCATCTCTAGTTGTCAGTTTCTGGAAATAAATGAGCGGTTAGGCGATATTTGTTTTAACCTTGATGGTTCTTGCCAAGCTTTGTTCGAAATTTTGAATAGTTTGCATAAATTGTAACGTATTCGTAGTTTATCATCATCATCATCATCATTATCATTTGTTTCTCACCAAAGCGGCCCGGGCTCGATCCCAGGCAACCGCATGTGGGATTTGTGCTGGACAAAGCGGCGCTGGGGCGAGTTTCCCCTCCCAACTCATTTCACCGGTGCTCCATCTTCATTTTATGTGCCGTAATAATAAAAGCGAGCATTAAACACTACGAAATAAAAATCATCTTCACTCCATGGTTTAGACACATTTTTTGTTCCGTTTTTCACAGCAAGCCTCTTCTACGGTCTGCCCCACGTCTCTTCTGCCTGCTGGTTTATAATGTAGAGCTACTTTTGGAAGTCTATCATAGTCCATCCTCTTCATGTGTAACAGTCAATTATTTCTAAAGTGATTTATTTTTTCATTTATAGACTCCACTTTAATCTCTTTCTTATTACATCATTATTTGTGTGGTCTAGTTTTGTATAACCTTTAGTTCTTCTCAACAATTTAATTTCAGATCTTTGTATCGTACTTTCTATTTTCTTTGTTACAACCCAGGCTTTACTTCTGTATAAAAGGACTGGCTTTGCCATTGATTTATAAAATTTGATAATTGTATCCTTTCTTGTTTGATTTCTTAATAAGAACTATACTTTTAACATTTCTAAAACAAAAACAAAGATAAGTGACAAATAGAATCTAAAATTATTTTAGATGATCAACCTTTAGTTCAGGTACCTTGGATGTGAAATAGGCTCACAGAAAGAAAGAGATATTGACGTAAAATCATCAACATCTCAAAATATATGTGGAACATCACACAACGCTTTAAGCTTCATTCATTCGCAGTTTATACAAATGGTTGTGTTTTTCGTATTTTAAGTGTTGACGTGTACAGAGTTTATTTATTTAGCTATATTTCCAGACGGACTTGCTTTCCAACATTGCGGGAATCTGTGATGGTGGTGGTGTCTGGTTTAACAGTCAGACAAGCAAGAGGTGAAGAGCTGTAGAGATCGAGGTAAATTTGTTAGGAATTAAAGTCAAGGTAATTTAATTTACTGTTCGCTCTGTAATAATACGTAATTTGTGCGATCTCGTGTAACTAATAACATAATGGTTTATGAAGACGCATGAATATGCTGGGGAGCCTTGTCATCTACCCATATCCTGGGTCCGATTGGTTTGTAGGTTAGGTACCTGTATTTTAATATTATGAGAACAGACATGGAGAAGTAACGCAAGGCTGAAAGGGAAAAAAGAGTAATATTGAAGGAGAAAGAGCAAACATCAATTGATGTCGCGGAACCCTTACATTAGCAAATATTACGCTCATGTGAAATGCCTATCATAAAAAGTAAAACGTTTTATATTAAAACCTGAAACAAACCTTCATATATTGTATTTTTCTCGAGTTTTCCGGAGGAATGCTTTTATCCATTTTAAATTAAAAAAGAACGTACTTTTTTGAAAAGCTTATATTTATCTAGGTGTAATGTGCGTTTGTTTGTGTGTATGTGATAGGAGAGAGACACAGAGAGAGAGAGAGAGAGAGAGAGAGAGAGAGAGAGAGAGAGAGAGAGCAGAATCAAGAAAAACATGTGTTGCACTCACATGACTTTCTCTACTCTCATACTAACCATTCTTACAAACTCTTATTCTTCTATCCTCTTCGTGTTAGTTGAGATAAACATTTGCAGAAATTACCTTATTGCTCGTTTTCTTGCACGTGCAAGGGGCATATGGGAGTGCAGTAGGCTTTGAGCAATGGTCAAATCTTTTAAAGCTTTCAAATTCCATTCTCTTTGCACGGATTGCATATAAAAAAATAATAGCGATGTTCCATTTGACAGAAGTATAAGTTCTCCGAAACAAATAATGAGCAATATCTCCGAAATGGCTCACTCTGCAAAACATTTTATTTGTATATAAATTGTGTGTTTTAGAAATATCTACATTTTTTGTATAGTAAGATTTGGTCTACCTCTTACGGTTTACCAGTTATGCAAAAGTCATCCAGAGTAAGTAAGACTTCATGGGCTATAGCCAGAAAATATACATTTCGTCATAAAAATATCTCAAACATATGGAATTTTAATCAAAATCGTTAGGGCCATTTTCAAGAAAATAAAAATTTTCGTAAAATTGTCCACGTACAGGGTAGTTTAGGGTGGAGCAATTTTCTTCAAAATCTTCATGTCGCATCCTTGAAAGACATTAAAGTTAAATACCAGCTTTGGTTTTTAACAAACTTTTCGTTTTTCAGTTATGCTGTCCACACACACACGCACACACGCACACACGCACACACAGCACGCACCCACGCACACACACATTTTGGGTGGAATACAAGCTTTTCTACTTTACCATACGTAGTAGAGAAAGTAAAAACCGTATTTTGGTGCATGGCGAAGATTCACAGATCTGTTTTCTTGTGTTAAAATGTCAAGTTTACCTTGGCTTCATTAACTATGATGTGCTCATATTAGGGCATCGTAGACTGAAATAAAGCCTTAAAATAATTAGTATAGTTATTAATTTTCTGTAAAATTGCACTGCTATCTTCTTATCATTTGATTTATATAACACGAATACCTGCTGAAAAACACACATATGCAGCTATTTGAACTATTGTCAGACTCAGGCATTATATTCATATCATTGTATGTAAGCTATTATTTACAATTCCACGACTAACTGGTCTCTGCTAAGAATCAATTTTTGGGAATAATATTCATAAACGCTAAAAACTTTTTATATAATTCTAAGCTAGTACTTATAATGAAACTGAAATAAATATAAAAATAACAACATTCATTAAGAACGAAAACAAGTCCTATAAAATAGTGTCAATCTATCACATCAAATTTTCACACTATTTTTATATTTTTGTGGGAGATGCTTTCCATCTAGGTGATTTAAACTTTACCTCAGAGACACAGCACATCATTAATTTAGGGAAACTTGAACGTGCTCGCTAATAATATAAATTAGGATATTTTGGAAATTCCAGTCGTGATTCAGGATTAGATGAAAATTTAGTATGTACCGCCACGGGCTTTGTATGCGCGACATCATATTGGCACTTTATCGTTACAATATTGGCGGCCTGAGCATGGTGCGGAATTTCTAATGACTTGAGGCTATTACTAAATCCTTGAATCTACTATATAATGCTACTACTGTTATTGATAAAACACTTGAAACAAACGTGTTAATAATTCTTGCTCCAGTTATGAAATTTACCTATTTGAGAGTAATTGAGTATTCCTTTATGCAACTTTTGAATCCCGAGTTAGTTGGAAAACTCAATTTGTACCAAGCATATGATGAAGACATTTTTTTTATTGGAAACTGGAAACTTCAGTTGTTTCTCTATTCCGAGTATCATTTTCAGTTAGAATGCTGTGCATACCTGTAGTTTTAAGTACACCCAAGTAGCAACTTAGAATACTCACGTCTAAATAAATGTAGAACGTTTATAATTAGAGATGAGACCTCCAACCTGCATAGTATCGAGGTATGTCTAATAAAAATAAATAAATAACCCCTAACATAGCAACCTTTCGGGCCAAGGCTTACCGCTCGGCCACTATGTCCTCTATCTCTGCCCACTGCAGGCGTCATGAGTGGGATAAACAAGTGGAGGGTGGGACGTGGTCAGAGCCCCGAGCCCTCCTGGCCGGTTATGTGGCTTGCGACCTGGGGTCGCTGTTTCTTTATTAAGTAGCTCCTTAAATGGCCCTGAGGATGAGTGCATCCCGTGCTAGACCTCCCAGCAAGGAGGAAAATTCCCACGCCGGTACCGAGGATCGAACCAGAGACAGGCAAGTTACCACCACTGCGCTACAGAGGCGGTACTTGAGATAACCTTTGAATAACTTTAAATTTTGGCATTTAACTTTATCCTAAATAGGGAAGAAGTTGAGATTTCACCTTATTGCCTCATACGTGTTCCAAAAGTGTTGCTGAACTCCTGTTCTTGATAGAGCTTGACTAAGTGAATGAATGAATGCTACAGTTTGGAATTTCTGTCTAAATGAAAACATCAAAACATGAGTAGGTAAATTAGAGCTTTAATTTAGTAATGAATGAAGTTGATTAGCTGAAGCACTAAATCAAGCTCTACGATATCCTGGCTTGGGATTCACTTTCGACTGTTACAATTACCTACACCGGGACCAAATTCTGTGAATCCAGCTGAAACAAATCAGAACTTTAAGACAAGAGATACAACAGCGCATGGAAATATTTGTCCTTTCCTTTCATGCATTAGTTTGGTTTCGCAAGTCAAACTCCAGTCACTGGCCTACCTTTCAAATTTCCTTAAATGTTTCGTTTT
The DNA here is from genome assembly GCA_030765045.1 of Tenodera sinensis. Classification (NCBI taxonomy): domain Eukaryota; kingdom Metazoa; phylum Arthropoda; class Insecta; order Mantodea; family Mantidae; genus Tenodera; species Tenodera sinensis. Next base: position 49,711,197 of record CM060967.1, read on the forward strand.
ACAAATATACTACAGAGATACTGAATAAAACATGAGTGAACTGCTAATATGAACATCATTCAGTGAACAAACTATCTCATTTACATATACATTTGACTTTCACGGCCGGTGTCTTGACTATTAGATATGTTTAGTTCTATCTGGGCTTGTAGGCCGTGGTCTAGAAGGCATTGTAGATATCAACGTTTCGCCAAGTACTGCGCTTGGCATCATCAGGGTAACACGATCAGCTGTCTGCACTGTGAAGACCGTTAGAGAGCCAAGAGCCAAGAGCCAAATCAGGTCGCTCGGGTTTACCCGAGCGGGATGTATGCCCACGGTACCTATCCATTTAGTATGGATTTACCCGTGAGGTATGAAAGATGTAGTCAATTTGTACAAACTATTTTTGTCAGTGTCAGCCAATGGTGATGATTGGTTACTCTCTCTTGCTATAGACTAGGGATATGAGTGCCAGTTAGAATGTCTACCCATCCTAGGGCACCCATGCCCCTCTGCTCACTTAGCAAAGGTCAGCTTGTCTAACCAGCAAGTCAAGCAGTGTCAAATTAGCAAGAAACCGAATGCATTGGAATGTTTGGTGAAATGAGGAAGCAGCGAAGCTAATTAGCCCAAGACATCCTTGGGTAAACGATAGCTTTTGCGCCTCCTGGGAAGATGGTGATCATATTGACCCAGGGTATTTACCAGATGGTTAGGGTGTGGCGTAAGTTTCGCATACATAGAGCGGGCTCTATCTCGCACAACATCCACAATATATGGAATGCCAGAATGAGTGTGGAGAATATGGGAAGAAAATCTACGGTCAGTATCGTAGATCATCCTAAGGGCCCTGTTCTGCACGACTTGCAGTCTGCGGATGGTGGTTTGAGCCACGAATCCCCATGCCTCGCATCTATACAGGATCAGGGGAGGGATGATCGCACGATAAATGCGTAATTTAAGTCGTGTAGGCATAGTAGACCTAAAGATGGGATAGAGCTTTCCCAGAGCTCCGTGACCTTGGGCAGCTTTAGCTGTGACATGTTTGGTGAAGGTAAGTCCTCGGTCTAGTTGTACACCAAGGTACTTGGCTGTGTTGACCCAAGGGATTCTCCTCTGACCAAGTGTCAGGTCCCTTTCTGGTCTCCAGGAATGAATTTTACCTAACACAAAAGCAGAGCTTTTCTGTGGACTCATTCCCACTCTCCACTTTTCACTCCAACTCTCAATGGCATCTAGGTGTCTTTGCAATGGGGGAAGGCAGTAACGTAGATTTTTGTTACGGGCCAGTATGAGGACGTCATCGGCATATTGGCACGTAACAGTGCTGGGTTCAACGGGGAAGTCAGACATGTATGCGGCAAAGAGCAGTGGCAATAGAACACTACCTTCCGGTACTCCGGCCGCTATTGGTCTGATAGTTGATAACCTGCCCTCCACTCGCACCCTGAAAGTGCGGTCACGAAGGAAACTGGCTAAGAGGGTCAGGTAGGGGGAGGGGAGATTTGCATCTCTAAGTTTGTACAGTAGGCCCTGGTGCCATGTTGTTGCAAAGGCCTTATCCACATCCAGAAGCACTGCGACAGTTTTGAAGTTTTCCTGGAAACCCAGGGCAGCCCTCTCAACAAGACGCAGGAGCTGTAAGGTAGTGGAATGGCCTTGACGGAATCCGAACTGATGATCCGGAATGAGCCTCCTTTCCTCAAATAGAGGAGTTAGACGGGACAGTAGAAGTTTTTCAAAAATTTTCGAAATTATTGGGAGTAGACTAATAGAACGGTAACTTGATGGAAACTTGGGATCCTTGCCTGGTTTCAATATGCAAATCATCCTCGCTTCCTTCCAAGCAGTAGGGAAGTGTCCGAGATACAGGCAAGCATTGTAAATTCTCGTCAAGTGGATAATGGCTTTGCGAGGCAGGTGTTGTAACATATGTGTCGTAACACCATCATATCCAGGGTATTTGTTGGGTTTGAGACACCTAATTTGCGAGGAAACTTGCCTTGGTGTGACAATTGGTATGCGAGTCGCCTCGTGAGGTGGTGGAGGATCCTCATAGAGGTAATCCACCGTTGCCTCAACTAGTTCTGAAAAGTCCTCGTCTTCTATGTCCTCTCGGGGCTCAAATTGGGACTCTAAATAGTCCGCGAAGTCAGTGGCTTTCTCTTGCGGTTCGAAAGATAATCTCCCGCGAGTGCCATGTATAGGATGCTGATATAGCGTTTTGTCCCTTCTCAGGTATTTAATTATCCGCCAGGGCTTCTTTTCAGAGAGGTTTACGTTCCTCATGGTGTTTTCCCAGGCCTCTTTGCGATGTGCACGTAAGAGGCGTCTAGCCAGGGTCTTAAATCGCAGATAAATTGCCTGCAATCTGGGATGGCGGAAACGCTGCCAAAGCTTCCGAACTGTTGACTTAGCTCTTAGCAACAGTTGGAGTTCATTTGGGATGGTTGTGGGGTTAGGAGTATTGCAAGGAATGCGGTAAGTGTGCCCTCGTATCACATTTGATATTTGTCGGGAGAATGCATTCGCCGCTAATTCTAACGACTCGATAGAATTTATATGCGGTCTGGGATCCACTGATTGGTTCAGTTCAAGGACGGCTGCATCCCAGTCTACCTCGTACGACCAATCAGGAGTTACCAATGCTGACATGTTAACATTGGTGTCTATTAACACAGGATCGTGGTCAGAATCCAGTTCATTGACTGTCGTCAGGTCTATGTGGAATCTAAAATTTTTAGTGACCATAATATCCAGCACGTCCGGTCTCCCTCGGGCAGGATGAAAAGTGGGCTCTCTCGGTCCATGAGCTATGAGGCTTGGGTTACCGCTTATAAGGCGGAATAGTCCTCGCCCCTTCGCATTGGTGGCACGACTATGCCAGTTGGCATGTTTTGCATTTAGGTCACCTGCAATGCAGACCACAGGGTGGAGGTTTAATAAAGCCGTGTAATCTGCTTCATAGAAGCGGTGATCAGGGGGGTCATATGCCACTATCAGCAATGTATCTAGACCTCCTAAAGATAGCCTAATAGCACAGGCTTCTACATGCTGAAGTGGTGGAAGAGGGAAAGGCTTATGTGTAATATGGTTCTTAACAAAGATGGCTGTACCTCCCCCTTGTCGGCCAACCCTATCAGACCGATGGGTGACGTAGTTAGGGAGGGAGAAGTTGGTGGCAGCATCCAAATGAGTTTCACAGACCATCAGAATGTCGATTCCGAAATACTGTACAAAATTAGTGATGTTTGGGTAATGACTCCGTAGTCCGTTTGCGTTCCAAATCGCAGCTCTAAATGGTCTCCGTACATGTCTTCCAGCCATTATTGAGCGGAGTTGGGGTAGAGCTGTTCCAATGTCTGAAGCAAGATGGAATGCTTCTGCATGCGGGTCAGGTTGGGGTTGTTCAACTGCATCTTACAATTTCTAAGAGCAGGTAACGCCTTGTTTATTAAATCCCCAAACCATGAGGATAAAGAGCTGAATTCCTCCAGGTCTCTTTGCGAAATAGTCGCAAGTGTGGAGGAGGATGTTGCCGTGTTAGGCATTGGTGGGATAGGGGTAGGGGGTATATCCCTAACCTTGGAAATAGGCTCTGCCTCTACAGGTGCGTCTGTAGTTATTACAGGAGCTTGTGGCTCCGAAGTTACATTGGGGGCAGAAGATTTGCTCTGCCTAGGTTTTCTATTCCTCCTCTTCCTGCGTGGTTTTGGTGCAGGGGGTTTAGGCACTGTTGCCTTTTCTATAGGACCTGGAGGTGGTGGCACAGAATTTGAAGGGGAATCGCTCTTTGGTGTAGCAGCCTCTTGTTCCACTCGACGCAGAGTGGACTCTGCCTTATTTAAGGCATTGGAAAAGGACACACCTGGGCGAACCACTTGATCATCGGGGCGGTTCTTGCGGCGGCTCTCTATGATCTTTTTTCTTGTGGAGCATCCTTTGTACACACTTACGTGTGTACCATCACAATTAGCGCACTTGCACTCTTCCCTAGGTTTAGGGCAGTTCTCGAGCAAGTGGTTCCCTGCACACCGCAGACATGTAAGCTTACGCTCACACATCATGCTGGAGTGGTTGTACCCCATGCATCGATAACATTGCACAGGTCCCTCTCTGCCGTAATACCTTTCCACTTTGACTACAGTGAAAATTAGTTTCCTTACAGTGTCAATTGGCTGTACTTCTTGGTTAAGTACTTTGTCAAGTACTACCAAGAATAGTGGCATAGGAACTTTGTTAATACCCCCCGCGGTATTAACGGTTCTCTTCAACTGTGCCACTGAATTGACAGTTATGCCATGTTCTTCTTTAAGTGCAGTTTTGATTTCATCAGGGGTGCACTCTGAGTCTAAGCCTCTGATGACTCGACGCTCAATGTATGGACGTTGTGGTGAGTACGAGTAGAACGTTATGTTCATTTCTCGTAACACCAACTTAGCGGTTTCTAAATCACCCAAACTGTGGGTAAGGATATGGACGCTCTTAGGCTTCCTTTTTGCCTCAAAAGTATACTTGAGGTGTTTGGCCAATGTACGCATTACCCTAACATGGTTAGGGAATACGTCCGCAATGATTGGCGGAATTCTTGGCCCCTTCTTGGCTTGGGATGATGCAACATTCTGAGGATGTTGCATCATATTAGATGATTCAACATCCTGTGCATGTTGCATCATATTTGGTGATGGCGTCTGTTTTCCCCGTTTACGGTTTTCCACAACCGTAAACTCCCCCAGCTCCATATCGGACTCGGAGTCAGATTCAGGTAAGGGATTGTTTGAACCCAGGCTCTCTAGATCTGCCATGGGTATGTGGCGTGGAGTAGAGCACTTACGCTTTTGCGTATCGGTCTTGGAGCGCTTCCTATTTGGCTCCACTGCTTTTGGTGATAGAGATCTATATGAAGATGATGTCGAAGGTAGTTGTCCATCATCGGCAGTCATTGCGGTTGCCCTCCGGCTGCTCACAGAGGACCGCACCTCCTCTAAGGCGGCGCCTTTGCGAGCCATTTCGGCTCGAGGTTTCAGGCACAAAGCCGTCAACCCTTGGCTAGGATCTTGTGAGCCCGCTGTCACGTAAGTAGTCAGTCTGAAAGTCGGTCAAGGAAAGAAAGAATAAAGTAAAAGAGTAGGAAGAAAAGGGAAATACCTGAGTGTAGCTTTCTATGCCACTCCGGGAAGCTAGCCTGGTGAGTTCCAAAGCTTGCTTTTCAAGCCCCTTTAGGAACTACACCAAATTGTACTGTGACTAATATTAATGTATTAGTCCGTAGATTGAAGCGTGCAATCCACCGACGCACACCACAAAACTCCACGAAGTCGGCACGGGATCTCCTGCTTCGGCGAGTCAGCTTTCTGGATACCGTCTTTCCACCAGTTAGAAGCAAATCACGTCCGCTCTGGTCGAACGACGACGCGAGAATGTGAAGACCGTTAATGTCCGTTAAGATTATTTATATGGGTGGGGGTGAGCGGGGCATTGTTGCACCGTCTACGGTAGTGATTGGCTAGTTGTAGGCAGGGTTTTATTACAACTGTTGTGTGTCTGAAAGTTTATCTAAGACCGGTATCCATGCTTTATGTACACGAAGCATTTCTTCCTTGCGGTTAAAGTTATCTTTGTGTTTGTAGATTTCTATGGCTTCCCTTTGTAGTCGGGCATAGTAGTTAGCTGTGAGACTCGGGTTTCTTTAAGGTTGACATCATGGCCCAATAACAAGGCGTGCTCAGCCTCCGTATGTCCCAATCTGGTGTGATGCTCATGTTCTTTTAATCTGGTGGCCACACTGCGCATGGTAGTTCCTATGCATACTTTGCCGCAACTGCAGGGAACCTTATATACACCTGCAGATGTGTGTGGGTGGCGTTTTTCTTTGGCCGATCTCAGTAGGTCTTTGATCTTATTTGTCGGTCTGTAGACAGTATCAACTCCATGTGAGCGCAGAAGCTTGCCTATCCGTTGGACATGTTCCTGATGTAGGGGAGAAAGGCTGTTGCTACTTTGCCGCGTTCTTCCTTTTTTGTTGTTGGTCGCCTGGGATGAATTGCGCGCCGGATTTCTTTTCGTGTGTATTCATTGGACTGAAATGCTGAGTTTAGATGGTCGAGTTCTTCCTTTAAGTATTTCTTGTTGCAGAGCCGGAATTTCGTTCTGTGAGTGTTTTTATTATTCCTTGCCTAGGGAGATGATTGGAGGTTTATGTAAATATCGATCTGTATGTGTAGGTTTCCTGCAAATACTGTACTCCAGGCCATGGTCCGCTGTTATCATGACTTTCACATCTAAGGCCATGGTGATTTCTCCGGGTGATTTGAATGTTATCATTTAGGTGTTTTGATGTGTCATAAACTGATCTGAGGTGTCTTCCCCGTGACTCCGTACTACAAAAGTATCATCGACATAGCGCAACCAGGTCTTCGGTTTTAGTGGTGCCTAGGTGAGTGCTGATTGCTCAAACTTTTCCATAAAGAAGTTGGGGATCACCGGGCTCAAAGGGCTGCCCATAGCAACACCTTTGATCTGTTCATAAAAGTGTTGTCCCATAATATCTCATATATCTCATTTACAGCTTTTTATACAGTTAGTATCGAATATACAGTATCCATGCTTAAAACAGTATCGGTATCGAGAAATAGTTATATCGTTCCATTAATTAATTATAAGTAAAACCAGATAAAATTATGCATAATTTAAAAGGTTCTGCATACCTAAAAATTTAATGTGTGGGAACATTAATTAAAGTAATTTGCACTCAACTACATTTTTCATAAAATCTCTAAAAGTTATAAGGGAGACTTCACACTCGTTGATCAGCTTTCTTTTGGTTCAATGTTTATTTCTTTGGGCACAGTAACGAATATTTCTTTAACATGGCCGCAGGTACGTAACCCAAAATAGCTTAAAAAAACCCAACAGATTTCAGGTTATAATCGTACCTCTGCATTTGATTCCACCCCACAATTTAGGGTAGGGCCATAAAACTACATCCGCTTTTATCGATGTTTTCTATTCGAAGTCGGAAGTTGGGACAGACTTCTAAACATGTGCAAAAATGAGACAACAATCTGCGACAGAAATAAATGATAGAGGCTATAAACACAACCTTTCAATAAGCAGTAACAATCTGTCACATCTGTCTGTCGCTTTCCTCCCAGCTAGTGGAACTCATTTCTGATCTGGTTTGCATGACTTACTAATTCTTGTCAAATGCATATACACTGTGTATGTGTGTGCTTTTTAACAAGTGATAGGTAAATTTGTTTCAAGAAATAAAAGGGACCGAGGTCAATACACTACTATACTAGGTATAACTAAGAAACAGTGGAAAAGTGGAATGCATTAAGTGGCGCAACATTAAATATTATGGTGAAATCCCATTATTTGTGTGTATTTTGTGAGATAACACGAAAAAGTATTAACATTCGCAATAAACGCGAGAACTTAACAGATTAAAAGCACGATTTAATACAGATGGCAATGCCGATGGTGATAGGTGATTTTTATGTCTAACCCCCATGATAGCGTAATTTTCTGAACTTTCTGCTGGCGATTTTACATAAACTTATATTTTACACAAATCATTGGTTTGTGCATTTTGCACAAAACCCCTGTTTCTCGTAATATGTAACATCAAAGGCAAACCTATATAAAACGCATCAGGTACCGGATGGTGGAGGTTGAGCAAATCAGCTAAGCCAAACCTGTTTCGTCCAGTTAGGTGGCTCTTTTTTCCCCTGACAAACCCCCATTTGATAGGTAATGTAGTGGAACAGCATACGTGGGCTTGTGTTTTATTGTTGGTCCATTAAATTAATTGCTATTTACGAGTATTTATAACATTCAGCGTTGGTGGAAAGTAATTGAGAATTGCACAATGAAGACATTGATTTGAACTACTGATATTTCCGTTCCGCCAAGCAGATGATGTACTCAAAAGCTGAACAATACAACAGAGACTGCATTTAGTTTATACTAATACTCCACGAAAAGGTCATAAGGTAAGGGCCTAAAAAGCAACTGATAAAATGTAGAATACATGCAAGCAGAGTATGAATAAAAAAGCTGAAACCTGATGAAAGAATGCCAATGAATTCAATAAATGAAACAAATTGAAAACATTACAGTTTAACTTTTGGAAAAATACATAGCAAAACTTGTATGTGACTTAATCCAAGTCCAAAAGAGTCAAATAAAACGAAATTAAAAGCATAAAATAAATTGATCGACACAGCAGGACATTGACGGGGAGTTTACTCTCAAAACTGGTTTTAGGTTTAGGCTTCACAAGGAAAACATTGCGATAAATAATTCATCTTCGATATAAGAATCATTTTGCACTGTACTCATTGTACCAGCATTTGAGTATTGTGCATTAAAATCACTTGTGACAAAAAACACCACAGAGGTGGAGAGCTTAAGTCAGAGTCGCCTTTTGCTACTCGAGATCAAAGAATGCGACGACTTCAAAACCGCATTCGCTAGAATGCGACAACAATCCGCCACAGAAACAAACGATATGCTGCTTTCGCTCACAGCTAGTAAGAGTTCATTTCTGATCTGGTCTGCATGGTTCACTCTTTCATGTCAACAATCATTATTTAGAACTGTATTAACAGATTAATTAGGTCTACATTTCTGACTTGAACTGGGAGTAGGGCATTGCAATTGGAATTACAAATATGATATAATTTTATCATCATTTGCGTTGCTGTCCATTTTAAAAGACTGTTTTAAACTGTTAAGTTCCTGCGTTTTTTGTGGATATTAATACTGCAGCTTATCTGATGATGACCCAAATAGTATTTTCGTGTTTTCGCCCAAACTACACACAAATGATGGAATTTCTTCACAATATAGAACTTGTACTACTTAGGGTGGTTATTATTTCTTGAACTTCGTATTTCTTCACGCACACCCCTAGTTTTTTCCTTTTGTTTCAAAAATAATTTTAATACCTATTTTGGGAAATTGAACAAGAGGAACCTGTGTCGCAATGGCAGAGAAGTAGCGCTATTTTGCTTATTCTGCTTATGCATGTGTTTAACTGCTGCTATACTGTCCACCTTCAGTTGAGCTTCAGTTTTCATTGGGTAACGTTATAAATGTTTATTTACCTCATGGCCGGTAGATTAAGAAGTACTGACACATTTATTTAGGATGTGAAGCTACGCACCAGATCGGTGGTCATAAATTACCATATAATCAACATATTTTGTCAATGTTGTTTTATGCCATATGTAAAGAGAAATTGACTATCAGTGAAAGTGCTAATTTGGTTACGCGTGAATGTGTAATATTTTGGGAAAAGGCTAGGATTTCCACAGAAGCTTTATCGCAGTGCGAAACTTACAGACCTGTATTTAGAGTGGCGCAATCCGGAATAATAACAACAGCAAGAGATATTGGCTGTTGTCCATGCTAATACTTCGATCATGATAAAACAGAAGAGTATAAACTCTTTCTATTATATCAACGAGAGCCTGGCCGTAGAGGTTATCTTGGAGCTGTTGACTGGAAGTTTACGGCAAAAGGAGGTAAATTTACATTTTGGTTTATTATAGTTCCATAAATTTAAATTCAGCAGGCTACTCAAACTAGATTCTAGCGAACAGTGAGGAATTTGGACATACTGGCATAAGTACTGCTATGTTGGTTGGCCACGCTGTTTGAAAGTCGCCAAAGGATAACTTTTGTGTAGTTATCTGTTCTATTCATTCACTGCGTTACAGTTAATAAATTTCATGAAAATATTTTAAATAGCGTCATTTTTTGATGTGCTACCCATGTTTACGGTTGGAACAAAATTTATGATACGACTGCGTAGAGCATTCAACGTTGGTGCACAAAATACTTTATTCTCATTCATCAGGATTCCGATAACTATCACAGCCTCTTACTGTTTACCAAATAGTTATGGTCTGTCTTTCAGTTCCAGTTTTTTTACTTTCTCTACTACTCTTGGTAAGTAGAGGAAGTATTGTATTCCACCCAAAAATTCGATGTCGAGATTTCATCGGAAATATATGTTTTGAGGCCCCCTGAATAGAAAAAGCATTTTTAGAAAAAGGTCTGTCTGTCTACCTGTGAATCGCATAACTCAAAAACGAAAAGTCGGTTAAAAACCGAAGTTGGGATTTAAGTTTAATATCTTTCAAGAAAAACTTTGATTTTCTCGAAAATGGCTCTAACAATTTTGAATAAACAGCCACATGTTTAAGACATTTTTATGGCAAACGAAATGTATATTTTGAATTTTTTTGCTATAGCCCACGTAATCCGGTTTTCTCTTGATGACTTTTGCATAACTGGTAAACCGTAAGAGAGACCAAATCTTACCATAAAAAATGTAGATATTGTTAAAATACAATGTATGTCCAAATGAATGTTTTTTGTGGAGTGGACTATTTCGAGATATTTCTTATTATTTGTGTGAGTTTTGTAATTACATATACTTTCCGCTAATGGAAGGTCGATATTCAATTTTTATATATTAGCTGTGTAAAGAGAACGGAATTCAAGCCTTCATATAGCGACCAGCCAAAAAGATTTTAGTATCGCTAGTCTACTCTAGGCCATGACATGACATGAATTTTCACAATACTGTTATAAGGAATTAGTAATTATACTGACTTAGTGACAAATATACATATTTCTTGTTCGCTTAAGATTAGAAGATACGCATTAGATTGTGGAAATATTAGTAAGAAGATTTTTGTAACCAGGAATAATTAATTGGGATTTATTGAAACGTACACATAGTGCTGCTTTCAAAATAGCGATATTTACGTTGACAACACCTTTTCTAACCTTACTTTTATGAAAGAATAGACGTAATTTTCATTGACAGGTAACAAAATAGGGATTTAGTTCTTGATCCTAGAATCCAATTTGAAAAAACGCAGACCAGATTAATGAGGTTGATGAGAAATAAAACTACATTTTGAGGCTTACATTTCTTGTTTAAGAAACAAATGCAAAATTTCAAATTGGGAAGTGATTGGTATACTTTTTGGTTCTCATGGAGTGATTACTAAATTTAATTTGTTCCGAAGTTTTGAATTGCTTTGAAGTGTTTTAGAACATATTGGTTTACAAATTATCCGTGATTCTTTGTACATTTTAAACAATCATCTGTATACTACACTCAAATAAATAGTTAGTTCTAAAATGGTTAACTGTCCTATATCTAAATTTTATACTAATTTTGTACATGATTAAACTCTGTCTATTAAATATTTTACATTATGCGATTTTTTATTCTTTATCATTCATATCTAAACTTTTCTTTTTCTACAGCTATATTAGCAGACGTGTTTATGATAACCCTAAAATAGGACATCTATCCAACTTCTAGATTTTATCTCATTTTCCCCTTAGGTATATCTACAAGAATACCAGCAATAATTTCTGCAAATGCATATCTCGACTGACATGAAGAAAATCGAGGAATAAGTATTTGTAGGAATAGTCAGAGTAGAGAAAGTCATGTGAGTGTAGCACATCAAAACTTTTTATATCAACATTCTCCAACGTAATGTCATACCGGAGGGTGAAATGCCTGAAATAGTGCTCGAGGTCCACAATACTTTAAGTTACCCGACATTGGTCTACTCAGGATCAGGGAAAACTACGGAAAAGCCTTGTCTGGATGACTCAGCCTAGACGAGATTCAAACTCGGGACCTATTGAATGAGAGGCGGACGCACTACCACCACATTAATAGGGAGCTCTAGTTACTTTTAGGTGAATCATTCTGAAAATATATTCATGAAATGTAACAATATGGTGTTTGAGATTTCAAAAAGCTTTAGTTTGGATACTTATATCATCTCCCATTATGCACTCCTCTGTTGTGTAAAAATGAATCGCCTGTAGAACACAGAATCGATAAACTGAGATTCTATGAAAGCAGTTATCAGATGTTTCATTCCTGTTAAAAGCTTTACTTAATGACATACAGTTTCGTCAAACTGAATTTATCGCAGTATCGATACGTGAAGGAGAATAAGGACGGGATATTGCTATAGAAAGCAGTGAACATATTGCAGCTGCTGCCGCTAGAAGGCAAAATAATGAATCTCTGTACGATAAGCCACACGCAGAATGAGAAGAAAAAGGAGAGCTTCAATATTCAGTGATATTTACATGGTGCTCCCTTCAGGCACTGGCAGTGAGCCCGATTCGTCTCAATGTTTTTATGCACATTACAGGGTGCACAATATGTCAACTCTTTTGGAGATTAAACAGGCTGTTCTACAAATAGGTTTCCGTTACAGACGGATTTTAATATTAGAATTTAACTGTCCTAAGAAGGGAATTTATAATATTCAGCGCAACGTCCCCTAATATTCAGTGAATCAGGACCCTGGAGCATTTGTACGTCGGCGACACAGTACCAGGGAAATCTGAGTGGTTGATTTCCCGTAATCATTGTTATATGTAGCAAACATTTCTGCCGTTTTGATTACATGTTGCGTACATTATTTTTTATTTTGTTTTTCAACGACGCTGTCAATTACCAGGATCATATCCGCGTCGACTGTGTGCCGGGATTTCGTTCCGCATGGAGCTGTCGTTTTCAAGCACACTTAAACCATCGGTGTGGGTCGGATTTGAACCCAGGACCACGGGATCAATAGGCCAGCGTCTAACCAACTGGGCCACCCAGACCGATACATCTTGCGTACAAATGCTATTTTAGAGATATTGGTGATACTTTTTTCCAGCTTTAATTTTCTCTCCCACTTAGTAATGGCAGGTAGAGGGATTACTGTATTTCATCAAAAAGTTGGATTTCGTTTTTTATGGAAGTATATTAATTATAACTCTCAATCCTTAAAACGAGAGGTTTTTGAAACCCGTTTATGTATGTGTTTAGTATTTACATCTTATCTACAAAACGAAAAGTCAAACAAACTCCAAACTTCGTATTTCAGTCCTGCATATTTTAACTGATATTTTGGGAAAATATACGAAATGTTCCAACCTGCTCCTCACATGGAAAAAGTATAAGTTATTGTCTTTTCCTTTCGTATATTAATTATGGTATATTAATATGGTTATTATTACGATTATTATTATTATTATTATTATTATTATTATTATTATTACTATTATTATTATTACTATTATTATTATTACTATTATTATTACTATTATTATTATTACTATTATTATTATTATTATTATTATTATTATTATTATTATTATTATTATTATTATTATTATTATTATTATTATTATTATTATTTTATTGCCGTTCTTCCTACTTATGAGATTAACATGAAAGCGCGTGTTTTAAACTAACAGCAAATGTCATTTGCAACATTTCCATCCAATGAGAAACTTTCGGATTACCTGTAATTAACAAGGTGGATAGTATCTTAGTCTCACACACACCAATATTAATCTTGAATAAAATAGATTCAAAAGGATTTTAACTTATATGTCTTTTACTGTTGTAAATAGACATTTATTTCCGGTAGGCATTCTCATCAAAATATCAAGTTTATCGGTGCAATTTGAATCACAGCTTCTCTTCTGCATTGAAAACAGTGCCAGCTTAACTACTCAAATTTGGCAACTATGAGAAGTAGCCCATGGTAACCATGCTCTATTGTTATGTTCATATGAGTTTTAGTCTGCTCGTCACTGAGCCGTTCACAAATTCCCAAGTAGTAACTTCAGGTAGGCGTTTAAATTTCAAAATAACAAAGTAGTATGGAATTATCAAACGTATACCAGTTTTACATATAAATTGGCTGTAGAAACCCCGGTGTTTTTGATGGAGAAAAACGGTTGAATGCCTGTCTCTCAAATAGCTCAGTCATTATCGGTTTTCCTGATAAAGTGATGAAGTGATACAGTATAATACACTATCCGTTTTTATGCTTTATTGCTTTCATGCATAACCACAATAGATTCATCGCTAGAAACTAGTAAACATTGCCTGATACATAGTAGCCAAGCACTCGTGCGATATAATCGTATAATACACCAAATATTTTTCTGTAGTTCGTAATCATCGAACATGATATTTTCTCTACTACGTATTTAAGCAGAGAAAGTATTGTATTTCAGCAAAAAATTCGATGTGAAGATTTTACCGGAAATAAACATTTTGAGAATTCCTGAAGACATTTTTAGAAAAACTTCTGTGTATGTGTTTCTGCCCCTGTCTGTGAACGGCATAGCTCAAAAACAAAAGTTGGTTGAATACCAACGTTCCAAGAACGCGATACGAATATTTTCAAAAACATTTCCTATTTCAAACTACCCTTTAATGGAAAATTGTCCCTAAAATGGCTCTATTTTGGTTAACTTACAATGGAAAATGACATTCTTTATTAATAATTGGCTTTTATAATCCTTTATTGGAGTAAATGTCTGGGACGGGATATCTGTGTGAAAGTCTTAAGTAATTTTATTCCTAGCGGCCTAGCATCAATCGGAGAGCTTGAAGACTCATTTAATATTATCACAAGGGCAGTATGGATATATTACATTGATGAAATAAACAATATTACTTTCAAGAATGCCTTAAACATTTTATTAACACTCAAAAATCGTCAGCCTTCCTATGTATCACTTTTACAAATTTTCCACTAAACAAGGGCTAGGCACGACTAACAAATTTAAGAAGTCATTATTCCTTGTGAAACTCACTGCAATTAATTGATTCCAATTATTGTCACTTGCGATACAGTTTCGTTTATGAGAAAACTGCATCAAATTCACAATTCTTTTTCGCCTTGCCGTACACAATTAACATTTTTCGCCGTTACACTATCGATCCGAGTCCATTCCTCTTTCTTGGTTGTGGAACAATGAACAAAAGAAGTCAGTCTACGCTGCTTATATTCAAACATAATTATTTTAGGTGGCTTTCTATTGCCTCTATATTTACATTTTGAATTATTTCAGAGGGCTTGTACAAACTACCTCAAATATGTGCTTTAGACATTCTCATGACAAATAAAAGTAGCTAGGTGCGTCTTGAATTATCTGGTAACAGCCCTGGAAGTGCTCTTCATCTTGAATGACTTTTGCATAACTGGTAAACCCTATGGCTATGACAATGTCTATGTTTGGAAGCAGGTTTCCCTTTTGCACCTCTACCTAAAGAAACTTTTGGTGCGCTTACTATTTAGTAATCTAGGTATCTATATCTATAGTTATAGCTTTTCTTGATTTTGTTGTTTAACGACGCTGTCAATAGCCAGGATCATAGCGGTGTTGTCGGTGTGCTGGAATTTTGTCCCGGCAGTAAATCTGTGCTGTCGTTTTAAGCACAGTTAAAAACCATCGGTCTGGGACGGATTTGAACCGGCGACCTTGGGATCATTAGGTCAGAGTCTAACCAACTGAGCCACCCAGACCGACAGTTGTAGTATTTGACTCATTAAATTAGAATCTTTCTCCGTTCTTGGTTTCGCATTTTAATAACAGGTGGTTTCATTGGCTTTTAAACACAATTGTGCTCTATTTGGTATAGTCCCAATGTCCTTAAATGCTTTCTGAATTTTCAAATACTTTTACTCTTTTCAAATAGGAGGTCGTTATTCGACTTTCTATGTCCTGGTCATGCAAAGTGGTCGAAATGGCACAGTCAACATTCAGTGACAAGCCCTTAAAGGATTTGACTATCACTTAGAGCCTATTGTATTTTCCTATTCCCGTTGTATTTGTAAGAAAATATGTAATAAACCCTTCCTAGAGACGTTTATCCGATTAACATAAAGTTGAGGGAGGAAAAATTTGCGCCAGAGTGAGTAGTAAAGGAAGTATGAATGTACAAATAACATTTTTGTATTACAACAAATTTAGCTATCAATTTGTGAAGTCCCAAAGTTGCACTGTGATTAAAAGCTATATCTGTAGTGCATTCAGCGTCGACGCATGCACTGTGTCGTTTACTTTATTTTTGTATGAAAGCAGATTACCTGTTAGGTACGAAATTCAATAAAAGGGCAATAAAAGGGTTTAATTAGGGAGCCTGTAATTTCCTTATTTTGAAGTGATATTAGAGGCTTGAGAGAGATACCTTTGTTATATTACAGGACAGACTGCAGTAAGCCAGTTAAATTAGTCGGAAGTATGCCATTTTTAACTTTTCTGTGAATAGTGTGTGATATATTCTTTATTCCGATAGAAGTTTTGCCTATTAAATTTAGACGAAAAGTCGACCTTAGTACCTTAGTACCTTAGTACCTTAAGTACTATTTTTGGTAGATTTGTATCTTCTAAAAGTTCACTGTGGCTTTTCTTTTGGGCTCAATACTATTTTATTATGTTTCCTTTAAGTATTTTAAGCCAGTGATTCTGCTGTGTTGTGCAGTAGAAGCTCATAACCAAAAAGTTTATAGTAAAAGCTCTTTGTTGATAATCAACATGTTAAAAGAATTGATCCCTGGCAGAACATTCTGCATGTCAAAAAGTGCTCAATATTTAATTTGAAAGTCTGTTTACACCAATATTTGTCGTTATTACGTACAAAAGAATAGTACTTGTGTATGAAGAGGGTATCTTTGTCTTTATAATTGATAGAAAGTGTTGTATGGATGTTTTTCCATCTTTTCCATCGTAGCCTGTTTAAATTAGGACAGCTTGCGAGAGATAATTTCTGCTTGATGGATCTCAGGTTAGATGCACTTACGTTTAGTTTGCGTACCACCCATTCTTTATTCACGGACGATATTAAAACCCCACTTCCGACCGTTGTAAAGTGACAGGCGCTGCCTCCCAACACAAAAGCGTACAACTATGCTTTCCATATCATGATTAAGATATGGAATAAGGAGTATGCTCCGAAATGAATCCTATTAATGATAAACGTTAGGCATCATTTTCTCTATAATTACAATTCCATATTTGCTGGATATAAAGGAACTTATTTGTGTAAAAACATTTTCATAGAAGTTACTTAAAACTAAGAGTAAGCTTACACGAATAAAAATGAAAAATAAATGCTAAGTTTTATATGTATCGTGGTTATGACCTAGTAACGCTTGGGAAAGCATAACTATTGTGGAATAGTTATATAATACTAAAACATAACTTCAGATTGTATACAGTTCTACATTTTTCTTACAACTTTAAACACATATAAATCTTTCCAAACTTCATTTGCAAGACCTTCTAGCCTATTTACAGAAAATTCACAATATTTTCTTCCTATAGGTACATCTCAAACATACAGTGTCTTGCTTAGAGTGATCGAGAAACAAATGGCAACCATGTAAAACCAAATAAAGATATTTTAATTTGCAGGTGACACCACCCAAATTTAGACAAAAGCATTTGAAAACAGCAGCATGGTCATACGCATATGCATGCGTAGCTTTTGTTTGTTGTAAGCCTGGCGCCATTCTGTTGTGGTAAATATATAAACACCACAACAGAAAGTTCAGTGCGTGTTATAGCTAGCACAAGAAAAATCTGTTGCTCGGGTAAAACGTCATATGCGTCGATGCGTGCGGGGCGATGTGGAGGAAACAGTCACATGTATGAACAATTGTAACTGTAAACTGTTTTGATATAAAGGTTTGACTGGAAATAAGGTTCCCAGAATTTCAGAACTAGATTGGGCACTGGAGAAAGTGAGGCATTGCTTGGCAATTGAACTTGCCACTCCACAAATGCTACAGAAATATGGTGAGCAACTCAATACGCACTCATCGAATAACATTGATCAACCTACAAAACTCGGACAATTTTTACATCAAATTAAAGACTTTATTTACATTTAAAATTGTCGCAGCTTTCTCGATTCCTCTAACTATCCAGGTAGCTTAATTAATATTATTAGAAGCATTTTGAATTTTACGCACAACGGAAGGACAGATTAAAACAGAGCCCCTTTCCTAAAAAATAATTATAAAATATCGGAAGTTAGACAAGATGGTCCTTCTCCACCAAAAAATTATATCCAGCCCAAATTCGATTTAAATGTTTCCCGAACCGTTGGTTTACTTACTGTGTCTTCAATAGATCTGTCTAGGTTGAAGTGAGCGAGGTGCCCCCCTCTGTGGCCGCACCCTTTACCCTTTTACCTTTACTGTGCGTTTATCTACAACTATATAGATTACTTTTGTTTTAGCGATCATTAAAACATGTATTACTATGGAAATTTTGAAATTGATGTCTTAGACTGATAATCTTAAAATTAACCTAGATATCGATCTTGAAATTATTAAAAATGTAATAGTTAATTAAACATCTTCTGTTTTCAGATAAAGCAAGTTGTGCAATTACATAACTGGTTAGTTAGACTTTTAAATTATACTCCAACGCTGACCACTTATTCAGCAGCGTTTATAGGCTGAAGTAAGCAAAAGTTTGATAATTATGATCAAGGTTCTCTACAGGTGTACGGTACACATGTTCCCTTCAACAGCTCGTGAAGAAAAAAAACTTCATTAGGGTTAAAATATAGTCAGAGCGTGGAGTCGAAGACTCTTCGCAATGCATTGGCCTGGGGATTGTTCATCCACAGCTTCTCGCATCTGATCCGCAAAGGCAAAATTCACAGCGGAATTATCGAAGCCCACGCTTTAAAGTTTGGTTCAATCAGCAAGAGAAAAATAGAGAGTGAGAGAGAATGTGTGAGCGAGAAAGAGAGAGAGATAATAGTAGGCTCATAACCCGGCAGGTTTGCATGATATGGTCCTTCCAGCATCACGACGATGTATTTTGCATAAATTGAAACAGATAATATAGTGATTTATGAAATGATTTCGAACAAGAAGGTAACCGAATGAAAGATGTAGCTATAAACGTTTGTAATGCTCAACTTACAAACTGGAGCTGTAGCTTTGCTTTACAGAATTTGAGTTTCAGATTATTGAGAGCAATAGCTGTTATGAATTTCAGCAAAGATAATAATGTCGATTTTGAAAACACGATGAACCTTAATGTGATGCTGGTCAGGAATACTTAGGAAGATGTATTTATCTTGACCTTGTGTATATATTCCTGGACACGTGGGTTACCCACGTAATGAAATGGCGGATTTGGCGGCAAAGACCACAACCACAGAGCCCAATGTTACCATCTCTTTTGAAGTGCGCAGAGCAGTGCTGCCGTGCTGGCCTGAAGAGTGGTAAGCTCTCTGCAGTAATGAGCTTAGAGAAGTGAAAGAACTTCCGATAAACTTCCTCTCGCATATCTCGTCGCGATGTGCGACGCGACGATATATCGCGATAGGTTTGGTTCGCCAGTCCATCACTAGTGTTTCGCTAGTGCACCTTCGATGCTCTCTGCAACTGCCTATCTTGCAGAGGTCCTGGCGGAAGATTAGCAAGCGATCGAAAGAGTTTTGAAATGTTTAACAAAGTTAAGCAAGAGACTGATTATTTAAAACTTTAGGTATAGACATGTTATACTTTTTTGACCTTTTTTATAAGTTTTATTTCTGGCCTTTGTCTCTTTGTTTTGCGTAGTTATGTATATTTACTTTCCGTTTTACTAGTACTTTTTATTTTATATTGAAGTTTATCTCTGGCTTTTTCCATAATCCGATTTTTAAGGACGCTGATGACCGAGTAGTTGAGATTATATCAAATCAAAGTGCATTTCTTGCAAAATAAATGTTCAAGCTCTAATGGTTTTACTTCCTGCACTAGTGCTCTTTGGACATTTATTTCAACAAGGAGATTTGTTTTGTTTATTCAATAACCAAGTTACTACTTTGCAAAGGGATGAGGCATATTGACCTTGGTGGTTGAGCGCTGCGATAGCTTCTTAACTTGTTTATTAGAAGAGCGAAATGATAGAAACTTGGCGTATAGTCAGTAATAAAACACAAAAGGATGATTTCTCGCGCCTGATGATATATAAGACGTTACTGTCCTGAAGATATGATTGCATCTGGACAGAGTTTACAGACATTGTCTCGCCTTGTTTGTGCGATAAGCTCGCATAAGCAGCTGGGCGGTTTCACATTCTTTCCGATACGGCTCATGGCTTTGCCAAGTAGTAGATATGGGATTGTCAACTAACGTTCCATTTAAAAATACCATTAGTGGGTAAAACAAATTAGTTATATCGTGCAAAATGTAATAAAACGCCCAGATTCTCCCCAAAAATTGCAATATTTAATATTAACTCTTTAACAACAATCGCATAATTAAAGGTTTCGTGACAGAAAACACTTGAGAGTCTCGTTGTTACCCAATAACAAGACAAAATTGTATTCTATCCCTGTAAGCAAGAGAATGATAGAGAAAGGAAATGAGGACAGTTGAAGCTCGAAGTAGACACGTCTGTCACGTATGAGTGTAACAAAACCTGTAGGCCAGGGGAAAGGTAATGACGTCACTCACACCGCTGATCCCGCAACGAAGACAAATTCAGCGTGTGACGTCTCCTAGCTCTGTACTGCTGCACCAGCGGAAGAAATGAGACATGTGGGTTGCAGCAATGCATAAAAGACAGGAAACATATCTGGTGTTAATAACACGATTATCAACGTCTTGGGTGCTGTAACATTAAAACTGACTCTTTTGATTACACAATTGTCCTACATTATAAACAGTTACATTTTGGCTCTATGCTATGAGAAAATATGTAACAATTCTAGTTTGCGTGAAGGATAGTCATCTTATATAGTAAATAGAACAGAACATAGCATCGTTAGAAGAGAACTATAAAGAACGGAATTACGTGGAGATTTTCCGACACTTTCTATTACGTTTTCGTTTAACTAGTTTATCAACGTTAGGAAAGTTCTGGAAAATTGGTCATTGAAGCCTGTGTGTTAGGTTGTGATCTACTTCGGTATTTAGATTTAGCTAATTTCATAAGAGAACGAGAAAGAAACACTGCCTACTCTGTTTTACTTGTACTGATCATTTTGACAGGTCTCTTGCCTGACGTCACACGAACTGCTGGGCTTGCACTTCGTTCCAATATGTCACGCTGCTTGAACCTGTCTTCCTGTGCTAACTTCACCTAACTTACAAGGTGAACAATTTAGATTTTGTAAGTAAAGTAGTGTAAAACTGTTAGATCAAACAATTAAATAAAAGGGTTCTATCTAGCGCACGTAATAGTCTAACCACGCCAAACAGGTGTGAGATTTGTTGCTTCTAATGTCTTGTGTAGTCAACTTTCCCAACAATAAGCGTACGATTTGCACTTTTATCTTTCTTGTAAACAGAACCTAATTCAGAGGATACTTGCAGTGATATCTATTATGGACGCCTCACTTTCTTAATGGTTATACTTTTATTTAACGAACATTACAAACCTCCCTACAACAAGCTTTATATTTTAACATGTGCATAATGATAAAAGTCTTGTATCATCATAAGATCATATTTATCATATTTCAAGATATATCTACAATAAATATAACGGAATGAAGACCGAGAGCTTGATTTATAAAAGCATGCTGTAGTATGGAGAATGTCTCACAAACATTTCTTATATAATAAGGATTGATTTACTTGCAAGATTGTACCGAGCTCAATATTTCTGCATATTTCCCTTACTTCCATTTCCATTTTATTAAGGTAATCTCAGCCTGGTCAATTATCTTTCATCGTCATTATTTCCTAATGCCTAGTTTCATATTATTGCATTTGCATAAAAATGTTGCACCCTAATTTTTAATATTGCCATAAAAGAGTTATTTGAAATGGTGAAACCTACAATTTGGTCAGCCAAGACTCAGTGCATTTAGGACAAAAGTTTATATATTGTCTAGGGATGTTGTGAACGTGCTATGTTGGCAGTTGTTTTCGGCAGTGTTTTTTTAGGTCGGTTGGATGTGACAAGCTTGACAACGCCCTTCACAGTCAAGAGTGTAAAATAGTAACGTGCTGCAACAGATAAAAGATAGACTTGCGTATACACCGTAGTTTTAACTACAAAATGCAGCAACGCGGGAATTATATGTGAACATTATAAGCTAAGTAAAGTTGGCGAGCTAAAGGGTGGATAAATGAGCATGACTCGTGAGCGGGTGATCCGCGGTTAAAATACAGCTAGGACCATCCTCCATAATAGGGGTTGTCCAGCTTTTCCACAATCCTCGTAACTGGCAAATTCCGGGGGTGTGCTATAAACTGTTGGAACATTTATTTTCCAAAATTTCTTTCCCAATCATGCTTTAACTTCATGTGTCATCAACAGCTACTGTCGTGGTGCCTTATGCAACAAGAGCAGGTGTTTAAACACCACAAAAAGTGTCATAAGTTCAGGTTATTCGGATCCCAGCGTTATACGGCATATGCCTTATTTACATAATAGGTGCCTGAGGCGCCTGGATAAGGTCTGTCATACATTTAAATGTTCATCTCTGGACAATTTTGTTCCACAGGTGGCGGTGTGGTCGAACGATTAGGGAGCTGGTCTCTCAGCAAGAGCATGTCTCCCATGGGACCGCATGTGGGATTTTTCCAGGACGAAGCCGCGTCTGGCCAGATTTCCTTGGACTCTCTCGTCAGTCACCTTTCCTTTCAACCATTTTACCAAAATATCATATCATGTACTTCTTCACCGTTATATCAGGGTTCGGACTGATGCTTACGGTCTCTGAAGCTATAATATGAATTTTCAACAGTTATAGCGATAAATTCTTTTATTTTTAATGCAATGGGGCAAAAGTTAAAGTTTAGAGATTTTCCTTGTCTTACTGAAAATTTCATATTACACCTATAGCTTGATGTCCCAAAACGGTTAACAATTGAACAAAGGCTTTACTCCCGACAAAATACAATGAGATCTTTTGCTAGGGGATGCATTCTCTCGCCTTTTTGCAGTTAAAACGCGAGTGGCCAACATTTTGTACGTTAAACATTAACAATTAGGTGATTTCCAGTACAATTATATACCACATTTTATAAAAACACGATTCCTATCACAAACTACATATTACACATTATTTAAATACTCTCGATTGCTAAAAGCTCGAATGGATACCAAAATACTTTAATATTGTTTACCCAAGCAACATTTTTAAGTTTTGTCTTCAAATGTTAAGTTAGTAAATACCTTCATGTCCACAGAGGCGTAACGTGTAAGTAAATATAAACGAACCAGAAATCAAAATATTGTAACAATCCTCAATTTTCTATTTTTTATTTTCCCTTTAATTTGCAACAGGTATGCCTCACATAAGCGAATTAGCACAACTACACTTATTAAACTCTTCTTCTATTATACAATCTTTCAACTCCTAACCTTCATAAGACTTCTCTGCTTAGCAGCTTCCAACCCCCAAAGAGATCTAAACGAATGCTACTATGTAAAAGCAGCTCCTGTCATATTGATACCTATCCTCTCGACACATGCTGTGCCGTGCGTAGTGGAGGTATTCACGCTAAATTGTAACAGATTACTGAGCATCATTAATTACTAGGCCGAGTTTTATGCCAAAAAGTATTGTTCCAACAATATATGTACCGCATTCACATGCATTATTTCCCATTAAGGACAAACCAAAGCCTCCTGCTAGCTTGATGTGAACATTATTTCACTGACCTGACATGAGTAATTATAATAACATTGTTTATTTTCCTATCGATGCTGAATCGTTGAATCGTGGGATTTCCTATGCTGTAAGTTCATGTCTGAAGCATCCGTCCTCAAGAGCAGGTTTTGGGAGTACCAATAAATTGCTGCCATTACACGGACAAGCAGCAATCACAAGAAGCATTCTGAGAACCCAATTGTTTTTTTAAATACAATAACTGAATACAATTCACGAGCCGAAAATTAATCCCAAATTATGAGAAAGGCTGTTTTTAGACTTTGGAACGAACTAGGAATGCGTACTCATCCTAAAAGTGTTACATTGTTTGTGCCTTCAAACTGGAGTTCCAACCCTTATACAGCTATTGCGAAGTGAGGCGATCGCAAGTTACCTGCCGCATGTCGTAACGTCATTGCGCGAGTACAGTGACAGCACAAACACAACTGGGCTCATTGTCTACAGTACGTAGTATCACTAGGTACACAGAGTAAAATGCCTCCTGCACGAAAATCGAAATATTCACATATTGTTGAACATGTATAAAATTTGGAAGTTTTACCGCAAATGGTGACACCACTGAATATAACTTATGCAACATCGTTATCTACAACGTTTATATATTGATTGTACCTTACGTCCTCTATGCTGTGATCATGTAACAGACCCCTCCCACCTCCTATAGTCCATACTCCGCAACCTTTCGTTCCCTGTACGAAGGTGTGCTCTCTACTGCAAGCGAAGAAATTCATTCTTGGCTACATACAAACTGCGGGAACATTTGTAGACGCATGGGCAAAATGTATAAGATTATACAAATACGTAGGCACAGGTTATTGATCGTATATACATATTTCAGATGGAAGTTTAAGGCGACAAAAATAAACAAAGAAGAAACGCCTGTTCCTTTACTCAGCTAGTATATCCCAACATGCCAGTCTCCTTTGAGTTCTTGCGTTGGAAAAAAAATGTATGCCAATTATTGGATGCATTAACATTTGAGAAGCTAACATGCCCAACTGCTGTATTTCAATAGCAGAATTTTTTCTTGTTATCCCTATTTTTATATTTTTTTCTGTTCTAGTGTTGGCTGATTATTCTGTGTGTTATCTGTACATACTGCGCGCAGTCTGTTGGACAACTGTGATTGATAGGTATCTAGGTATACTTTACACTCATTCATTCATACAATATTGACAGAAACTCATTATGATGTGTTGTGCAACCTAGCGTATAGATTATCCATTCTGCTATTGGGTTAAAAGGCATTCTGACTCACGGACCAATGAACAAAGGTTACACCTAGATGATTATGAAATGGAAGGACTAAGGGGAGCTTTGAACTGAGTGATGTAAATGTATACTGATGTGCATAAAAAGTGGCCCATTCCCATAGATCGTAATATATATTATATTTTCTCGTTATGATTCCCACCTTCAACTAACAACGATGTCATCTATGTAAACAGGCCTAGAAAACTTCATGGCCTTTCCGGTTATGTTGACATTGCAGGTAAATGAATTATTCCGTGTTCACATCTACCAGCTTAACCTACCCTTATACCAGGTGAGTCAGCTGCCCCTTATTCTCAAGTTTTATGCAATCCGCATTTTATACCCTAACATGAAAACATTGACCCCATTACTAGGTTCTACCCGCGTATTTAACATGAAGGTTAAACACTCGATGAAATTAGTACTAATATAGATGTTATCACATCGCTTTTCAATATATTCGTAATTAGACAGCTGACGTTTGCACTTCTGCAAATGTTCACTGGAGCCAGCGAATATTACATGTTAAACGGAATGTTTACCTTACACGTTACTAGGTAGCTCAGTTGGAACGAGCGCAAGACTCCGAAGTAATCTGTCTGCTGTGAAGGTGGTTTGAATCACCTGCATGTACTAATTTTTTTTACCGTGCAATCCTCACAATTTACAAACTATTATTCTGAAAACTGTTATTATATTCATTTTTATTGTTTTATGACATTGTTTAATATTTCTTTATTGCTGAACTATAATTATGTAGTTGTTTAAACACACCTATAGGTAGGTGCAATTGAAATAAGGATCATTCATACACATTTGAACACAGAACGCAAGGAAATTACATTGTCAGAGTTTAACATGGAAGTTAAACTCAATTTTGCACACAATGCATTATTGTGCTATTAAAAATGCAGACAACCAAAAACGATTTAAATTATAATGTCCTAAACCCTCAGGGACTTCATAATTAGATTATTGTGAATTCGGTTTCCAAGTTTTGATGAACATTAAAAAAAAAAAAATAATAATAATAAAAAAAAAAAAATAAATAAATAAAAAAAAAAATGCTGAGACTCGAACCTGTGTCATAGGAGGTTAGCGGAGAGTACCCGTCACAATCCTATTCAGCTATTTTGAGACTTCCTGAAAGCACGTACCACGTCCAATAGCGGGACTTCTATGCCTGGCGCTACGCCATTGCCACCTCGCAAGTTTGCGTGCTTGATTTAGCCTTTTAAGACAGTTTTAATCATTTGCTGGGCATTGTAATATTATTACTTAAATGGCAAAAGTTTTTATGCATATTAATTGAGATGTACGAGGCGTAGTTTCTCGCAAAAATGTAAATAAACTGTTGTTTAACAATATGTCCGTTTTGACTGTACGACTCCATGATGGATGAGGCGAGTAAATTTGTCCTAATTTTTAGCAACCAACCCCTGCTCTAAGTACAAGAATCCGCCATTTTATTTTTAGCTGACGTTGTTAGTGTACTCATATGATAGGTCCATTTTTCCGAGGCGTTTACTGAATTACGTTGCTATGTATACTGTCGCCCATCGCATTATTGTCGGCACTACCGCAAAGGAGCCGAAGGGAAGAGACAGAGAATGGCCGCATTGTTGGGGCGCTTGCCGAAAGAGAGAAAGTGACAGAGACTTCTGGAATTTTATGCTTTGTATTTCACCGCAATAATAACTGAACTTTCCTGAAGTTTCCAGAATAGTGCCTGGGAGATATAAATAGCGGTAAAGTGTGAGAAGGGACAGTTTTTTTGTGACTAATTCGGAGCCGTGCTGTTGGTGAATCGGAAAAGACTTTCTTGCTGTTGCAACGAGTGTAAAAAGTTACTGTTTACGGAAATAAAAGTGTTTATCTCGACTACATCTGTCTTCTTTACTTTACACCCACCAAAGTCACAATACTCTAATAAAAAGTTTGTAAAATCGGCCGGAAACCGGAATTCGCTCTCAGTAAACGAGTCGTATGTTTTTGAGGTGTACTTTAGCGAGGAGTACGTTCTGTCCCTTAAAGCACTGTTGCTCTCAATTTTGCGCATTCTTCTCTTTAAGAACGTCAAGCAATACATTTTAGTAAGCGCAATACTGGACTAAGGTGCACATGCCGTCAGATGGTTGGCCTACCTTCCAAAAAAATAAGGTGCGGCTGACTCACCTGGTATATTGAGAACTTTTAAGGCCTAGACCGCTAGCATTTTCACACCCTTAAACTTAACAATATTTTGATTATTACAGGTGTAAAATCAAATTTACTTGTTGATGTTTACCACTTCAATAATTATACTCTCACTCATTCATATTGCTTACGTTATAATTTTAAAAAAATAAAGCACTGGAATCAGTCCAACTTTCATCGTAATGACAATCGAATCTTAATACACATTCCATGAGATAAACAGAGCAGGCCGTGGTCGAACGAACTTTTAAAACAAGCTCTACTTCTCTGATACCTGAAAAGTCTAAAGAGAGAGACGGAAGGTGCTAAGTTAATATATGCTGATTAACTTCAACCATCAAGACACCACAGAGAGATGAATGTTATGGTTCAAGGTTAGCTTTTCACATTTAATTCATACGCCATATTAAATTATTAATTATGTCCCAAACTGCTGTGTGTTGAGCATTTTTAGTAATCCTCGAAAATTTAAAATTGTCGACTGCGTCTCGTCTTTTGAAACTTTTCCTCGGTCCAGTAAAAATTACTTAATAACCTTATATCGCAATGTACTATACCAGTAGTGAATCGTGGCAACTGTAGGAGAATGCAAATAGTCAGTTCTGTGTAATATCGACAACATTCTTTGCAGTCTCTGTAGCTCTAGACTAAACGAAAATGAGAGAGATAAGCACCATAGCATTTGCGGGACATACAAGATACTGATACATAAATTTCCACCCCCTCCCCAAGAAAAAAAAAATAGAAACACGCGCCGTGTTTCTAGCAGTTTAAGTACTCTCTTAATCTGTATCGTAAACAAAATGCGATATAAAAACATATAAGATCGCGTTGGGAAGCTGTAACCCAGAGAGCGGAAAACATTCGAAGTTATTGCGGTACACGGAAGCTTAATATTTAGATGGCGGTGAAGGAAGTACTGAAAACTGAACTTATTTATCCCGAAGGACATTAAGAGGCAGTGTAGGAATCCCAGGAGATTACCACGGAACAAGTTTATTTAAACAATGTACTAAACCTTGGGAGAACTTTCAAAACTGAAAATGTATGTGTTACGGAAACAAATTTTAGGCGGATGTGTATTTAGGCCTCGAACCTTTACCAAACTATTGCGAAATGAGGTGATCACAACTTGCGTGCAACGTAGGCAGAGCGAGATATCATTGCTAAACCTAACTAAAACCTCGGCACGAGAGCCCACGAAGGGCCAAGGCCTACCGCCCAGCCGCTGCGCCCCCCACCTCTGCCTACTACAGGCGTCATTGGTGAGGTGCAGTACTAGAGGGTGGGACGTGGTCAGCGTCCCGAGCCCTCCCGGCCAGTTATGCGGTCTTCTAGACCTGGGGCCGCTACTTCTCCATCAAGTAGCTCCTCAATTGGTCCCCCCGGAACCTAACGAGGCTGAGTGCACCCCGTGCCAGACCCCCCCCCCCAGAGGGGATAAAATCCCCACGCTTGTACCGGGGATCGAACCCGAGCCTTTAGCGCCAGAGGCAAGTGCGATGCCAACTGTGCTACGGATATCATTAGTTACTTAGACTGAAGCTATTTTAACAGGAATAAAGGTTAAATCATACAAAGTGACTTTCTCTAAACTTCTACAAAGTATTCTTACAAATGCTTACTCTCCCACTTATTTCATGTTAATTGAACCAAAAACTTGGAGAAATTATCTTATTGCTAATTTTCTTGTAGATGCAAGGGGAATATGGGGATACAAAGTCTTTGAGCTGGCTTTAAAGCTGGTTGCTATGTGAGGGTCTTAAAATTCCGTTGTCTTTACCTGACCACAAGATAAAAAATTAATAACACCATTTGAGAATACCATAACCGTTGAAAAATAGGGCAAATAAAAGGAATATCTCTGAAATGGTTGGCTGTACCAAAACTGTTTTTGACATAAATTCTATTTTCCAACGAGATTTACATTTATTGTGAAGTAAGATTGTGTCTATCTCTTACGGTTTACCAATTATGCAAAAATAAACCAGAAGGAAGATGACTTCTCAAGATAATTCTGGAAATTCTTGAATATACACTATTTTAATCAAAATAGATAGCCATTTTGGCAAAAGTCAAATTTTTATAAAAACCTTCCAGGTAAAGTATAGTCTAGGGTAAGGTGATATTCTTTTAAATCTTCATGTCGCATCCTTAGAAAATACTGAACTTAAATACCACGTTTGGTATTTAACCAACTTTTGAGTGAAGTACTTGAGCTCGAACAACCATATCTGTATGAAAGTTTGGTTACAGGACCATTACGTACCTCTCAATGTGCTGGTGGATAAAGTTTTTCTGCAAAACTCTGCAATCCTGCTCTAGATATGGCTGTAGATGTCATTGAAGAAGCCATACGCAATGCAGATGTAACTGTACATGTAAATAGGGACTTTCAATAAAATGTTAACAGCAACATGAATGACTGCAAAACGCACAGTGAAGAAACGCAAGTTGGTTGCATGTCATATTTTCACATTCTATAGTATAAGTGTTGAACGCTAGTCAATTACATTTTGAAGTTGTCCACTGGTTCACCAATATCGTAGCCCGCATTCTGCCACGCGTAACCAAGCATTGATCTATATACTCCCGCAGGTAACTGATTGTAAACGACAGAATGTAAATTCATGATAAAGAATCTGTCATGCAATTTTGGCTGCATGTTACTGGAACATAGTTTAATAAAGTGTTATTCTCTTGGCATATATTTTATATTATCTGAAGAAATACACATCCAGAGGTTGTGCATATTTTGTAGTTTTAGGTGGAATGATTTTTAAATTTACATCTTTTCCGCCAGATGCTTCCAGTGGTACATCCTTAAGTCCAGGCCAGGAGTCACAAAGTACCAATGACTTTCTCGGCAAATTTGGATTCAAAACTGACAGAAAAACGCCTTCATTGTTTGTCATCTTCCCACTCACACTTGCATCTACAAAGACATTTGGAGGACACCGATTTTGCATTTCCCTTGACCCATGGGGCCCAAACTTTACACTAGGTTCTTGAAAGCAAATATAGAGTTTGTCTGCCAATCGTCCTTCCAATGATTCAGCAACATCGATCGTATAGCTATGTGTTGAACTGTTAACTGATTGCAACCTCCAGACAGTGTTTCTCTCTCTTTTCATGGATAGCGTTCTTTCAGAAGAAAGCTCATAGTCGAACTGACTGCTCACAGTTCCATACCGAATTAATTTTGATCATTTTTGTCGTGATATGCTCATTGACGTCAGGAACAAACATTTTGAGCTCTTTGAATCAGCTCTTCTTCGTCATCCTTATCTTTTCGTGCTTGGAGGATAGTGATACGGCGTGATGTCCTAAACTCCTTTTTCAAATTAGTAATAAATCCTAGTGAAGCTGTAAAGTTTGCACACCCGATGCCCAATGTTGCAAATGCAAATAATGAACGCCATTACACGCTCCTTGATGATCTTGAACTTCAGTGTACGATTTCCTTTGAAAACTGTATTTTCTTCTCTTTTCTTTGCCACGCAGTCCAGCATGTTTTTAATATTGCCTTTAACCTTCAGTTTAGGGTATCTTTTCAGAAGCTCTTGCGTGATAATCACCATGTGTTCCCTAGTGTGTTGTCCTCAACACCGTGATGATACTTGTGACTTTAACCTTCTTATTAGGAGAGGGTTGGAATTCACTTTCACTACTTCCACCTCCTCTTTCCGAACTTCCCGTATCACTACCACTTGCAATGAGTTGTTCGTCTTATCATCATAATTATGTGGTAATGTTACAAAAGTATCTATTTATAACTTATGCTCATATTTTTGCATTATAATAGATACCAGAAAACATGCGAATGATTCATCTTCTACACCAATACCATCTTCACGAAGAAGTTTTTCGTAACTTCATCTCAAGCAATCGCAATATATTAGCAGGACTGATTACCAATAGCCGATCCATCTAACGCTTCACTACACAAATAATTTCACAAAACGCAACTTCAGATGCACACTGGACCGTCCCTAGTATCACTAGTGCAATAAGAGACCTTTAAATTATCTCTCACACGATTTTGGCGTATGTGTTTGTTCAAGCACAAGTACTTTTCATGTAACTATAGTAAAGTAGAGGAAGCATTGTATTCCACCCAGAAATATAAGTTTAGAGGCCCCCTGAATCTTAAAAGAAAAGTGGGTTAAAAACCAAAGTTGATATTTAAGTTTAACATCTTTCAAGGAAGCGACAGGACGATTTTGAAGAAAATTGCCCCACCCTAAACTACCCTTTACATGAAAAATTGATTTTCTTGAAAATAGCTCGAACTATTTTGATTAAAATGCCATATGTTTAAGATTTTTTTATGACAAATGAAATGTAAATATTGAATTTTCTGGCTTTAGCCCATGTAGTCCTATTTACTCTGGATAACTTTTACATAACTCGTAAACCGTAAGAAACAGACTAAACTTTACTATACAAAAAATGTAGGTGTGCTATTGATTACAATACAGGAGAGTGATTCCTTCCCCTCTTTCCTTCTGTACTCAAGACTCAGAAAAAGAGTATTTCCCTGTGTATTATAGGGCAGTGGATTCATCAGATAATTTAGTTTCACAGAGTCATTTTATTTTCCATTAACCGCAAGTAATTTCTTACATCCTTCCCGTAAGTTTAATTTATCTCCTAACAATTACGACACCTATTCAGTTAAGTTCGTAAGACAAAATCGATATTGTTCTGCGATTGTTTTCCGTTCTCCGTCTGCAGATGCGCTGTTTAAAGAACAGTCCAGAATAAGTATGTACCCTAATGTGCACCAATGAGCAATGGACAGTGTTGTGTAGGGTTTCTTAATGTTCTCTTCCATGGCAATCTAAGCTAATAAGGTAGAAGAGAATCTAAACCCAGATTTTAAAATACAAAGCATATCTATAATCAACTGAAAACGGCATCTCCTTTTAATAAATGTGGATTTTTATGTAGATGAAAGGTGAATAGAGAAAGCTGCCAATATATTAAATTTATAGCTTTAAGCAGTTTCATAAAACGCAAATTCCTTTTTATACTTATATATTATCATTATACACACAATACTAGTATCTTATATTCATTTTAGAAAGTTTGATCTGCCATTTTGTATTCCGAATTCTGCACCACTTCTCAGAAACAAACTTTGGACTACAAACTTTGGAGTAGAGAAACTTTAATTCATCCTTTAGAGGAAGATTTGTTCTACACATTGATATTAGTATTAATTGATACGAACTTTTCTGAGTGCTCAAGTCATTTGGTTTCTTTCTCTATAAATATATGATAGCTTAATACTTGCTGAATGTGGAAGATAAACAGTTCAACCTCTTCCTGCTCCTCTTTCTACCCTACTACTGATTTGCTTTAATTTTTAAGAGAATATTCTAGAATTTTATTTATAAGTATATTAATGTGTGTAATGCTTTTTCAAATTTTACTTTAAGATTGGTTTTCTGTGAACGATATTTTCTGATATAAATTATCCATTTTCTTCATCGCTATTAATGATCGCTAAATCAAATTTTAGGATGACAAATAAGCTCTTAAAGCTTACTTCCCATTATGGATACACTTAGTTGTGAAAAACTGAGCGAGATGGCTCCGCGGTAAAATGTGCGGCTCGCTTTCAGGGGTCGTGGGTTCAATTCCCGTGGCCAACCTTCCTGACTCATGGGGTTTTCGAAAACTTTTCCAAGTGAATGCTGGGAAGGATAATTATATCCCCACATTTCGTGTCTTTCCATTACATTACATTAATCATTTCATGTACCCTTCATTTCGTTGGTTTTTTCAGGGTCGTGCCAGTGAAGTCGTTATGCAGCTTGGCAGGGATAATACACCTTTGTAAGGCAACTCTCTCCGTCCCTCGCTGTCGGCGAGTTCCGGGAAAGGGCTGGCACCTGCGGACATTGGACTTCCCCTGGTAGTACCCAGAAGAGTTCTTCTGATTTGTAACCTTAGAGATCTCTACCAATGTCTGCACCGCTAGTCTTGATCTGGCCGCCCGGTGTCACCTCTCACCTCATTCGTCCTCCTGGGGGTGTCCCCATGAAGGCATAGGTATAATAAGCACATCTTCAGTACCGAACTTCTTCCGTAGGTCTTCTATTCCTATTCCTTGGTGTCAACATTTTTCACTAAATTTTCAAAAGGTAATGCCTAATAAGTTAGGTTTTTCTTGGACTGCCCAGCGCTTAGAAAAGCGTCTTGTGTTTGTGTAGTTGGCCCACAGGAAATCCACCTGCCAGGGCTGGTAGTGAAGATTGCAGAAATGTACACCTCAACATAACATGTTAGCAGCGTTTAACAATTTTTCTTTCAAAGCAGAAGTTATGGGAATAGAGTAGGCTTTGAGTGATAGTCAAATCTTTTAAAGCTTTGTGATTCCGTTCTCTTTGCATGGATAAAACACATAAGAGAATAACGATGTTCCATTTGACGTAAAACTATTTCAAAACTCACACAAATAACAAGGAAAACCTCCGAAATGGACGGAAATTGCTACACCATTTATGCGCGTAAAGTCCGAAAGGAAAAACTACCGAAAACCTCTGTGAAGCCATCGACACACCAGCTACTAGGTCCTCAGGTTAGTTCAGGGGCCATTGAAGCTTTGAGGCGTCTTAAATCCTCTACGAACACGACTAGGCTGAAAATGTTTAAATACTTCGGATAACGAATTAAAACTGAATTTAGATTTAGAGGAAAACATACAGAAATATACCCGGACAAATGGAATTATAAGGAAAAATTTTGGATGATATATGATAATTAAGAATGGCATAACTGATAAAAGGTGTCCAATATCCTTTGTAACGGGATCGTGACTTGGATGCGCCGTTTGTAGCGGTTTCTGGACGTTGGGTGCCGGATTTAGGTAGGCATGAGAGGATGTTTCTCGGGCGCGAGGTTAGATGACAACACAACACAGGCTTTTACTAAGTTTATTCTTCAACACTTCATTTGCCTCGTATTTCCGACCTGAGCAAGTTTCTGGTGCTTCTCTCTTAGATTGCTAACTGCTTTACGTTCACTAATCACCGTTGCACTTCACACCTCGACGTTTCTTTTTGGCGCGAGAGCTATACTCATTTAGCGATACCAGGTTTACACACGTCTAGTCACATCGCCACCCAGACTCAAACTGTCAGACCGTTACACTTTCCACCTCGACGTTCCTTTTTGGCGCGAAGCTATACTTATTTAGCGCTACGAGGTTTACACTCCTGGGCACATCGCCATCCAGACCCAACTGTCAGACCGTTGCACTTTGCACCTCGATTTCCCATACTGTCCATTCGATACATTATTTAACTGTTTAATGAACTCTAATGTGACTAAATTAAGGACATAGATTTGATTTCTTTAGTTCTAGAGGCCTTTAGAAACTTGTTCAGGTCAACCTACTTTCAAAAGGCAATTTCTTTGCACAATACCAAGTTATACTTATATCTAAAATCTTATATTTATGTACATTCTTAATCTAAAATTACAAATATATACGTAGAAGTTCCCGTCTCAAATGCGCCGGATTTTGTAACAAGAAAAACAGGAAGATCTTTGAGAGATTTCTCCTTTTTTTTTGGTTACCAAATTCTGTTTTCCTCCGAAGTCCTGACTTCAGCTTAACCTACACATGAAAATGTCCACTTCCTCGTAGTATACCTTTGCTTTCAATTATCTACCTGTCTTGGACTTTCACCTTCTTCCTTTACAATATCACACATATAGGTCACTGACACAGGTTCTCCTTGTCTACCTGGCCCATGTAAACACAAGGGTTCAATGTCTTCCAGGGTCCCTTAGTTCATAACCAGAGTTTCACATAATGACATTGTGTACTTCTAATCTACTCACATTTACAAGCTACTAATTTTACATTTTCTTTTTTTTTTTTTTTTTTTTTTTTTTTTTTTTTTTTTTTTAAAATTCTTAAACCAGTGTTTCATATAATGACATTCTGCACTGCTAATCTAATCACACTTACGAGCTACTAATTGTACACTTATTTCTACGTATTTTCACCTATATCCTTCCAAGTTTACCATTGTTCCTTCATCTGTCTTTTTAAACTTATTTACCGCTTCGCGCGTATTTTAAACCATCATTTTCATTTCAATTGTTGCTTGTTAGTGTTTCCCGCATCTTCGGTCTCCCTTTGATAAGTAATTAGATCAAATTTACAATTACTGTATGATACAGTTTACACTTTTAATATCATTTATGTAATTTCTGTCATAGCCGTAATCAATCTGTGATTTCCTTCCATTTTTCATTTAATAAGTACTACAACGAGTTATAACGTTCCAGCAATTAGGACTCTAATCCGGTTTTAGCATTTTTCTACCTTTCTCGCCTTGTGCATGGCTTTGCATTGGTCTACTTTTGTTTTTATTTAGTTATTTATTTTCACGGTCAACTTTATCATTTTTATCTCAACATACTTTTCGGCAGCTTCTACTTCAATTGTTCTTTTATAAGTTCGCGCATCTCAAAATACTTTTCGGCAGCTTCTACTTCAATTATTCTTTCATAAGTTCGCGCATCTCAGTTCACTTTTCGGCAGCATCTACATAAATTATTCTTTCATAAGTTCGCGCATCTCAGTTTACTTTTCGCCGCTTCTACATCAATTGTTCTTTTATATGTTCGCGCCCACTCTGTTAATGAATTGGATCTCCACTATTCTATCGGTTCGAATCCCCTTTTGTTTCATCTATTCCACGGTCAACTTTATTTATTCATTTTTTTTTCTCAGTCTCTTTTCACGCCGGGTACTTAAGTCAAAATTTTTTTTTTCAAGCTATTTAGTAAAGTAGGTAAATAAATCTTTCCTTGTTACTCTCTACTGTTTTCAATCCCGTAACTCGGTTCATTGGCCGTAAATACAGCTGGTTCGGTCGTCTGTCGTCCCTTTTCGCCTTGGTGTGGTCACAATGAGGACCGTGGCTATCCGCCTGCCCCTTATCTATTGTAAAGATCTTTACTACGCGTTTCACAAATGACTGTTGGTTTCGTGTATCAATATGGATTTCCCCTTTCGTTTTCTTTCTGATCTTATGATTCCTTTTGCCTTTTTCGTCTTTCTTTTTCACTCGTTCCGCGGCCAATTTCCTAAGCATTAATTTTATCTTACTTTGTGTAGTCGCATCCCAGTACATATTGATAAACATTTGCTTGGAATGCTCGTAAAAGCAATTTTCTCCCAAAACAAGCTTTAACCACGTCAGAGATCTATTTTTCAGAGCCTTACGCACAACAAACATTTTGAGCTGTTCCGGTATATCCTTTATCTCGAAATAGCGGTCTAAGTCGATAAGGAATTGCTTAGGATTTATGTCCTCAGACTCTTCAAAAATGGGAACAGACACTTCATTCAGTAATTGGCCATATTGACTAAGACTATTTCCTGTATTAGACGGGTTCACGTGGAAGGAGCTAGGTGTCACATTTTCTATAGCTACAGCCTCATGCTGTGCGCTATTTACAATTGAGTTATTTCCATTACTGTCAACTGCGCTTGTCGCATTACCATTATTAATACTTCTTAATTGTATCTCTATTCTCTCTACAGATCCCTGGATTTCCACTATTCTACTCTCGTTCTTTTTTGAACGGTTATCTACCTCTAGATGAGCTAATAGCTGTCTCTCCGTGTTTTCCTTAAGTTTATTAATTTCTTGTCCCTCAGCTTCTAATTCAGCGTGCACTACCTGCAAAGTTTCATTTACCTCCCCATGCACTGCGTTCTTAATAGCTGTTAGCTCATCCGTCAGCATTTTCCTAGTTTCTACATTTTTTCTTTCACACATCTCTTTCATACGTTCTAAATTTTCGTCTACGTTAATTCTAAAGGAATTTAACCCTTCCTGGATTTCGGAAATGCTCCCCTGCTGCGTATTTAATTGCTCCCTCATTCTCTCCTCAAATTCCTGGTGCTTGTGATCTAAATGTTCTTTGAGCTTTGATTCTTGGGTCCTAAATCCTTCGTCTAAGAGTTCT
Organism: Tenodera sinensis; assembly: GCA_030765045.1. NCBI lineage: Eukaryota > Metazoa > Arthropoda > Insecta > Mantodea > Mantidae > Tenodera > Tenodera sinensis. Next base: position 49,748,125 of record CM060967.1, read on the forward strand.
TTAACTTGACCACCCATGTTCTCTAATCTACTACTCATTTCGTTTAGTTCTTTACCCTGACCACTAATTTTACTTTCCAATTTCTCACCCATTTCGTTAACCTGACCACCCATATTCTCTATTCTACTACTCATTTCGTTTAGTTCTTTACCCTGACCACTAATTTTACTTTCCAATTTCTCACCCATATTCTCTATTCTAGTACTCATTTCGTTTATTTTTTTCAAGAGTATCTTAAAGCAATCTCCCGAAGTATTCCCTACTGCATCGCTGCTCTCAGCACTGTTTTCTTTACTCTGTTCTAACGACTCCATTTTGGTATTTCTACTTAGCTTTCCGCTACGAAGGAGCATCTATGTAAAATTACCTTATTCTAATCTTCCCCATTCAATCATACAGTATATAATGTCCTCTCATTCTTCCACACATTTGTTTCCATGCATTTACTATTTTAACTGTGATATATATTGTCTTTACATATGATTGTTTTGTTTAACTCTAACCTTTCGGTGACTTGCGTTGCTGGGTTGATGTGGTCGTCCTCTGATGTTGATTGTCTCGCTTATTGAAACAGCACCTCGTGCGCCTTTCCTCCGAGGTCTTGAGGCTGTTTCCTGTCGCTCGTGATGTTACTTGGTCGTCGGCTCCTTTTCGCGTCCACGGCTTCTACTGCTGTCCCTGGGTTGAAGTTCACCTTCTTCCTACGCGTCGATTTATTCTCGCCGAGTTAACTGCTTACATCGGTGATCCTCTGGTTGTCATTCTTTGTCGAGCCACCGCGTTGGGATGCCATTTGTAACGGGATCGTGACTTGGATGCGCCGTTTGTAGCGGTTTCTGGACGTTGGGTGCCGGATTTAGGTAGGCATGAGAGGATGTTTCTCGGGCGCGAGGTTAGATGACAACACAACACAGGCTTTTACTAAGTTTATTCTTCAACACTTCATTTGCCTCGTATTTCCGACCTGAGCAAGTTTCTGGTGCTTCTCTCTTAGATTGCTAACTGCTTTACGTTCACTAATCACCGTTGCACTTCACACCTCGACGTTTCTTTTTGGCGCGAGAGCTATACTCATTTAGCGATACCAGGTTTACACACGTCTAGTCACATCGCCACCCAGACTCAAACTGTCAGACCGTTACACTTTCCACCTCGACGTTCCTTTTTGGCGCGAAGCTATACTTATTTAGCGCTACGAGGTTTACACTCCTGGGCACATCGCCATCCAGACCCAACTGTCAGACCGTTGCACTTTGCACCTCGATTTCCCATACTGTCCATTCGATACATTATTTAACTGTTTAATGAACTCTAATGTGACTAAATTAAGGACATAGATTTGATTTCTTTAGTTCTAGAGGCCTTTAGAAACTTGTTCAGGTCAACCTACTTTCAAAAGGCAATTTCTTTGCACAATACCAAGTTATACTTATATCTAAAATCTTATATTTATGTACATTCTTAATCTAAAATTACAAATATATACGTAGAAGTTCCCGTCTCACCTTTAATAAATATTTTATGCAATAAGCGTCTATCAATGAACTTAATGAGAGCACATGTACAACATTTCAGTCTTAGTGTCATAAATAGTTTACCCGTTGGTCATTTAGCACGTGTTAAATGTACTTGAAGCACATGGTTTTTAATTCCTCCTCCAGGTTTTTAGATCTTAACGTTCTGTCTAATGGAATAGCTGTTTTAGATATAGAGTGATAAATGTTTCAAATACTAGTCTATTGTAACTACCACAATTGCAGTATCCCTTAGCCAATGCTACAGGCGATGGCAACGTAAAATCACCCAATATTTCTGAGCTCCCGTAATGCTGAACGAATGGCTTTGTGAATGCAACCAACGGACAAAACAAAACAAAACAAAACAAAACAGAAGAAAGAGAAAAAAAAGCAATTCTCGCTGCGATATTGAGATCTAAACAATCGCTAGAAAGGAATATCCTTTTTTCCTCGAGCTATTCAGACACACCAACACGCAATAGCGATTTACACTACACATGTGCAACGAGCATAAATTTTTAGAAACGTTCCGGCAAGCTTTTAATCTGCTAATGGGCCGCATTCACACACCTTGCGGAGTTCTCCGGAACGCGATTGATTACTACTGCATTAGCGCAAAGCGAACATCGCTAACCAAAAAGAAAGTAGTCTCTTGCAGTTCCGAGGTGTTGCAGGTGCCGTAATATCTTGGCATCGGAGTACGCTTTCCTTCCGAAAGGAAAGAAATATTTATTTGCAAGCAAAAATGGAAATTTTATTCCATTCAAAATAAAACTTGTACAGAATTACCGGAGACGTGCTATGAATGCTAGAGAAGGCAAAAAGTAGGGCGCTGTAGATAAATGCACAATGGGCGTGATCTGGAAAGCGAAAATCTGAAGAACGCTTGTCTACGTTTACAAAGAAGACGTCAAATTTATCTGATGCGCGCTACATCCGATAGGAACCGGGAGTGGGCGTATTGTGAAGAGGATGTGTATTATGGAGCTCATTAAAAAGCGTAGATATTCGGTGTTCGTAAATATTCGGCTACGTTGTTTGCATCTGCTGTTTACTGCTGGGACGCTAGCCCAAGGAAATGCGAACCAGAAAAAGCGAACCATAAGGGCTACTTATACATCAAGGGCGATAGAGCCTTAGCGTCCGTGATGCACGTAATAGATTTTAGCTGAAGATTTTCCAAATTGTCTTCTTTTTTCTAACAAGCTTTAGGCCAAAGGCCTGTTCCGAGGCTAAATAAATTTCTCACTCCATCTTTTCAATTGCCGTCCAACATTTCTTCGTCCAGAGGTTTGATAAGAAAAAAATATGATGTGCTGATATGATTTTCTCTACTCTTGTACTAACCATTCTTACAAACTCTTATTTATATATCTTCCTCATGTTAGTTGAGATAAACATTTGCAGCAGTTATCTTATTGCTTTTTTCCTTGTAGGTGCAAGGGGAATATTAGAATACAGTAGGCTTTGAGCGATAGCCAAACCTTTTAAAGCTTTGAGATTCCGTTCTCCTTGCACGCTAACATAAAAAAATGAACAACGATGATGCATTTAACGAAAGTATTAAATTTTGCAAAACACACACAAGTAACAAGGAATATCTCCGAAGTGGTTCACTCTACAAAAAATGCATTTAGCCATAAATTGTGTTCTTAGCAAGATCTACATTTTTGTATAGTAGGATTAATTGGTCTATCTCTTATGGTTTATGAGTTATGCAAAAGTCATCGAGAGTAAATAGGACTACATGGGCTATAGCCAGAAAATTCAAGATATGCATTTCATTTTCTATAAACACATCTCAAACATGTGGTATTTTAAACAAAATCGTTAGGGCCATTTTCAAGAAAATCAAAATGTTCGAAAAAATTTCCATGTAAAGGGTAGCTTAGGGTGGAGGAATTTTCTTCAAAATCGTATCCTTGAGACATTAAATTTAAATACCAACTTTGGCTTTTAACCAACTTTTCGTTTATGAGTTATGCTGTCCGCAGACTGACAGACACACACAGACGTTTTTCTAAACATGTTTTTTTGGGGGGGATTCAGGGGCATCAAAAATATATTTCCGGTAAAATCTTGTATCGAATTTTTGAGTGGAATATAATACTTCGTCTACTGTATTATACGTAGTAAAGAAAGTAAAAGGCTTGTCGTGGATATCTCGAAGGGGGCATTGAAAATATGGTTTTTCCACTCCTTGTAAATCTCAAGTATACCATCTTCCTTAAGTAGTACTCGTATATCGGTATTCCTCATTCGGTATAATCGTGTTACTCACAATAGTGCTCGTAGAAATCTTATTTGAGCTGCTGGAAAGTACATTCACTGCTATTTTTAGACGATCTGATGAGAACCTTAAATACACGAGGAAACTTCTGGATCCCTTTGAAGTAGGGGGATACGAGTAAATATGGATAAAACTGAATATCCGGTAATAGGAGGAAGTGGACGAGACATCTCTCTACCCTAAGGAACCGTTAAAGTCCTTAAAAAGTTGAAATACCTGGGATCGTTTATTGATGAACCAGGGAGCGTAAAGTGGATGTAGACAGTAGGCTAGGACAAGCACGAACAGCTATACGAATATTGAATGGGGTTTTGTGGAGCAGAACCAAGTTGAACTGTACAAAGAAGAGGCTTTTGAAGACTATTATGGAAAATATGACTTAAGTTGCTGAGGCGTGGACTTTGGTAGAGAGACAAAAATCTAAGATCTTAGTAATGGAAAGGGATGGAATAAGACGTAGTGCTAGAGTATCAAGATTGGAAAGAAAGAGAAATGAACCGGTAAGACAGATGATGAATGTGGAGGAAACAGTGTTGGAGAGAATTGAAAGGCGGAGTCTTCAATGTTATGGATACGTCAGAATAATGGAGGATTATAGGTGATCCAAGACCTTTCTCGGTCACCTCGTGGAGGAAGGAAGCGGGGCAGGCCAAGAGCAACTCGGAAAGGACAGATCCTGGGGCAGGATGACAAGTCATCCTTGCTCAAATGCAAAGAATAGGAAATGGGAGCACAGGGCAACTGTTGAAAAGTAGAGAAGCTGGTTTTAAGAAGTATTTGTGATCTTTAGCGGAGTATTTTACATATGGGTTAATGTCCTGAAATATGAAACTACAAACTTGCATAACCTTTCATAACCAGACACTGAAATCCTGCAATTTTAGTGTAAATTGGATTTAAAGTTTCGTGTAAAAGTATTTCAAAGAAAAATCTAGGAAAATATTGAATATCTTGAAACTTAAGCATTTCAGACTTTATTTAGATCAGGGTTGGCAGACTTTTGTTCTCCTAGCATGTACGGGGCAGTATGAGAATAGCGTGCGTCTATCGTGCACGGAAACCAGTTTATTCAAGTTGCGGTACTGTATGTTTCATAATAAAGTGTTATTCCACCTAACTAAATACGAACGCAATTTAGTCACAATTTAATGTTAACGTGAAGCTGCCAAATTGGTATTAGAAATTAAACTTGGCAGGATTATTTTAACATTAAATTGTAGCTAAATTCTCTCAAAAGTGAAAAAGACATCTCAGCATTGCTTATACAATGTTTGCGTGACAGTGAAATATTAAAAAATGTATGTTCATTCGTGAAGAAGGTAAATGTGTGTAAATATTTGACAATTTTTTTTCCGGCAAAACAGTTCTTTGTTGAAAATAACTGTACAGGATATATTTGAAGTCAGTCATTCTGTTGGCAGGCTAAGAGCAGCTCGAGGTGTGTCGTACGTGCACCTGCCCTTTTAGGGCTTACTCACTTTCAAGACAGGATGTGGGGTTTTCATGGTGACGGGTGCGAATCAGGTTGGGAGTTGAAGGAAAGAAGTAACGGCTGCCAGTCAGGGTGCAACTGTCGTTGGGCACCGCTGGTGTGTGGAACCAAATATGGGCGATTTTAATCCCGAATTTGGAATAGCGTACCAAGTGCTTGGCATTTCTGTCTGGAAGCGAGGTGTTCATCATGTGAAGTTGTTCTAGTTGTTGTTGGAACACCTTTAGTCACGTAGTTAATGCCGACTAAAGCTACGCTCCTCGATTTGGCATGGTCATACATGTACAATATTCAGTGCATCACTTTAATTACTGTATGACCGTGATAATTTTAATGATACATCAGTATATATGTATGCTGCGTTCTCAGTAAACTTCCTAATAATTTTCCGATTGCTTTACACAAGTTATTTTGTCCGAAAAAGATAGCTAGTTTGAAGTCAGCATTTTTAGGGAACACAGTAAGGGATGCCGAAAAGTTATATAACCATTTGAAGGAGTAAACATGGTCGCCTTCTTGTCTTATGTGTTGGATGCTTTGCTACATTCTACTTTTCACATGTCAGAATACTGAAACACACGTTGCATTTAAAGTTCACATATTACAGAGGTGTGACAATTACTCGTATTTATCTCAAACAAGCTTTTGATTATGTATTCATTTAGGTTGTCTCTCCAAGATACTGAAGCTTTAGTCTGTAAAATTCTTATAAAATCTTCCATCAATTAATTACATAATTGTCAATATTTATGATTGTTTCCACGAGTGGAAAAAGTAGTTTTACCAATTAGCATTACTAATGTGAGTTTCATTATTGCCACTCTCTGTGTTTGCACGCTTTATCTTCCAGTCGCTACACAATTTATAGAAAAAGCCGGATATTAATTTTCTTCATAGCAAGGTAATATTCTGATCTTACCTTGCTATGAAGAAAATTAATATCCGGGTCAGACGGACGGGGTGTTCTCCACCGCAGACATGTCTTTAGTGCCTGTGCCACACAAGGGGCACCCTTGGGAGGGAGGGGAAAGATGAAAGGAGACACAGGCTGGTTGATCCACGAGTCCCAATAGACCAGAGGGCAGGGTCCCTAACTGTTACAGACTTAACCTTCCCTAATACAATCGGCACCCTCATTCATAGGGGATGGGCACTTCCATATAGGGGGTTCGGACGCCGGAGACCGCATTGCCTGGGAACGGAATTTTACAGAGAAAATCCTTTTTTCCTGCCATGCAGCGCCGAGACACCTGTCTTTGCTTAAAGAGTAAAGTGGATAGAGGATGAAGTGACGTGGGAAGTGAGATGACCCGGAGCATCCCACGAGAAAGCTCTTGGTACAGGAAGGTCGGACACGGGAATCGAATCCGCGACCTCCCGAATGCGGGCAACAAACGTTACCAGCCATTCCGCTGGGTCTCTTCATAGCAAACTGTCATTAGCACCGAAGCCAAAAGTTTTCTCCTACCCTTGGCAGAGAATTCCCCCCCCCCCCCTCACGTCTCCATAAAATGCACTTCCTTTTTGCTGAAATACAACTTAACGTGCGTGCTCAGAGAGAGAAGCAATGGAAACCTTCTAACCTAAAAGGAAACTGAAATAAAACAGAAGGGCGTTGTCTTGCAAGAGACTTGGAAAATAAGAAACGCAAAATATTTGACGTTACAAAGAACTGAACTGCGTTTCTGCTATTCGTTGGTGATAAAGAGAGTTATTGTTATGCTGGGCGACTTGGTTGCCCCTTAGTTCTTACAATTTATTAGGCATCCTACTTTGCAATGTTGGTAACTGACGTAACACTGAAGTTTACGTTGCTGCTGTTAGAGCGGAGCGACTAGTTCAGTGTGATCTTAATGTGCAGTGTCACGGGTGTATCACTCTTTCTCGCAATATAAACAAATCCAGCAATAGGATAGGATAGTATGAGCTATAGACCAACATCTAATAAGCCATTATATCAACTTGGCGTGAACACATTAATCGTACTGAAAATCCTCCTCCTAATGTAATCGACCAGCTCCGTAGCCCTGATGTGATCCTGGCAATTGACAGCGTCGTTAAGCAACAAAATAACTTTTAAACCTCCATAGGGCAGTGTAAGCGGCGCCTGCCTTTGGCGCGGAGGACCCGGGTTCAATCCCCGGTACCGGCGTGGGGATTTTATCTCCTCAGAGAAATCTGGCACGGGGTGCGCTCAGCCTCGTTAGGCCACCAAGGGGCTACTTGAATGAAAAGTAGCGACCCCTGGTCGAGAAAACCGCTTAATAGGCCGGGTGGAGCGCTGACCACGTTCCACCTTGAGTACTGCACCCTGCTCACGACGCCTGTGGTCCGCAGAGGTGGGGGACGCAGCGGTTGGGTGGTAGCCTTTGGCCACAGTGTTACGGTTACTAATCTAATAAGTAACCAAAATATATTAATTTTTGTGACCAAGCTAGACACGGTTAAATTTTCACTATCATTTTAGGTTTATATTTTATACTTGAATTAGCCCAGAATATTGGATATAACTTAAAAAGAATCAAAGGTTTCAAAATGCTTCCCGTCTCTACAAATTACAGTTAATGACCTTGAGGTTCACAATATGGTTGAGGCTCGTTGTCGGAACGATACTAATGATTAATTTATGTGTTTAAATATATCAGTAGTACAAAAAGAGAACCAATGCCGTTATCTTAAAAATAGAATGTTTTAAAAACTGCAATTGAAATATTTCCATTTTTCTGTAATTTTAATATCTATACATACAGGTATATCAAAGTTGGTGTGTGCGTATATATGTTCCATGAAGGATTTTTACACTACTGCATCGATTTTAGTTGGCACAGTAACCTTTGACATGGCACAAATTAATGTGTGACTTAGAATTCAAAATCCCACCCATTTCACACAATTAATAATGTTATGTAATACCTGCAAAAGATCGCATCTGGATTTTTGTCAGTCCACCCCAGTAATAACTAACAAAAGAATAATTGCTTAAGGTTTCACGGCTTCACTATGTAACAAAGGAACAACGAATTCATATAGTGTTCCTTGATCTTCCCTCTTACATTAATCATGGAGTAATTACAGTCAAATTTGATATTTATTTTGTTTTGGCATACTTACGTTTTCATAACTGTTTTGTATGTGTTGCTTACTGAGAAAACAATTATATTGACGTTATCTATGTCAGAGGCACGCAACCTTTTTTCTCCGCGTACCCCCGAAGACAATTTTCCATTTCAGCCTGTAGCCCTGTGCCAAGCCCTGGATTTTTGTTAATTCAAGTTATAAATATAACCATATCTAAAATAGAGTATAATATTTATATCGTATTTAATCCTACACAAAGAAGAATTAAATTAAATTTTACATACCCCCTAAGAAGCCTTCGCGTACTTCAGGTTGAATAACATTGATCTAAACTGCTATTACACCTTCCTTATGAGATTCTCTCTATAAGTAGGCGATAAGATAACCCAAATGTGACAATGTGGAATTAACTGCATTAGTGAGAAATTATCATTACAATCTGTGGTATTTGTGGTTATTCAACGGTATTTTCTTGGCCTTCTGTAGAGTATCCTGAGGGTTCCAATTAACTCATTAAGTTAATGTAATATGTTTAAATGCCCACAAAGAAACGCAAGTTAATTGGGTAAGAAATGCTAAGAATAAATGGTGCAGGGAGAAACTATTAAACCATGGCAACGCAGGTGCAGCAAGTAAGAATTTTTAAATGTCTTCAAAGAAGTGAAAGGCTATAGGGAAAGTCCACCCCAAGTGGACGAGTTGTTAGGAATAACTCGTCGAACCACGGGCAACATCAGTAAGCAGAAATACTCTTCAGAGTCTTTGCTCACCTCTAGATTTAGCAGAAATAAATAAAGTATTGGAATATTTCTGTTCTCGCTTGTAGGTAAGGCATGTCCCATAGTTTTCTTCTGATTGCTTTGCCGTTGTTACATACTCACAACATAAAACATATAGTATATACAAAATATTAAAGAGCTATGTGAAGCCATTGCTAAGATATTTTATTCATAATTAATCACTTTTTAATGTGATAATTCGAAATGCTGCTTGAACCTACAGCTCGTGTATGGCTCCAATTTAATTTATTTGAGCTCAGTGTTTAAATATATAGCAATTGTTAAGCATGCATTTCTTAATTTTAATTAGTTTAAGGGATATAAATAGTTTTAAACGTGTTAGGATTGCAGGGAGGTTTTTTGACAGCACACGTTGGGCAGGGACGGTACAGTTGCATCGGCTTACAAACAGGTTACTGTAGCGGTGTGTCACCTTCCCCTTTTTTACCTCCTCTACTGTCAACAAGCATTGAGTACAAACAAATACACTTAAGTACCTCTCAATATAACGTCGTAAGCTGTTATCAAGAATGTTAGGGGTGTAGAGGCAGATATTTTGATAAATTCTACCTGTATGTGTATCCACTTGGGAGTTTTAGTCGTTTTGTCTCTTCGTCTAAACATTTTCCCACAAAAAATCACCTAGTTTATCACCTGAAGCCTTTATGTGGTCTTAATTGCACTGTAAAATGAATAACACCTGTAAGTATGCACTATCCGTTTTGCTTCCACTGGTTCAACACACATATTCACTTGCACATGCATAATTTCACTCTGCGGAGGTAGCCTATGATTCTAGTAGAACAACAATTGGACTACAATTAACAATAAAACTGTGTTATATGGTAGCACATGAGCTGTTTCTTGGACCTTTTTTGCTAAACTAGAATACACTTGTCCGGAAACTGTGCAGTGACAATCTCACTTTTTCCGCTTTGGTGCTTGGATCACCGTTGCTAATCGCTGTCCAATTAATTCCCCTACACAGGCAGTAATCAGAGTAGGAAGTTGTAGTTAGGATGTGAAAGAATTGTTTTGTTTGTTCGTACTACATAAATAATACGTATATAACAATGTGGTTTATTCAGGAAGATAATCATTTTATTTATGGTAAGTAATTTATTTATTTAAAGCGTAAAGGAGCTTATTAGTGCCCAGACATATCAGAAACATAATTTAGAATTATTCTAATCAAATATCTAGCCTTGATATTTACTGGAAAAGGGTTAATTCAGAAATGTTATTTGCAGGGGAAAACTGTTCAAAGGAAAAATGGATAAAAGTTCGATACGTATAGAAAAATGAAGGATCACTATTTCGATATATAGTAACTCCATATTCAGAGGTGGTAAGAAGTTCCACCTTCTCTACTGCGTATAGTAAGTTGAAGTATTATGATATAAATACAAAAACCATGTTTAGATCTCACTGACAAATGCATACTTTTAGGCCTCATGAATCCAAGTAAAAGCATTTTAGGGGGAAAAAAATCATATGTATGTCTAGATCAGGCATGTCAAACATCACTCCGAGGGTGTGAAGAGAGGGGCCTACCCCTCCTTAACTGCAGTAGCACGCGCTAGTAGAACCGGTTTTCGCTTTGTTTTTCCCGTTTTCCGATTTGATCACCACGGAGGGAGGGAAAATAGGGGAAAATTTTTCACGCCTGGTGAGTGCTGTTTGACACCCCTGGTCGAGATGTATGTGTGTGCGTGTATGCGAACATGTAAGTTTTCCAGCCCGACCCATATTTCCTTATTATTATACTAGTACCCCATATTTCCTTATGTGAAAAAATGTCCCAAAATTTTGGTTGTCTCAAACATGGCTCCAACAATATTAAAACACCACATGTTTAAGGCATTATGTTCATTGCAAATAAAATGTGTAGTATCTTGAATTTTCTGAGAACAGCCGATGAAGAACTAGTATACCGAATGAGATAGTCTTACAGGTGGATCTCATTAAAGCACATAGTTTATATCACATACATATTTCGTGGAGTGAAGCATTTCGGAGATATTCCTTGTTATTGGTTTGAATTTTCAAATACTTTACTTTTCTCACATAGGAGGCCTTTCATTTCCAGGGCCCCTCCCGATCATGCAAAGAAAACTTAATTTCAAAGCCATCACACGCTTGAACTCGAAATATTGGACTGTCGCTTAAACCTCTCGTTGTACCTATAAGAACATATGTATGTATGGCTGATACAAAATTTAATGGTTGGTGGCTCAACACAACATCCAACTAGAGAATTTCCATACTTTGCAGTGTTGTATAGTTAAACACGCTGTGAAATCATGCTTTAAAGCGGGTGATATAAATACAAGTTGCGTCCACATTATTTATTCTCACAACAGGAAAGAAAATAGTGGTGAGCTATCAGTCGCCATTAAATTTTGGGTCTGCCATAATAAAACTATTTCTACAAATGTTTGTCTCAGCATAAAGTAGGTAGAAAGATAAGCTTTTGTAAGAATACCTTGTTGAAGATTGGGTTGAGAAGTCCATATGAACGTAACACAACCTATTTTTAGAGTAAAATGTCCCTTATAAACGAGTTAAATGTACCTCTCCACTCCAAAAGGGTGCTGAAACTACGATATTTGCCGTAAAGTGATGCATCATTAAGATTATAAATTGGCGAATGTAGATAATATTAAAACGATAGAGATGAATTTATAATTAGTAGAGTACAGCACGTCAAATATTTTTCCAGCCATCAGCTTTTCCACTGTTGTATCTTTGGTCAGTTTATCAATATTGTTATATAGTTATTATTACGGGAAGACGTGGTGTAATGCTGTATCAATTCGATAACTAGCATTAGGTTTAATCGATTCATGGAATTGTGCCGATATAATGCACAGTGATTAATGTTGGTAAGGAAATACTAAACCACTACTGCCTCACCCCCTGAGCTGCTTCTAGCAGTCCACTTAATGTTTGTCTTACTCAGGTGAAGCGCTTGCTCACTCCACCCCTTTTGCCACTCACCCAGGTCTGACCTTTGTTTATTGGCTAATACGCGTCTGTAGGACTGAAATTTATGCCAACATGCACTATTGAAAACCAAGTGCATTGTTACGTTTCCGTGTCGGCTGTATACAAGTGTTGTTAAGGTCGTTTTCTTTATGGTCAAAGTGAGATGACGTCTTTTTAAAGGCAACACAATAGAGGTTGAGTGCCCCTTTGCAACTTGTTGCACTGTGTATACTAGGTTATCAGATTGAACAGAAACTCTTGTACGAGGTCACAAAATCAGGTCGTTTTGTAACTTAATGGATGAAATACTATCTGCCAGTAAAGTAGCAGCTTCTTTTCCTTCTGCTAGTTCCTGCTGAATAGCTCTTTCCCAACTTTGTAGCCACAGACTTGTCAATACAAGCAACACAGAAGGAAGGAACCGTCCACGACATTGGGAAATAGACCTTTTTCTTCCTCTGGTCACGTAATGGACATTACAGCACTCTGAAGCCCTAACAATAAAGAAGCCAGCACTTACAATAATGGAGACGTGGTTTTAAAAGGAAAGCAACATTTGTATGGCAGACGAAGCGGTTCAGTTTTGCCAAAACTGCACTTTTCAGCAGAAGGAAATAAAGAAAGAAATATTGCAAGAAACCAGCAAACTGTGAAGTTTATGTTTTAACTTACGGTCTCTAACGTGTAGGAAAAAGATGTTCAGTAGCAAAGACAGGGAGAGAACTTAACTGATGTGGAAATATATTTGACTATTCCACTCATACCTGTTGGTAGTGGTATTATCGCTTTGGTTATATCACCTTCTCCTTGGGTTTCAGTCAAGCTAAACAATTGCTTACGTCTCCAAACATCTGAAGTATCCATGCACAGTAAACACAATTAGTATGCCATTAAAAATGGCAGACACATGAGGATTTAATATTTTAATTGAAGAGGTGAAGCCTCGGATAAGAGCAGATCATGTATATGGGTTAGTTTCATTGTCCAATTCCTCCTTTCTCTGGATTAAATTATTAAAATTATTGTTGTTCTTGTAGTGCCAATTGCGAAAATAAATTTTAGTTAAAATGCACGAAAGCTATTGTAAGTGTTTGCTTTTAAATCGCTATTAATATTAAATAAATGAGCTACTAATTATTTCGCAGAATGCTCTAAACAAATACCACTCGAGTTCTTCATGTTAGGGATAATTTTGAGAGCGTTTCGCGCATGGAAAATTATCGTCATATGAAACCCTCTCGTTGTATTACTACAGATAATACTTCAAAACTTACATTATTAACACTAATAAAGCAGTTCCGTGTAATGTCGATAGCATGACAAAGAAATTTATTTGTAACTCGCTGGAAGAGGCAAATTCTTAACAACCTCTCCCTCACACCATTTTCGGTTTGTAAACAACTAAGCTAAGATATAAATTATTTTGTCTCTTGCTAAATTCAAAATCCGTGCTCGTTGTCTAGTTTGGTGATAATTATAGGTTAAATATTGTAAGTGGTATGTCTGAAACATACATTATTTAGCAACATATAATGTACATTTTCATGAAGTTAGTAGAAAAACACATTTATCTAGATCAGGGCCTCTCAGGGTGCACGCACCAGTTGACCTCGGTGCAAACCTCTATCCGCTCATTTTTTACGCTTTGTCTCTCGCGTTTTCCCTCCCCCGCTTCCACACTTTCACCGCTGTTTACATGCCGTGTACACTCTTAAACTAGTCAATTTTGCTTTTTATGAGCAGATGTGATATCTGTTTTACTGATCTAGAAAACACTAGTACAGACCTCATTTTTTGATAAAGAATGCTTTTATACAAAATGTAACAACCCATTTAATTCTTCCTCTCTAGTGTCCCCAATGGAATGGTTTTACCAAATGTTTCTGACACACGCAATTATTGTACCACAGATGAGGTATTTGACTCCTATTGTCAGCCTTTCAAAAAAATAAGCAAGTTCCCACTCCGATTTAAATGGATTTTCGGCATTCTTTGTAGCAGGTTATATTACACGTATCTATTTCACTGATAAGCAAGTTGTCTATGAACACACGCTTCCTCGCTTCTTCGCTCTGCAGCTTGAATGTTGAGTCGAGCTTAATCAAATCGCCATGACGCACTACGCAAGGAGACATTTTGGATTACACCCGTGTGATTTCAAGCTTTCAAAGCTTTTGATTTAGGTAGACTTACTGTCAGAATATTTTCACAACAATGGTGTGCATCTGTTAACCCAGGTACCTGCACAATTATAGGAAAAGTCAGCAAAGAAGCAATACACTGGTGAAAAAACTAAGTTTTGCAACTTCCATTTGAGGACCTAAAGTTATCACAGTACACATTGGAATATATCAATCACATGCAGCATTTCAGTCAAATATATCCAGTTGGTGCATATATATATATATATATATATATATATATATATACACACACAAATATTGTTTTTATTCCGGATATAATTAATTAACTAGGTTAATTGCTACGTTAATGCTATGATAAAAGAAGCAGTATGGAATTTTTGTCAATTTTATGAATTAAATATTTAATAAGAATAATATAATCATAAAGTTTCAGATATACTATGTGAGTTTCTTAAGTAATAATTCATGAAGTTTTACTGAAAGTTAGAAATTAATCGCTTAATTGACACGTGGAGCACTTTAAGTAACGATAAATGGAAAAAAAAAAAAAAAAAAAAAAAAAAAAAAAAAAAAAAAATCCGAGAAAAGCAACATTTAAAATTGGAATACGCATTTCAGTACTGTGTTTAGAAAAGATAAATATCCTTGTTATTACTAAATTAAAATCACAAATGAAAGTATGGAATATACACACTAAACGGTAAAAAATTCAATTTCTGTAGTTTTTCCAAAGCTTCATCCAGTTAGTTTCACAGGGGCACTGCCTTAAAGTTCTTAAATGTTTGGGTTTGGGAAACGAGTAAGATAGCTCGCAACCTCGATGTCCTGGGTTCGGTTCCCAATTGAGTGACCATTCCGGCCGTGGGTATTTTCTTGGTTCTCCCAGTCAGGAGGCAAAGGTTTCTCCTGGCGTATGGATGACCCTTCCGTCCTTAGATCCCTGCGTTGATGCGTCGGCAGATTGTCATTCTGGAATCGTTAGGGAACCCGCCTTTCCTAGTGCCGTTCGCATTCGGTCGCCCTTCGGTCCCCTTCATCCAGTGGTCATACAGATCGTACAATGGTCTAAACACAGTGCTGAGCTCCAATGACTGATCACCCGGTTGGTCTGAATAATTATAACCGGGTGCGAGGTGGAGTACAGTGACGCGCACAAATTAAACATTCTATCAATAAATACCGAAATGAGGAATTAAACAGCAGTCGAGTCATAAATATATTTAAGCGATGCGAAATGGTAATACGTAATAGACATTCATAGGAAAATCCCCCAAATAGACAAACCAATATACATTAATCACTATTCCAAACCTGAGTGACTCACATCACTGAAAGAAAACATCGGACATAGGCTCCGTAAAGTCAACATTTCATATTAGTGAACCAATTGTGACAAAATCCTGAGTAATACTATCTTGTCCTAGTCACGGGCTGGAGGATTATAAACAACTACAAATGTTGCTAAATTACTAACAATCAATTGGTGCTTTTATTACTTGAAACTTAGTTCGATTCCCCATGACTGACCAATATGACCAAAGATTTCTTTCGTGGTTTTCCTTGGTCACTAGGCGAATGCTGGGTTGATTACTTTGCCATCCTTTCATATAATTTCCACTTCATCTTCATTCAAGTCCTTCAAAGTCGAATGTATCGTGCAATAATGCTGCTACTTGAAGGTGATAGCGCTTAGTAAATGCTGGTTCCGGCGTAGGGGCGGCGTTGTGGTCACTGCCTCGCGGGGGCATGTTTGTCGAGACCCAGAGACGTTAAAGTTAGCAGCTGTGCGGTGAAACCTGGCAGCGGGATGTTAGGTATAGGAACAGAATTTAGTAAAATGCAACGAACATCTCCCAGTTTTTTATGGTCTTACGTGTGTCGCGTAAGGAGTGAGTCTAATGAACTAACTAACTGACTAATGAATTGTTGACAGTCCCAATACGAGGCTAGAGGCGTGGTGCTGTAATGAGAACAAGGAAAGGGGGGTAGTGTATATACACCTGGATTGGTAAAAAGGCCAAGTTTTGATTTTCTTTAGATGTATCTCCAGACTCTTAATGCCTATTATGGAAAATATTGCAAATGTTGCTTGAAATAAGCTGTAATTATTGCATTAAGCGATTCTGTGATGTAGGAAAACCTTTAACTTTGCCCTTAGGATCACAAAAACGAGTAAAGATTTACAGTAAACATAATGCAATACATTGAAAAATATAAAAACTTAAAATCCTTCTACCAATTGTCCCTACATTTCTACTGGAGTAAAAATTCGTATCAAAATGTCTGTGTATTACGTTATATTGCAGCGCAGTTTCTGCTTTCGAATGAAAGGTTTTCTTCTAATATCTATCTAATAACCACTTTTTTGGGTGCCATTTAAAGTCAATATACATTAATAAACTCTGTGGGTATATCTTAGTATATATTATTTTAATATATTTGTGGAACTGTGTTACCAGCTTGCCATTGACCAATAATCTGGCCACGTGTACGGGTAGTTTCT
The DNA here is from genome assembly GCA_030765045.1 of Tenodera sinensis. NCBI lineage: Eukaryota > Metazoa > Arthropoda > Insecta > Mantodea > Mantidae > Tenodera > Tenodera sinensis. The sequence continues at coordinate 49,764,916 of CM060967.1, forward strand.
GATGTGTACGGCATTGCGAATGATTTAGTGAGACATCAGAAGAAATCAGAATTTCCCTTTCATACCGTCATGTAATTGTTTATTACTATGTCAATCGCAACAGGTAACAAGAATACCACTTAAGTCATAAGAGAGGGTTTAAGAGAGGAAAAGAAAGTGATACTACGAACGCTGCGTTAAATAATGATATCCTTACTACGTTTTACTAAATTCGCTATCTGTACCCACCATGATGGTTGCACCTTCCTGCGCCTGGTTTGCGACACACACATTGGGTCTCTTCTGTCCTTTGTCCCTGAGTTTGACGAATGATGACTTGCTGAAGGTTCAGTGCGAAATCGCGTCAGTTATATCCCCTTTACCCGTTAGTAACCATCATACTACGTGAATAATAGGAAAATAATCAGAACAGAAAATCAAAACAGGGGAGCTGCCAAATTGTTCCGTAGCTCGGCAAATATAATCTTCTCGCAAAAATTCACCTAAAAGGTATTGTGACGAAATAACAAACTCAGCCCAGTTACTTTTCTATTACCTTATTGCCTTTTAAAATTTTACCACAAATACATCGTTTTCTTTCCGTAGTTAACACAGTCTACAGTCCTTCGGGCTATCACAACTCTCTGTTTTTACTTTTCATAACCCTGCTCAGTCCTTTTAGCGTCCTTTCCCTTCCTGTGTCTCGCATGCCCTGATTACGATGTTAGAATCACTCGCGACGCTCACTGAATCTTTTCGCGACGTACCACACGCGCAGCTGTCTCACACTCACTGGCTCACTCATGTCCGCAACTCATCTAAAACTCACTGCTCTTTGTTCTCTGGCTTCCTTATACATATATTGGGGATGACGCCACAGGGATCTTCTTTGATTCCACACAGACAGACACACACACACACACACACACACACACACACACACACACACACACACACTTGCACCAGAAATTACTCATAAGTTTTGCGAACGTTGTTAACCCCTTTTGTTTCTGCTGCCTCATTGTTGTAGTCACGTACACAGACATGTGGTGTCAAATAGCTTGCCTCCGTCCAGCCATTGTTGTGTGCCGAGCCGACGTCACAATATTTAACCAGTTGTCTGACGCTATTTTCTTACGAGCTTAAGCAGTGACTAAGTGCTTTCTGTTTTAATAGAGTAGCATAAATAGTACAAACAATTTAGTTGTTTAATGATACCTGAAGTATTATTTCCTTGCATATGACCATACCACGTATATTTGCAATGTCAAAACTTAAACTTAATACTAGAAGCAAAATATTGGACGTCTACTGAGCATCTTTTTCATAATTCGCTCTCCAGGAAAACAAGTTGATAAAAATCTACAAGTTAGTGAAGAATAATGGCAGAGATTTATATTCGCACAACTACGATGTTATCATCTTTATTTGATACTAAAGTACGACGTTAAAACAATATCCCTTTTAATTCGTAATCTGCTCCAGCTATCTCAAACATTCAAGGAGAAACTTTTAACAGAGCTATTTTCTGATCTGTCAGATACACTGTGGGGAACTGCAGTTGTTTTCCGAAGAAGTATTTCGCGCTCATCATTAAATCCATAGATATGGGATTTTTGGCTGGAGTACAGCGAACTCCATTATCGCAATCCCCCAACTTCCTGGCAATTGTTCAGCAAAAGGATGAGTCACAAACGGTCATAAAACGCTGCAAAAAAGCAAAGAGCCAGCAGTAATTTTGCATTGAACTGATAGGGTTTTTCCTGATATTCGGAACAGTTAGCGAAGTATTTAACCCTCTAATAGTGCCATTGAAATACTAATTTCCCTAATATTCAGGTGAATCAGTCTACCTATTTTTTCAGATCTATGCAACCCGCAGATTATGATCTTATTTGAAAATAAATGGATTGAGTAGCCCTTGAGCTAATCCCTCACTTCTACCCCCGTACGCCCGCACACACACGTGCACATACACATACGCTTTAACATTTCATAATCTTAGTATGGATAGCGAGCTTAAATCATCCCAAATATTATGTATTTATGTTAAAAATGTAGAACGTAATGTGTTCAATTCATACTCAGTACACTATATATGCTGTACCGATCACCTGGTTACTGAGGAAACTACAAATAATATATCAATTTACAGAAATGATTCTCATTTCAACAGTTAGCCACTTAAACTTCTGACTTTCGAAAACTTTTGGAAACAATACTTTTCATATGCATATCATTATTTGTAGTGACAGGTATTTTTCTTGGATGCGTCTGTCATCAGACTTACGTATGCCGATAAACCTCCAAGGAAATCTTAAATATTCCGAAATATAATGCAATAAACACAACCCGCAGAACTTCCAAGTACCTGCTACACTGGAAGTCCTATGGCAGAAAACAAGATTTAATTGCGGGCGACAGGAGGAGATGGTCAACACAACATCCGATCATAGGCTTGTCACGCCTTGCGGTGTTGTATAGTAAACACGTTGTGAAATCACGCTGTAAGATATTTGATAGGTACATAAAATGTAATAATGTACAAAAATATTATAAAGCTTTTAAATAGGATAGTTAACCACTTTAGAGTTATTTGTTTAATTTAGTGTAGTACACAAAGATTGTGTAAAATGTACAAAGAAACACGGTGTAAACTAATATATTCAAAAACACTTGATTGCATTTCAAAACGTCGGAACAAATCAACAGTAAATTTTGTGATCACCCCACGAGCACCAGAAAGTGATCATGAAATGGCCAGTTACCACCTTTCATTAAATGTTTGTCCACAGTAGTTATATAACACTTAAGGTAAATATTCACGTTAGAAGCAAAAGTCTATATTTCGAGCTAGAACCTCTTAAAAGGTGCTAATGATTCACACGATAAACTACAAACATTTACACTACCAACATTACTAATGTTTTTGGACCACCATTAAAAATTCAAAACTGAAAGTTTCATACATTTTTTTTCAAATTCTATAACTTGTATAAACATATAAATATAAGTTTCAAAATACCATTTTATTTCTCTGAACGTGTACAATGATTTGAATGTCAGTTGTATCAAGTAGACTGACTGTTTATGGATTTATGAATTTTGAAATTCAAAATTCCTCTTTTTAACAACTGAACTTTTGTTTCAATGGCTACAGAGCTTTTGTGATTTACGTTAAGACCATAGTTGTAGGTTCACATCATTTTACGCCTAATAATCTTCAAAGTGATGTATTACTTATGTGCGTAGCAGAACTTTCAGAGTACCTTCTTGGGACTGAAAGAGGTAAACATGTTGAAAATGTTTTTTTTTTGTCAAGAAATATTGAAAACGAATGTCTTAAATTGTATATGCTCAGGAATAACTGATTATACAAATACTTAAATTAAACATACTTATGTAATAATTAGCATACAAACCGTACATTTTTAAAACTAGAAGGTCAGGACTATAATATGCCACAAAAATGGAAAAAGTTGAAAATTTCTAGCGTGGATCATCGGGATATATAAATCAGATCATAGAGACGTATTGCTAGTTTTGTTTGGTTGGCATGCAATCATGGATGAAGCACAGACAAGGAAAGCCGAAAATCAGTGTTTCGTGTTACGGCCACAGGACTAAAACTTTCAGGTCTCGTTAACTTGCCAATCTTACCCGCATGCGAGAGCAGCTATCATTCATAGCATTTTCCTCGTTCCCTCAAGGTAATGAAACAGTTGACGGTTGCGGCTATTTTATTGGCAACATTGCAGTTGGGAAATTGGATGTAATTGAACCAAGAAAACCACAGTATAGTGCTGCTAAAGGGCCACAGAAAACCAGCGAGTGTAACTCCCCTGCCGTTTGCGGTAATGTGGTTTGTACAGAGTTGTTATTGCAAAGCTTTACTTTCAAGTAAATGCACTGAAACATCAAAACGTAAGGCAAGTGTGGTCTAGTTTGGCCTCTGCGAGATGCGAACTGAATCAGAATTGGTAAGTGTGGTCTCTAAATGCAGAATTATCACTTTGTAGCTTTCATAAATGTTGTACAGTAACAAGTTACAGTAATATGTCACATGAAGGAATCTGTAAAATACCGGGAGAATAAAAAAATTTCGAACCGGCTGCGCGGTGTTTTGTCTGCCCGTGTCCTCGGCACTCGCTGCGGTGATCCGCTATCATAGAAAGACACAGGTGAAATCGTACATTTTAAAAACTACTTTTAAAAGCTTTATTTACCACATATTCAAGATGCTCTCATCCTGAAGATGGGAGAGATGTACACTTCAGAAACGTTGATGTCTTTTCATCACTACACCTGGCTCGAAGCCCGAGAGCATCTTGAATATGTTCGTCGCCAGGAAAGCTACAAATCTTATTTTATTTACCACATTTATGAAAGGAGATGCTGAAAATGGTCACCGTCTTTGTCCATACATTTTTGGCACCTCCTTAGAAAATTATCCATCACTTGCCGTAGTTCGCGTTGAGAAATGTTGGCAATTTCCTGGCAAATATTTTGTTTTAATTCTTCCAGAGTGTATGGACTTGTGTTTTACACTCTATATTTTAAGTCATCCCAGAAATAGAAATCGCTTATTGGAACTCCGAGAAACCTTTCTCCGTAAACGGCGCACCATACACCAATTTTCTCATCATGAAGGGGTACTTCATGAACAATATTAGGCTCTGAGTTATATGGCCAATTTTTTTCGAGTCAGCAGTTAACGCTAGCACATATGTGAATACAATTTATTTTTTAGAGAATTAATAGACAGGGAGAGTGATTTTGCCTTTGTTTCAACAATACACTGCAACAGCTCTTGCGGACAGTCTTTCGGCGGAAACAATTGAAAGTGTGTTTCAGGACAGAATTACTAGTAGAGATTTGTGGCCGCTTGAGTACCCCGACCAAACTCTTTCGATTTATATCTCTGGGGTAACTTAAAATAAAACGTACAAGACATACACGAATTAGAACAAAATACCCACCAGGAAATTGCCAACACTTCTCAACGTGAACTATGGTGAGTAATGTATAATTTCCAAAGAGATGCCAAAAATGTATGTGTGGACACCGAAGGTGGCCATTTTCAGCACCTGCTTTGGTATAGTTAGTAAATAAAGCCTTTAAAAGTAGTTTTAATGTATAGTATAGTTTCGTATGCGCATTTCTATGATAGTGGCAGACGTCAAAGCCAGGCAGCTAGTCGTAAGGGTTTTGTTCTCCCTGTAAGAAGTTTATGATCCACCCTTTCTGAACTAAGAAGTAAAAATAAAAAAAGAATGTGCGTGTGCTCGAGTAGTAGTGGTAGTGCTTTAGGACGCACAGCTACCAAGGTTATTAGTGCCCAAACAGAACAAAATTACTTAAAGCTTAGGGACTAAGCCCGTAGATACAAAACATTAAAAGTCACCAAGACAATGCCAGAAACTATAAAAGTAGAGCGAAAAGCACAAACACGCAGAATGGGGTACAAAGGACCCAATTACACTACCGACTAAAACTAAACGAGATAAAACATCAAGTCAAACATGGTCGCCAATACAGCTAAGGCGGATAAAATATAATAAACGCTCTGCAGTACTTAAAATACCTGCCAGTTCCTCAGCAAGAGTCGCTGGCAGACCCACAGAGACACGAAACTGAGCTAAAAACTGGCGCTGCTGCACCGTCAAAGGCTTATTACAATGAGCACAGAGCAGCGCAGCATCCGAGGATAAAAGATGAATATAACTAAAACGCCAGTGCCCGATACGCAATCTCGTTGTAATCACTTCTTCGCGGCGACAGGCGCGCGAGGACCCCTTCCAGGCGACAGGAAGAAGCTTCACCTCCCTAAGTTTGTTCCCCTGAGTCTCCGTCCATGCGGCCCTCCAACGCGAAACGATACAGGCGCGTAAAAATGCGCTAAAATCATCAGCAGGAACATTACAGCTAAAACACCTGGGAGCTAAAACTGCAGCATTGTTAGCCTTATTTCCTTGCAGCCTGCATGTCCAGGCATCCACAAAAAGGAGACTCAAGTGCCAGCACTGGTGCGTGAGTGAGTGACTGAGTGACTGAGTGAGTGACTGAGTGACTGAGTGAGTGACTGAGTGAGTGACTGAGTGAGTGACTGAGTGAGTGACTGAGTGAGTGACTGAGTGAGTGACTGAGTGAGTGACTGAGTGAGTGACTGAGTGAGTGAGTGAATATACACTGCACCAATGGAGTGTGTTCGAGCCCGCTCTTGCGGGTTCTAGTATTTCGGCCCATGTTAGGACACAGCATAATGAACTTTTGAGGAGCTACAAGAGATAGCGGTCTGTAGGTACAAAAGTTTTTCAGCCGGGAGAAGCAGATACTGATCTGCAGCGCTCTATATTGGCGAATGATTGTCCACTAACTTGTATAAGGGAGCTGGGTTTGTAGGCCATCAGGACCATGTTACCATAGATTTAACTTTTAACTAATTGTTTAAGTACGCACAGGAAAGGATGGATTCAGAGGGGGTGACGGGGACTCTTCACACCCCCCAAAAAAAGAGAAAATAGAAAACACTGGATGCAAAATTAGTGAATCTTGGTATCATACAAGTAGAATTACCTTGTAAATAAAAAAAAGAAACACTGAACATTAATAATAGATAATTTAGTAAGACTAGTTCATACAAAACAAGTTAATTTTATAAAACGCTAATGACTTTTTCATTCGCTTCAGCCCAATTATTTTGAGCATACATATCTTCAAACCTAGACTGGACGTATTTCCAAAACCCTTGCATAATTCCATGTCTATTCCCCATAATCTCCAAACCCACTCTTCTCCGAGTGCTCCAGTTAGTTATCAATGTTCTGGTGCTTTTTTTGTTAGTTAAGGCAACATTTTAAATGCTATCTTCTGGTTATTAGCTTATCTGGTACACATATTTCAGTTATCATTCTATTACCATCCCTTTCACATTAACCTTACCCAATTCTAAAAGCGTTAATGTATTAGCAGTATTTTGAAGCACTCCTACCCATTTTCTATCCCCCACATTTCAACTCCATATGGCCATCTTGATTCCCTTAGGGCTGCATATAACCTTGCATTTCTATTGATCCAAACTAAGAGATCGCGAGGGAATGGAGACAACAGAAGTGCAAGTTTTACCTCCTCTACTACATATAACGCCTAGCGTGAGTGTTGCATTCCACCCAAAATTCAATGTTGAGGTTTCGTTTCGGAAATATATGTTTTGAGAACCTCTGAATCTCCAAAATGTAAAACCATTTCCTGAAAGAGCTCATGGTGTGTGTGTGTGTGTGTGTGTGTGTGTGTGTGTGTGTGTGTGTGTGTGTGTGTGTGTGTGTGGACTTGGTGTTTAAGCTCAGTACCTTCAAAGGATGCGTTAGATTTCCCCACCCCAAAGTACACTTCACATGGACATTTTTCAAAATAGTTTGATATTCTCAAAAACGGCTTTAACGATTTTGATTAAAATACTATATGTTTAAGATATTTTCCCGAAAAATAAAATATGCTAAATTTTCTAGGCGTAATTTCGATGGCGTAATTTCCTTAAAAATGTGCGTTCGTATCCTTGTAGAAAACCAAACTTAAATACCACTTTTGTGTTTAAACGATCTTTCGTTTTTGAGCTGTACTGCTCAGACACGCACTCACAATTCACAAACTTCCACTAAAAGTGCTTCTTTTATTGATTTAGGAAGCCTCAAAACGTGTATTTCTGTAAAATCTTACTATATGCAAGCAGTGGCCTCAAAACTCTTACTTTCTGTTAAATCTCCATATAAAATTTTGATTGGTGTTGCGAAACTTCTCTACCTACTGAATTGGTATTGACTCTTGGGAGATTTCACAGTGGCTCCTCTTCAGCAAAACTGAACATGTATTGGTTGAACCCACTGAGAAATAGGGCACTTCAATTGCAAATGCAAATCCACTATCTGCAGTAACGTTACCATAAAGGTCTGACCTCCTTTAAGGCTTGCATTGCCTAGTTTGCTAACAGAATGTGTGCCAGGATGAGAAATTTTTTCAGAGCAATCCGAGGTTTGGTAAGATGGAAAGTGTTTTAATTTCTCCAGAGAGGTAGTTTCAACGGTTATAGTGGCGGGAATGAAATATTCAGCCCTCTAGACACCTGGTGGTGGAAAGAAATTTACGGCATAAAAGTCCGTATAAGAAACCTCAAAAACTACTTCAGAAAGGCAGTCTCACTAAGAGAATCTCTAGTAATGACCAGTAAGACTATACTTTTTATTATTTTCCATCATTTAGTGTCTTGCTGGATACAAAAACATTAAGCAAAAACCAACATCAGACGATGTTGATTGATTCGTAATTAGATTTCATGAAGCAGCTTTAAAGATGATAAAATCGTTTACCATAAAACGGTTCAAAAAAGGAATTTTAATTCACTAATATACCTTTAATTTTCATTATTTACACATTTTATCTTCTCTGCCTACCTGATGCGTTATATTAAAATGTTGGATACCGAGATTTTACAATAAATCAGGTTTTGAGGTCCCCGGAATAAAAACATTTATAGGAAAAGGCATGTATATATGTGTTCGTGTATGTGTATGTGTGTAGGTTAGATATAAACTTAATATACCTGTAATTTGAACGTCTAACAAGGATGCCCGACAAAATTTTCAAGATAATTCTCCATTCCAAATCATCCTTTACATGGAAACATTTGTTTTTTATTTTCTAAAAAATAATTACAGCAATACTTCAGTGAAAAATAAAATCTCTGTTCTGAAGTTTGTGCGAGTAGCCTGTGGAGTTTATTCATTCTGAATGACTTCCCTATGGTACAATTTATAAATCGTAATTGACAGCCTTCTTATTGCATAAAAGACGTGCATGAGGTTGAAGCAAACCTCAAAAAACATTTGCGCAAAAATATTTTTGTGAAATATATTCGTTGTTACCGTTTGAATTTCCAAATGCACATGGTTAATCGCTATTCGTTTTTTCTCGTGGTCATATAAAAAGCATTAATTCTCCAAGTCGTTATATAACGTACCGCTATTTTAAAAATCTGGCTGTCTGTTTAGTCTACTATAAGCCTCAAATGTACAACGAATTATGTACATGAAAGTTTACTTCGATTAAGAAGATAAAGCAAAACAGAATTCTATAAATACATTGTAAAGAGTGAGTAGAGAAGGCTAGGTGAATGGAACAAATCAGACTTTTTATATTGCATTCGTTTTATTAGCATGGATAAAATGCATGAAGTGCATATATATTGCTTTATCACATTTTATCTATAATGAATTTGAGCTATTGCAGAACATTTCCAATGAAGTGACTACAATGTACTTGGAGAGGAAATAAGGTATAAATTGAAACTATATGGGTTTTGTGGTTTGAGAGCCACCTGAATTCTCAAACAGGTCACTTCATGAAACTTGTCATGTTGATAGCGTGGAGTTGGCACGGAATTCTATACGACACTAAACGTCGAACTTCCGTGCGGGAAGCATTCCTGACGTTTAATGTTCCGTGGCTGTAACTTCTAGCTAGTTTTATAAATCCTGGTTGTAAAGTTGTTTGTAAAAGCATCGAAAAAGAAGTGCATTTTATGTGAATGTGTGTCATTGAGGCAATGCTTGATATAATTACTATTGAAATTAAGACGTAAAGAGTAAATTAAAACATAACCTAAGTAGTAATTTTGTTATTTATTTTTGAGGCCCTTCCAAATTCAGAGATTCCGTACTGTTTACGCGGACCTTATTTGTTGTTAACAAATTCTTTCCAAAGCAGTCATCAATAGTTTAGATATAGTTGAGGCTATCTAGAGAATTCAATAGCAACATTTAAACCATTACCTGGATATCTATTGAGTTACTTATTCATTATTTTCCACTTAGATACATAAAGGCATATAACAGTTCAAAAATTCAGTTTAGCCAAATTTGTTTTCATAAACATCTCTTGGTTTAGTGAAGGAAACTACGAAATAAAAAAGATGTCTTGCGCTCACATGACATTGTTTACCTATTGTTTAACATATTATTAATACAAAATCTTATTTACTATTTACTACATGTTAATCGAGATAAAGATTTGTAGAAATCGTTTTATTACATATTCCCTTGTAGGTAAAATGGGAATAGCTGAATACATTAGGTTTAAAGAGTAGTGAAAACCTTCAAGAGCTGACCGCTACTGTTAGCTTTGAAATTCCACTTCTTTGCATTGCTAGGAACAACTATATCCTATTTGAGGAAATGAAAGTGTTTGAAAATTCAAAGCAATAAGAAGCACTGCTTCAAATATTATTTCCACCAAAAATATTTCATATACATTGAGTGCTTTAGCGAAATATACATTATCTCTTGCAGTAATTTCAACTGCCAGAACATTCAAGATGTGTTCTGTTTAAAATTCTGAGACTGTCCCGGTGTATCCTTTAAGGGGCTCCTTGATATATTTTCTATATCCCTGACTCCAATAAGATATGAATTAGGTATTGGTGTTTGGTTATATCTATTAATGTCAGGGTTATGCACCTAGATCTCTTTATTTGGTTCATACTGCACACTTATACATCACGTACAATTGTAACTACTTTCTTATTTTCCTAGATTTAACAAGTGGCACCATTTTAAGTAAATATTTCCCACTAAAACAGCTTTTAAGTGGCACCAGCTGAAGCTATGGTTGACAGAGCACTGTTAAATAAAGGAACGGAAATAAAGAAAAGACGGAGAGGAGAAAAACGAAAAGAAATGCATTGCGTGAAGTGGTCCTATCCACCAATGTTCACTTTATATTCAAAGGCACCATTAGGAAGCAGTGTGTACCTGAAGAAGTGGTCCCTTTACAGAAGAATACAAACAATTTCAGCTGAAGAGGCCTCCACTTTTGTCGGCTCTGAGAGAGGCGTGAAGCTGTCAACCTCTTAACACGAGTTTTCCTTTGTACGGAAAGAAGACGTGCGGAAAACTGGAAAGCCGCTTTTCCATAACTTACCCACGACACTGAGGATTAATGATCATGCGAGGTCTTTTCATTACTTTCTCTCTTTATTCAACACCTTCTCTCCATGACTTCGCTTTCATTAAGATGCTTCTGGGACTCTGCAAATTAAAATTAGTTCCAGCTAATCCTCAAACAGGAGCAAATGTATTAAACGCTTATATATCTTTCCTCACATTTGAACCACTTGCAGTACACTATTGGGATTTTTAGAAGCTGTATATAATCAGACCATTTCTCCGGATCTTTCTTTATCTAGTTCTGAACATTTAAACGCCTCAAAATAAGTGTAATCCAAGGGTTTATTTAGTATTGATGTCGAATCGTCGCTCCTATGCTCTCCTATGCCGACTGCTGCTTTCTGATGTCTTCTGCTCCGGCTGCTCTGGCATGTGATCTTAACATCAGGGTATGCGTGAGTGTTTGCGAATAAAACCAGAACTTCGTTGAAACACTTTTATTCTCACCAAAATAAGGAAGCGTGAGATTTGGCGATCGTTATTAAATTAGTTGAGTCGTTACCGTGTCTTTGCTGAGACAGAAGATTGTTAATATTAACTATAATGTGTCCTCACACTCGAGGATACGGAATACAAGTCCCGTAGCTGAGATGCTCGCTCGGCGGTCTGGCGGCACGTGTACTGCCCCGTCGGATTCTGGAAGGGCAACTCTAAACGACCCTTTCTCTCCGGGTTCTCGCAGGAAAGTCCCTGTGTTATGACGCTCTCTATGCCTTTCACTTCCTAATTAGCGACAGGGTTTCGAAGAAACGACCATCCCTTCCTTTTCAGGCTCACACCTGCGCTGAGCGATTTCCAGGAAAACTGGTCTTACCAGGTCTCGTTGGATTACCTGAAGCTTGCCCCTAATGACTTGTCTGTACCTTTCCGTGCCTTTTGACAATTTTAGTCACAACTAATATTCCCAGATCTGGTACATTTATACATGTAACAATTTTAACATTTTCTGATTATCTAATTCCGCCATGTGATGAAGTATTATATCCATAATTATGGCGTTCACAATTTCGGCTTTAGTATATGGACCACAATGTTAGTTTTCCTATTATTCTGAAAAACTCAGTTTGGACTTTCTATCTTCACTTATTCAACAATTAGTTTTAAACAAAGACACAAAACGCGTTGAATGATGAAGTTCACATTAAGTTAAAGTTCCGGGCAAGAAATACTATGTTACTATAATAACCAGCATGCACGTTAAAAAACGTAAGTGCTAATTGACGGCAATATCATTAACATTTAAAATATAACGACTGACCCAAAAGGCTCCGAATCGGCTGATTTGTGTTTTGCCTGTACGCGTCCTTGGCGCTTGTCGCCGCTTGTCGCCGCTTGTCGCCGCTTGTTGCCGCTTTTTGCCGCTTGTCGCCACTTGCCGCTGTCATAGAACAGCGCGGAAGGCTTTACTTACCACTGTTATTAAAGGGGATGTTGAAATTGGCCACCGTGGTTGTCCATACACTTTGGCATCTCTTTAGGGAACTATTCATCACTCACCGTAATTCACGCTGAGAAATGCTGGTGATTTCTGGTGGATATTTTCTTTTAATTCTTCTAGGGTTTGTAGGTTTGTCTTGTACACCTTATGCTTTGTTACCCTAGAAGTAGAAATCGCAGATCACCTGAACATTTTTCTTTAAATGTTTGTCCTACGCAAAGCCGCTATAGTTTGACAACAGCATCTCTTGAAGCGGCCGAGCGTCATGAAATTTATGAAAAGTTGCGTTTAAGGGAGATTTTATCACTGATTCTCACAACCCAGAATATTTAGCACTATTTGGAGAAACGTTAAGCAAGTCAGTTAAAAGTGTTGCACCATTTAGATAACTTTTGAAGTATGTGACTAATTAATACCAAACTCGGTGTACGGAGATAATCATGTGCAGAAAGCTCAAAAATTATGTTACTGATTTTTTATTATTATTGGTTTAACTGAAAATGACTACAATTTTCTTATTTTAAAATGACAACCTTAATTTTGCAGATTGGGATGGTACTTTTCAATAGCTTTTCAAAGGTGAAATTCATTACTGTTAAATAAAAAAAGTAGATACTTAATCCAGTAAAAGGTTTTTTCCCCTACAATTTTACTGTCATTGGTTTTAGTCCATGAAAGCGAGTATAATTTCCATGTATTCACAGAAATTAACTTAATACAAACTTAATAATAATCAAAACTTAATACCATACGAACGCTGGCCAATGCTCAAAGTGGGTGCTGTTGCCAATTGTAGTAGACGTGTACCGGTAGTAACTTTGTACATGAGATCTTGCTTTACATGCCAGTCAAGATAATTAAACAACACATTTAATACCCTAAAAACATTAAAGTCTTACTTAGAAATTGTTAAACCAAGAAGCGTCTTTTTCAAAACTGTCCAAACCAGCAACTCACTTTCCAACTTTGTGTTTTTTTCCGGAGATTGAAATAAAGGTATACTGTCTTTGTGTTTGGATGAAGCTGCTTCACTACAAACTCCTGACACTGTCTACGCTACCTACAGCGCGGACTTCCACAGTCAATTTCCGGGATATTAAAAATATACGGTTGCTCTATATTCAGGATTAGAGAGATTTTTAGAAACGTTGTATACATAAATACAGTTCTCTGGCCTATAAATGAATCAGTTCAGCCTTGTTAGTAAAATAATCACTTGTTCCATCTTTGATGCATATGTTCACAGAATCATTCAGAAATACCGGGGAAAAGAGAAATAAATAATTTAATTTATATATCAACAATATTTCAGCATTTCCAGTTTGAAACGCAGCTTTATACATGTCCGTTCACATAAGTAGTGCAAGTAGAGTAAATTCACCTGTACTTTGAAAACGAATTACACTTAACTCATTCTTTAACCCGAGTGGTTCGTATCTTCGTAGTGGATGCACAGTATGTTTTATACTTATAAGTAGTATTTCTACTGGCAGGTACCCATGCCTCACTTTCGTAGTCATGCAAACAACAGAGAACTTAAAAGCCACACATCGGGATCCCATATTTAAAACTCTAACTATAGCTTTTGCCTACTGCATCCCCTACAACAAAATGGTAAATGTACTATGAAAGTAGCAAAGTACTAAAAGTGCTAAGGTACTTCACTGTTCAGTTGTTTTTTTTTTGACGTATTATGGAAATAGTATGTAACCTCAAACCTCATAAGCCACAACGTAGTTTATGTGGAGTTACTACCACCACCAATAATAATAATAATAATAATAATAATAATAATAATAATAATAATAATAATAATAATAATAATAATAATAATAATAATAATAATAATAATAATAATAATAATAATAATAATAATAATAATAATAATAATAATAATAATAATAATAATAATAATAATAATAATAATAATAATAATAATAATAATAATAATAATAATAATAATAATAATAATAATAATAATAATAATAATAATAATAATAATAATAATAATAATAAAAAAACTTATTTTTATTCTTCAGTTCCTCCAATATGGGCATTACCTACCATTATAAACAAAGTATATTGGTATTACTTAAATATAGATAAAATTGTTTAAATTTACATGAATTGAAAGCTCATTAAAAATATTTATGAAGGAAATAAACTTATAGGATTGTAATATATCTCACACTGTTCATTACCCTACATTTTATTTTATTTTCGTTTTTTTCTTGTAACAGTTATAACTCCGGCCTCAAATAACAAATAATGACACGCATAACACAACTACAATAAAATCTTTATATAAAACTAATGCTGCCAACAACTTTCACACACCTTAATTTTACTATGAACTCAAACTAATGAAACTGCTTAAGAGCGTGACAACAACCATAGAATCATAAAAACTAATGAATGCTTACAGATTGTGGAGCCAATGTTCTCAGTTACCCTGTAGTTCCGGACCTTCCCGTCATAGGACGTTGAGCATTGCATAGCTCTTCTACGCCAACGCGACATTATGCAGGTATAATCTAAAATTAAAATGGGAGAGACTAAGAGGGAAATCGAAAGAGAGAACGACAGAAAGCTATTTATTACAAAGGTGATTTTGATCCTACAGTTCTATTTTACAGGAAGGAATTGTGTGCTTCTGTTATTTGTTTTTGTTTTGGATTCAGGAGACGTCATGCTTTACCAAAGAAGTACATATGGCTGTTTATCTCGGTTTCTGCAAATGTTGTAACCTCGAGAATCATTTAGTTGCATGGTTTGGAATGTTTATAGTTCTAGTCTCCTTGCGTGTAGTACCGTGCTACTCGTTTGCAATATAACCTTCGGTGTTCTTATAATACCAGCTGTTTTATTCGACGTCACGCACAAACACTATGATTTAATGAACATGTCGTTTATCGCGATTTAAAGATATCAACGGCTGGTGGCAATAATAAATATCACTGTAGAAGGACATTACAGTTTCTCTCCATCCCCTTTTCCTTGCTTTAAAAGGTAAGGCATAAATGTTACACATTTCTGTTTCATAAGCACACCTCATAAATACGGCAAATGTAGGAGCTTTGATAGAGCTAGAAAATGCAAGTGTCAGAGCGATAATGCTAGGAAAAATATTGAAATGCTTACGTTGGGTGAAACACCTACCGAATAGCGATATTCTTAACTATTGTGGCATCTAACACCCGTCAAAGACACGTTGTAGGTCAAGCTACCTCATACCATGACTTTGCTAGGCTACGCGCGGCCGATGAACAGGGACACAAACAGTCGAACCGGAACTTCCGACTGCCAGTCTGTTTACGAGAAAAGGTGTATTTTCCATATGGTTCGCGGGAATTCGCTTGGCCTATATAAGTGAGTCGGGATGGACAGTCAGTGTTCACAGAAGCGAGTTTTAAGTGTTGATGCACTTTCGGAGTTGAGTGCTCAGAAAGTGTTTAGCGAGTGTATCGTCTAAGTCAGCTGTTTGATAGACAGAACGAGCAAAAATACAGTGAGGTGTGTCAAAGCTACAAGATGATAGAATAGCTGCCAGTTGAAAGGTCACGACGAATAGTTCATGTTAACGGTAAAATAAAGGATGTGTTTTTGTGATTTAGTTTTGGAAGAGAAATAAGGTGACGGAAAATGTAACTGGGATTATAATTTGTCACAATATGTTTAAAGTATGAAGATAAATATTAGCGTACGTATAAGGTGTAAAGAAAATTAGAAAATCGCAAAAATTATTGCTGAATTTGGTGATTACTGGACCAAATGGGGCTTTAGGAGGGAAGTCAGGTCACTAACGAAAGATATGCATAGACAAGGTTAATTGTCTAAAAATGGAAAAATGTATGTGAAATTGTAAGGAACATGAAGGAGAATTGAAGGTCCGCTTTCAATTGGCTGTATCTATGGAAATTAAGAGAAATGAAGATGGGCCTTATATATGCGATATTTTTGGGGAGTAAGAAGAGGAATGTAACGCCAGTAATAACGTGATAGAACGCTTAATTAGTGGAAAATGGAAACTTAGGAAAAAGAAATATCTTTAACAAAAACATTTCAGGTCCTTAAGTAGATATAAATATTACCTGTAGACCTTCCCTCCAATTAAATAATTTTGGCACTTTGATTACCGTCTACTGATGATTATCTAAGAAGTCTAAATTTTAGCTCATTAATTCCTAAACAAGTTTTGCGATATCGCATTTTCAAAGAACATTAGAGGAACTGACTTTTTCTGAAATTAGTGCATATTTTAATTATATGCATTTCTAAATAAAACCAAAAGATAATCATTGAAACTTATAGAACAGGAACGAAATACAAATGTACAACTTTATAACTTTAGGAAGTTAACACGAGACATTCTCATTTTATTATACCAATTTCAAATATTTATTTTCCTAGAAAATGTTTAATTTAAAACCGAATTTTTCCAGAGCTCAACAGGGTAAACGAATAATAACTGTTCATAAAATGCACTTTCATTCGCCATGGTTTAAAGCTTATTGTGTCTTTTGTGTTAGTTTCTAAACTGAATTTCCATTAAACACAATGTGAATTTATTGTGTTAATTGCCCACATTTTGTAACCTTTTAACCAACAACTTTCAACTGGATTCCTCCAAAGTCTCCATAAACCACAGAAGTGTAATACTTTCACACATGTATTAAAAGTTTTGCCGCTCATGGTTTGGTGTAATATTTCTGTTAGTTATACATCTTCAACAGGAATTCTTCAGGAATACGTTTAAAGATATTGCTGTGTGTATTTTTAAGAAGAGATATTTATTCTTACAAATTAGTTAGGAATACTGTTTTTAATTCAATAAAGGTGATGTGGTGCTCGGAAGGACGGTCATGTGATACATGCATAGCCCTTTTAATCTTGTGGACGTCTGCTATTTCACTCCAGAGAATATTTTACCCTGAATTTGGGGGGAAAAAAAACCGAAGTGGAAGAAAATTTCCGTACTTCGGTTTCCAATAGCCAAAGATCAAAGGCACTATCTGAAAAGGAGGTCCCCATTCCATGTCGTCGATTCTGGTGAAAGAAAAGTGAAAAGAACTGCAGTACTCAGCGGTGAGTTTATAACGAGATGAAAAAAGAATGACAAGAGCTACAAAGAGAAACGGAATAAAGTTGGTTCGCTAACGTAAAAACGAGCTAATCAAATACTGAATGAACTAGGAAAACAAAGGCAAATTGAGCTTTAAGGCTTCTTGTCGGCTTCATGTAGGTCGATTTCTGAGGTTACATGAAAAGAGGAATATAAAAAGGACAAAATAGACCTTCAGCTAGTTTCACAACTGACATTGTTACTCACACAATATTTTAGGGGTTCGGATTTGAGAAAAAAACGGAAGGTATATGCTGAAGGTCTAGAATATAATTTTAACCTATTTGAATCCTGTAATTTATAGCGTTACCTTTGGGGAACAAAGATGTTTAGTCAAAGTGTTTTTGTTATTTTCATATTATATTGGCCTTTAACAATGAAACAAAAGCACTAGTACACACTTATCATAGATATATCAAATAATTTAAGTATTACTGTTATTTTACTTCATTTTCTTTTTCAAAAATCAAAATCGATGCAATTGTAGTATGAGTAAGCTATTCATCATACACACGTATCATCTCATTGGTTATTTTACGTGGGCTCTCCCCATCCTTTACTACAGCCACATTTGATTGTAGTCTCTGGGATTAAACTCACAATGGTCGGCTTTGAACAGATGTCCAGTCCATTTCATCTGGTCTATAAGAACAATGTCTACTCGAATTACTTCCTTTACGGTGCCAGTGACAGGGATACCTAAATCGGTTCAAGAATTAGAAGAAGAGTGGCACATCTAGCAAAGTATTTCATCCAAGAGAGGGTTATCTCAAACGCTCTAAGGTTATAAGCATCGAACGTGAGAATTCATAACGTGGGCCATTTTTTTAGACAAGTGCGAATAGTCAAGGGACGGTTGAGTGGTATAAGGAATTACTGAACTATAATGAACAGTAGTGGATAGTAGCTAATAATTGGTTATAACTCTGCAATTTTAGAGAACAGTAAAACACAGAGAGGGAGCTCGTCATATTGGTATCCCTGGAATGCTTGTGAAATATTTATTGTGGTCAGTAGTATGGAAATATTTGTGCAATCTATGTTAGAGAAAGGAAATGAAGAAAGAAACAAAATAAACAGGAATTTCAAAACATATTTGCATATTAGCTGACGCTTAGTAATGGTATGGTACTAAAATAATTCTGTATCAAGATTTCATTGTAAATACAGATTTTTAATCTTTTCAACTTAAAAAAAATGTCAACATGCACAAATGTATTTGTGAACAGTGACCTCGCTGTGATTAGAATGCCATCTTGTATTCTCTATAAATTGTGCAGAAATCCTCTGCATTATGATTGAGTTATGTAGAATTTTCTAGAGCTTTGAGGCTATAAAAGATGACAAATATTAATAGAAAAATGATAAGCTCATTAAAACTCAATTTTCTCTTTCGTTTCATTAGAAACATTGTTCATCTCTGTCATTTATATGCAACTAAACACGTATAGCCCATTATAAATAATTTCTTGAAAACCCTTAGTATGAATACAGGAAGGTGAATGGAAGAAAAAATTGTTACACGAATATTGTGTTTAAATAACTCTTTAATTTAGTAAAATTGAATCAAAGGCTTCTTACAATACCCTTTAATGTTTGCAGAAGAAACGTAAAACCAAATATCAACCTAAATTAAGACCTATAATGTACAGCAAAACAAGGGAGGTTAATGCCTAATGTAATCATCGCTATTGTCAATTAAGTCTTACAGCTTTGAGTGTTACCTACTTTTACTAATTAGCATATAAATTGTTTAACTGAACAATCAACGCGTTACTTACAAAATGTGACTAATTACTAGGGCCCGGATTCTTAGTTTTTTTAACTATTTTGTTCCTTGATAGTTAACTGCAGTGTTTTAATTTAATTATCTGTTTTATGATCATCGAAGCCAAATGCTTGAATCTTATAAAACCTAAAAGTGTCTAAATGAGACTTTAAAACTTAAAAAAGAAGCTAAATCTCCTATTTATTTTAAAATGGAAAAAAAAAAAAAACTTGGGAAAATAAGATGTTTATGAAATTATGAATGGACTTTGCTTGTTACATCTTCGCTACGTCTTTCACTTAGAGAAGTAATGACAACAATGCAAGAGGCAACTGACTTGTATTTAGCTGTGTGGGACCAAGCTCTGTATTGTTGCAAGCAAGAAATGCGGGGACTGTTGTCGAGGGGAAAGGGTTCATTACGAGAACACACCATAAACTCAAGTTTAAAAACAGTAACCGTTATGTTCAGTCGGCTATTGTGTATTGTTAATGCACACAATTGCTACATCGTTAGAAGTCAATTTTCCTTAGATTAAGCAGGTAATTTAAGGAGCCAGTGTCATGCCTAAAGTCTGCTCATCTCGAAGGTGGTTGATTCGTCAGTGGCTAGGTAACGATCCGAACTTCACCACAGATTGCAAAGTAATATTTTGCCAAATCTGCCAAAAGCGAAAGAAACAATGCCCACAGACGCAAACGTTTGAACAAATATTAACATCTTCTATGCTGCACAGATAAAGTCGCAGTAAGCGGCTAGGTGCTGTGCACATAAACATACCGTACAGCAGAACCTGTACGATCTGTTCTCGAATGTTCGAATGCGGGTAAGGATTAAACACCTGTTATAATGCACATAGCGTATAAACTATAATTTTATTTCCGTATTTTCCAGGTGCCCTCTGGCCAAAACTCGCATTTTGAGCGGCACAAAGGATCTATAGGACATATTAGCAACATTGCTATAAAAAAAGAGGACAATTAATAATAAAATTAATAAACAATAATAATAATATAAAAACTATTTCAGTAGGTTAAAGAACTAAAAAAAGCTTTTTTAAGATACAAAAATAACTAAAAGTTAATTTTAAGAACCTAAAAATCCGGGCCCTACTAATTACCCACACATACTGAGCAAGGATTCTTCAAACACAGTTTAGTTTATATAAATACAACACCTTCAAGTGTACCTATATTGCTTGAATGTCTTCAAGAAAGGGCGCCGAAATTTGAAATGCTTTATCATTCAGAATAGAAGTTTGTGGTATCGCAAGCTATGCGTCCCTAAGGACCCTTTAGAAGAGATAAACTACACTTTAGCTAAACCGAAATGGGAGCTTCGATTTCAAATGGAATGTTCCACATAGGAACCACACCGCTTTTTGTCCCATTCTTCTACGAGGATGTCGAAAGCATAGCACAGATTTCCCGTCTTTTTTTAGCCAATCCGAAAGAAACCACATGGGCTTTTTTCTCTCTCCTCTGACGTCACGCTGCTGAAGTAAATCTTGCGACTGAAAACCTTTTTCTCTCTTTTATTGCTTACGCTAGAGAACAACAACAATTGGACAATGAGTTCTCCTTTTTGTTCCTTCTTAGGCACGCCGTTGATATTCATGTTCAGTTTGGCGCCCAAGAGAATTCTCTCTTCTGTTCAGACATTCTCTTTACCCACCAGAACACTGAGCGTAATCTGCGACGCTTTCCAACAACAGGTGTGACGTCCTACATAAAACACTGGCGCCCACAATATGCTGGCAGTGACAAATGAAGCACAAACAACAGCTAGCTGCTTGTCACCATTATTACTTTCTCGCCAATTACCAAAGTGGAAGAAACTTCGCATTTCAACCAGAATTCGATATGAACATTTAAATGAAAATACATATTTTGAGGACCCGCGAATAAAAAACAAAATACATATTTACAAAAGATCTATGCGTATACATCCATGGCTGCCTGCCTGTGAAAGGGGTAGGTAGAGGTAGAGTATGTACGCAGGGGATTCCACGCTGAACTCAAGCTGGCGTGAGGTTCCCAAACGTGTACTGAAGATTTATCTCGAGGCCAGACTTTGCCAAGCACCTACCAACCGTATGGATTTGGACATCGCCCCTCCCGGCAGAACTGGAAAATACAAGACCACCCATCTGTGGAGAATTGTGCGCAAATCCCCCACACGGCAGCGTTAATTCGTCCATCCCCAACAATTCCGACCCCAAACAACTGGAAGATGAAATGAAATGGAGAGACGAAAATCCAGGGGATGTGATCATCCTTCCCAGCATTCACCTGGTGGGAATACCCCCGAAAGAACCCATGGATCGAGAAGGTCGGCGGAAATCGAACACTCGACCTCCCAAATGTGAGCCTTCGTTACCGCGGAGCTATCTAACTCGGTTGGAAAAGCATAGAGCCCATAAACATTTTTCAGATAAATATGTACCAATTCACCAATTTAAATCCAGCATGTCTTATGGCAGTGATCCGCAAAGTGGCACTCGCGATTCCCACTCCCTACAAACTGCCCCCTTCCTCAGCACGTGCCAGTCAAATGACTGAACACAGCTATCAAGTGGGAACTGTACGTTGCCACAACAAACAGTATGACGGTAGCCTCTAAAGCAGTGAAGGACCGAAGAAAACATGCATAATCTACAAGCAAGAATAGGAACAACAATCTTTTGTTTCACCTCAAGGGGAAAACGTCACATGCTTCTTTGTTCAAATTTTATTAGGAACCTTCAAGCTCAATGTGAAACTTCACTATTCAACGTGTCATAAAAGGTCACTCAGAACTCACAGGTTAGAAATTTATAAATAAATACAAATAGTAATAATAACAACAATAGTAATAGTGACAACAACAATAACAATAGATCGATTAATGGAGGTAAGGTCTAATTGGTGTAGAAATTTTATTTTTTATTTTATTTAATTTTTTTTCCAACTCAAGATTAAAATAACTGTGATACTTCTGTAGATACTGCTAATTTAGTAAATTCACACACCGTAACCTGCTCATTTCACTGTAGACATTTACAGTATTGCACTGCATATCAAAGCCGTTCCCGTGTACTTGCTTCCCCCTCCCTCTGATCTCACCTGCTGTTGTGTTGTACAGTATTCCTAATGACTTCACAGAGCTGCTGTTTTGCGCGCCTGTGTCTTAAGAAAACAAGCTGAAGAATTAAGATTCTTCCTACCAAGTCATATTGCATCAGCAAACTGCATAATACGGAAATAGTGTGCCAGTAGGTTGGTAATTGTTTAAAACGTTCGACGTTCATATATACTCAAGGTTGAATAATGAGTACATGGTGATTTACCGGCACTACTGTCGTTATAAACTAAAATATTATATTTCAGTTATATTTATTTCACAATCAAGCCCTGCACAATGGTCTAGCAGTAGAATCTATGCTTTAAATATTGGAGATCAAAATTCAACTGTTTGCTCTTTTTTCAGGATTCCCATTTTGCATCAATTTATTTCCTTCGAGCACTCATAATCACCCAACTTTTCAACTCAAATTGTTATGTATAATAATTATAAAAACACAGATTAGGTGTTATTATTTCCACTAGGATAGTTAAAAAAAATTAAATATATATGTAGTTTGACACCTGTGTTTTGTAAATGAGAATCACAGATCATGACTGGATGCCAACAAGATAACATAAGTCGTTTCTATAGTCGTTTATATTTAGGGTGGTCTAAAATTTAAGGATCATCTGATAAATAGCAGCCACCGCGCTGAAGACTACTAACTTTCAAGAATTTACATGAAAATAACCCTTCAGAGCTTGCCGCTTAGAAAGAAAACGCAACTGAAGATATTGAGTAATCAAAAAAGGCAATAGTCTGCGCATGTAACGCTTTATTTATAAGAAATAATAAAAAAACGTGGTATCACTCTTTATAATTAGAGCTTCTCAGGTTACCAGCCGTTGATCGAAAGCTCCAACAATGTTATAGACATAACACAGCTGGCAATCCGAGAAGCTCTAATTAGGAACCATCACCGTGAAAGCTTAAAACCTTTGACCACTCTTTTTGTACAGAAGACAGAAAAATTATGCACTTAAATTAAAAGCACTTTTGAGAGTTAGAAATATTGATTAAAATAAACTTTTTAAAATACTGGTGTACTCTAGAAACGCAATAAATATATTTACCTTTTGATACTCCTTGTTTCTAATGTTCAAACGAGTGGAAAGTGTAGGATTTAAAAATATAAGAAGAAGAAAAAAAGAATTGGCTGGAACTGAAACCATCTAAGAATAACAACCATGTGATGTGTTGACTTTCTCTACCCTTGTACCAACTGTTCTTGCAACCTCTTATTTCTCTATCTTCATGTTAGTCGAAATAAACATTTTCAAAAATAGTCTTATTGCTTATTTTATTGTAGGTTCGAGGGGAATGTGGGAATAAAGTAGGGTTTGAGCGTTAGTCAAATTGTTTAAAAGTTTGAAATTCTGTTCTCTTTGCACGGCTAAGATATCAAAACTAAATAAAGATCTTCCATTTCTGGCAAACATAAGTATTGTAAAACTAACACAAATAACAAGGAATATCTCGGAAATGGCTCGCTCTACCTTAAAAAAAAAAAAGGCATAAATAGTGCGTTTTAGTAGGATCTACATTTTTGCACAGTAAGACTTGATCTATTTGTAACTGTTAACCAGTTATACGAGTGTCATCTGGAGTAAGCAAGACTATATAACTTATAGCCATAAAAGTCAAAATATAAATTTCATTTGCTATAAAAGAACCATTTCCGAGAAAATTAGAATTTTTGAAACTTTTTCCATGCAAAGAGTAGTTAAGGGTGGAGGAATTTTCTTCAAAAGCTTCGTGTCGCATCCTTGAAGCATATTAAACTTGAATACCAACTTTGGCTTTTAATCAACTTTTTCAATTTTGAGTTATGCTGGTCACACACACACATTCCCACCCACACCCACACCCACCCACACACACCTTTTTCTAAAAAGGTGTTTTTATTTGTTTTCTTATGGGGGGAATTTAGGGGGCCTATATTTCCGGTGAAAACTCGCCATCGAATTTTTGGGTGGAATACAATACTTCCTCTGCTTACTATACGTAGTAGAAAAAGTACATAGAAACAGATTCTCGGGAAATGTACAATGGGTTGAGAACTTAAAAATTTGCACTAAACGGTTTTTACCTTCTCTATTGCTTCTCTATGGTAGGTATTCAATTTCACCCATGATGTCACTAGGATTACAGATTTTCACACTGAATCCTAAAAATAATTTTTAGTACAAATGTCTGTGTGTGCTAAATATAAAACTTAATCAAGACCATAATTTAATAAAACGGCTGTGTGTACAACATAACTCAAAAACTAAAAGTCAGATAAATATCAAACTTATATACAGCTCAGCATTTTACATCTATGTGACACGAAGATTTTAAGAAAATCCCAGATTACAAAGTACTATTTTCATGGGAAAACTTTTGAGTTCTTTAAGATTTTGATTGAAATAAAATAAACTGAAGGAATTTGTATGGAAAATAAAATGTATATCTTGAGTTTCCTGGATATTGCCTCAGTGGTCCCCCTTATTCAGTGAATTTTTATATAAGGTATAACTGGTAAATCTCAAGCGAAAAAATGAAAACGTACTGCATAAAAAACGCAAATTGTATATTTAAAACTTATGTATATCAAAACAAATTCTTTATGGTATAAAAAGCTTTGAAAATATATATGAAGTCCTTTCGATATTCAGCTATCGAAAGGCCAGTGAATAATGTCCAGTTTTTAAACATTTAACTATCACTATTTCGTTTGCGTCTGCAACAAAATGTGTATTTTAGTTATTTCTGCAAAGGTTTATCTCGGTTCAAATGAAGCAGATAGAAAAATAAAGTTTCGCAAGATAGATGGTAAAGAAGGTCATGTGATTAGAACACATCCGATTTGATCCACAGTAGCATATATTTCTAACACATTCATTGTTGAATAGAATGTTTTATAAAGGTTCTATTTGTGGAATGAAGGTATGTAATTTTAGATGAATTCACTTTGCCAAATTCAAACCTGAAATCAGAATTTCGCTATCAGGGATAGTTTTCCTGTAATTTGAACATTTATGTCATATGCGGAATCTTTATTTGCGGAAAATATATTATAAAAATAATTTAAATAGTTAGCAACATTAGCTTTACTATTCTTATTCTCTTTATACAGTAATGTGACTGCTTAGATAGTGTAGCAGGTTAACGTCAAATTCACAGTGAGAAAGCACCGATTTGTACCAATTTAAATTTTGTTTATTTAGATCCTTCAGAGCGCCAAAATCCACACCGGATAGTGTTCTTATACAAGAAAAACCATAAACTTTCTGTCTATTGAATCTATTATAAGACAAAAAATTAACGATATTATAAATTAACAACATGAAGAGGGCTGTGAGAGAGTTATGAGATATTAGCAACGATGCTCAAAGTAAATAAGTACAATGGGCATAATTTGAAAGTCTGTGGCGATTCCAAAGTAATTATAGTTATTGGGAGGTGCAGCAGGTTACACAAAACATGGGTATTTCCTTTGTTAATGGGATAGTCGATATATGAGAACCCAATACGTAAACAAGAACTGATCTAAACGGAATTGCAAAGTATATAAAATATGTAGTGGAAAAATCTGGTTGCTTGTGAAGATTCCACCCCCCCCCCCCCACACACACACACACACACAAAGCTCGGCCTAATTAAACAATTTGTGAAGGCCATACATCTAACAGCCAGAGGGTCTACAAATTTCGTCGTCTATCAGCTACTAAAATTAAAGGAGGTGTATTGTGGGACCGCAGACTTGGCAGCTTCAACAAGACCGAAGCATGGATGACAGACAAAGAAAAGCGGGTTTGGGTATGTTTCAGTAAAGTTTCCCTGGCAGTAGAAGAGGCCCTTGTGAACGAATTTACCAAAGCTTATAAGTATTGCAATATATCCTTGAAAGTATATTTCTTGGACTCATATCTAGACTTCTTTTCAGAGAGTTGTAGTGGTGTATCTTTTGAGCATGGACCGAGATTTCATAAAGACACAGCCACCATGGAGAAACGGTATGACGTGAAATGAATGCCCAAAATATTAGCTGATTATTGTTGGGGCATAACTCGGGAGAAGGATGCTCAATACAAAAGGACGAAATAAGACATGAAACTTTGTGGTGGCAAATTTGAATATTTTCCATTTTTTATAAATATTCCTGTGAATGGCTGTTAAAAAATGAACATTATGTGTGTATTTCAACTATCTAATGTTTATAGACATTCTTAATTGCATTTCTGTCAGGATGAGAATATTAAAAGAAATTAACAATCTGACTGTCCTTAAACTATCCGTGATGTATGAAAACTAAAAACATGAATTTAGTTAAAAAGACTATAATAGTCACTTATTCTTCCTTCATAAATATAATCTTTTTTGTAGAAAAGCGACATTAGCTTTATGTTACATAGGCACTTGCATCTAAGAGATATGAACATATTGCACTCTTTTTTCTGTGTTTTGAGGTCAATAACCAATAAACTTTTAAATAAACAGTCAAATGATGTCTACATTTAGCAATATAACTTATATATCTACATGTTGTAAACTGAAACTAATTCAAGATGAGCATTTGCATTTAATGCAAACCGGGTAAAAGAATCTCATTTATAAGGGATATCCGTAAAATGATAATTGTTAAACAAATTCGTGTTACACTTGGGATGATTCTGCGGATTTCAACTCTTTGTGTGAGCGTAAAGAAGCTTTCAATCACAAATACCTATTACAATACAGCGGGTCTATTTAGTAACTCTGTTGGAATATTGAATGTATCAGTAAATGAAACTGGTATTAATTAGGGATATCAAACAAACCAATTACAATATTTAACATATGGGATTATTCGGATTATTAGAACTTGCAAAATTAATTTAATTAAACTCCACGTTTGCCGTTCAAACTTATTAAGGTTAATAAACAGCGCTCTTATTTTGAAAAATTTCTATTACAAATAACTATTTAAAGCTACGAGTAATGTTAAAATTAATTTCAACGCCCTCCCCCCCCCCCCCCCCCCCCGCCCCCATCAGCCACGGCACTCTTTTGAAGTCGGAATCTCATATAGATATACTTAAATTTGAATAGTTCCTGTTAGCGTTGGTTTGTTTATCTATCCTTCTCTTTGTCTTTCTATTTGTATTAATAAATAAAAAAAAATAATAAAAAATAAAAAAAAAACTCTCAGCTGTACATGGAGAGTCACAAACAGGTTATCAATGTATGTAATTTGGTTTATATGCATACTTTATACGGTTACCTGTGGCTTTTAGGCAAAACTTAGCAGTCACAGATGAATTGTTATACTTTTTCGATGAAACTATCAACACTTTCACATTCGCTTAAGAACAGTTGGTAGAGATTTTGAGTAAATAATTTATTTTTTGTTTTATGCATAATATGAATCTACGTGATTTGTAGAGTATGTCCTATAAAGTTTGTGTGTTTGTGGCATTTAAGTGAAGAATAGGGACTAGGGTGTTTGAAGTTTGGGTTCGTTACAACAGCACAACATTATGTTCTTTGCTTTTCTGAAACTTAAGGTACAATTTTCTAAAGTGCTATTATAAATAAAGCTGATTGTTTTTGTGTATACGTAAAATATATTGCTCTACACAGCCGGTGAAAGCGTTTATGTTGCAGTTCCATGACCTTCATTTAAAAAATTATACAGAGGTATGTAATAACAAATTAAAATATAAAGAGAATACAATTAATTATTTTTTAATTTGCTGCTATTGGATAAAGTGTCTTACTCTTTCAGCAGCTACATTACGCATCATGTTTCTAAAGAGACTACAAAATCTAAAATGACTGTTTAGAAGAAAGATGCACCTAAAAGAGCAAAGCATGGAAAAACGTTTGCAATTTTTTTTCTTTATTGGAATGTGAACAAAGTAGAATTTTATTTCTGATTTGATTATGGTTTATAAATGACAATATTTTCTATATGTGGCAAAAGAGTCATTATTATGGATTGTTTAGTTTCTAAGAAACATTAATATATAGGACGATCCGTTTGGGTATGGATAAAGTAAAAACACCATAAAAACTTGACTACTGAACTTTATTTGTTGAAACTTTGTGCATACAACACTTAAAGATGGAAATTCCTCTGCCATATCATGACACCCATTATGTACTCTGCATAACTTATAACGATGTTGCGATTCAGCCCGTGTCTGTTGTAACATAAGAGGGGTGATTTGCTAAAAACCTTGAACAATTTCTACTCTCAGATTATTATTGTTGCTGGGTTTCTGTGTATATGCAGTGTCTTTAACAAAACCCCACACGAAGAAAACAGGAGGGGTTAAATCTGGGGAGATTGGGGGCCATCAATGGGTCCACCACGGCACACCCAATACTATTAGAACTGACATTTAGAAAATTACGAAGTGCGATGCCCAGTGAGGGGGTGCACCATCTTGCTGAAATAAAATGTCCATATTGTCATCTTCAAGTTGTGGCAACATATACAACTGCAACATATGCAAACAAGCTTCATGGAGTATTGTCTTTTGCGCAAAGAAGAACGTTCCATAAACTTTATTGCGGCTCACTCCACACCATACATTTACTTTTGGACTTGATCTTACAAGATATGTGGATTTTGTCTTGGACAAACAGTATAGCTGTGCATGTTTGCTCTTCCGCTGACATGAAAAGTAGCCTCTTTTGTACGTCATCACCTTCAACCTGTTGGCACACCATGGATGCAAAATTGAAACGAGCTTCATGATTCTCATCACGTACCTATGGCTTGTAGACGTTGTAAGTGGTACTTTCGAACAATAGGATGGCATGACGTATACGGTACATTCATTTCTGCTGGCAGTCATCTCACACATTTCGTAGGTATCCTTGCCATAGTTTCAGAGATAGCTTCTTCTCGTACTGGGTTTCGCCTGCGACCTCATGCATGTTTCTTTTAACACAGAACTTGTTCCTGTAAATATTCGATACCACAACATTATCGAACCGTATTTAGGTACGTTACGCATACCGTATTCACGTTGCAATTCCCATTAAACTCTTTTAACGCTCTCAAATTTAGCATACCAAAGAAAATATTGTACCCGCTGTTGATTCGTAGAAACCATTTAAATCATCTATACAATATTCCTTTGTGTTTTAGGATTATGCGTTGTTTATTGTCATATATGACAATTGTCAACTTTAAAGCATAACATAACCAGCAATAAATGTCTCCTACAATCATGTTGGCCGTTATAACAACATAAATGCTATCCATACCCAAACGGATCACCCTGTCTTCCAGAGCAGTGCTTACCGCGTTATTACTTTACTTTATTACTTTACCACTTACTTTAGTGGTACTTCGAGTGCACAGAATTTACAATCGGACACCTGGTAGTGAGTGGTCTGTCGGCTTTAGAACCAAAACTGGGGATCAGTTCCTATGTATCCCTTGAAGGAACAAGATGATATGAAATAAAGTTGATATAAATGAAACTAAAGGTGATGTGGGGGAAGAGTATGGCGGTATAAACAGAGAACCCGGAAAATCTACCCAGGCTCCACTTTACCACAAATCCCACATGCGGTCCCTTTGGAACGAGCTCGAGCCGCCATTGGGAGCGTTTTAACCACTCGGGCACGGCACCGCGTTATGCCTGAACAAAGTACAGACGCTTTGAATTTAAAACGATGTCACATTCATAATCTTATTTTCTACTTTTACCCAATGCTTACATCTCCAGTGCAACAGCCCATGAAGGGCCAAGGCTTGCCACCCAGCTGCTGTGTTTCCCATCTCTACCCACTGTAGGCGTCATGAGTGGGATGCAGTACTGGAGAGTGGTACGTGGTCAGCACCCTGAGCCCTCCCTGCCAGTTATGCGGCCTTCACGACCCCGGGTCGTTACTTTTCCATCAAGTAACTCCTCAATTCGGCCCTCCGGAATCTAACGAGGCTCAGTACATCCGTGCCAGATCTCCCAGCGGGAGAAAATTGCCCATTCCGGTACCAAGGATCGAACCCGGATCCTTCGCGCCAGAGGCAGGCGCGCTAACACTACGCTACGGAGGCTGTCCCAATGCTTACTACAAATAAGAAAACTTAAGTATTTAGATATATTTTCCAGTTACGTATAAACAAAATCGGTCAGTGATTAACGCAGTTTACTGCTGCTCAAAATAAGAAGATCAAAGATTCTGTCAGTATCATTTCCTTTGCATTTTCTTTCTTTTGGCGCTAACGAAACTCAAGCTGGGTTTCTAAACACGAATTATTGTTTGGCAATATTTTAATATTTCTGTTTGTTAACGATTCTCCAAGACCATATCAGCGTCACAGTGTGCTACTCTCATGAGACTGCTAGTTATTAGAGACACTAATATTCTTTCAAACATTAGATTTTATACTCAATTTTTATGTCTAAATATATTTTATAACAAATTTCTGGTTTAATTAAGAACAAATAATGAACACTATCTACTACATCTTGAATTACTACATAAAGGGATGCAACACTTCTGGACGTCAAGATGTGCAGATGGTTCAAACTCCCCTACCCTGCTCCCAAATGACCTAGTTGTCGACGGCCCTTAAACTTCATCCATCCTCCTACCTACTTTTTACGAACAATCAAGTTGAAAATCTTTGTCCTTAATATTTGAAACCCCGTCTTCATGAATAGTAACAAAATATTTTCTTTATCCAGTCATTTGAAACATACTATTATAATGCATAAATTGTTTTGTATCAAAATGGTAAGCTTGGTGTTTTTAAAAGTTCCTTATTCCTTTTATGACAAAACAGCATCATAATCAATATAATGAAACTCATTAATTAAAATGAGTGACTGGAAAATGAAAAAAAAAAAAAAAGATGTTTAAAAATGTGATGTGTTGCACTCACATGACTTTCTCTACTGTTGTATTAACCATTCTTACAAACTCTTATTCCTATATCTTCTTCGTGTTAGTTGAGATAAACATTTGTACAAATTATCTTATTGCTTATTTCCTTGTTGGTGCAAGGGGAATATTAGAATACAGTAGGCTGTGAGCGATAGTCAAGTCTTTTAAAGCTTTGAGATCCCGTTCTCTTTGCGCGCTTAACATATATAAAAATGAACAACTATTTTCCATTTCACGAAAGTTTTAAGTTTTCCGAAACTGACACAAATAACTGGGATTATCTCCGAAATGGGTCACATAATGAGACATAAATTGTTTGTTTTAGCGAGATCTACATTTTTTTACAGTAAGATTTTGTCTATCTACATAAATTGTTTGTTTTAGCGAGATCTACATTTTTTTACAGTAAGATTTTGTCTATCTCTTACGGCTTACGAGTTATTCAAAAGTCACCCAGAGTAAACAGGACTACATAGGCTATAAGCAGAAAATTCAAAATATACATTTCGTTTTTCATACAAATATCTCAAACATATGAAATTTTAATCAAAATCGTTAGTCATTTTCAAGAAAGTCAAAATTTTCGAAAAACTTGCCATGTAAAGGGTAGTTTAAGGTGTGGCAATTTTGTTCAAAATTTTCGTATCACATCCTTGAAAGATATTAAACTTAAATACCAGTCAACTTTGGTTTTTAACCGATTTTTCGATTTTGAGTTATGCTGTCTCCACACACACACACACACACACACACACACACACACACACACACACACACACACACACACACACACACACACACACACACACACACACACACACACACACACACACACACACACACACACACACACACACACACACACACACACACACACACACACACACACACACACACACACACACACACACACACACACACACACACACACACACACACACACACACACACACACACACACACACACACACACACACACACACACACACACACACACACACACACACACACACACACACACACACACACACACACACACACACACACACACACACACACACACACACACACACACACACACACACACACACACACACACACACACACACACACACACACACACACACACACACACACACACACACACACACACACACACACACACACACACACACACACACACACACACACACACACACACACACACACACACACACACACACACACACACACACACACACACACACACACACACACACACACACACACACACACACACACACACACACACACACACACACACACACACACACACACACACACACACACACACACACACACACACACACACACACACACACACACACACACACACACACACACACACACACACACACACACACACACACACACACACACACACACACACACACACACACACACACACACACACACACACACACACACACACACACACACACACACACACACACACACACACACACACACACACACACACACACACACACACACACACACACACACACACACACACACACACACACACACACACACACACACACACACACACACACACACACACACACACACACACACACACACACACACACACACACACACACACACACACAC
This sequence comes from Tenodera sinensis, assembly GCA_030765045.1. Taxonomy (NCBI): domain Eukaryota; kingdom Metazoa; phylum Arthropoda; class Insecta; order Mantodea; family Mantidae; genus Tenodera; species Tenodera sinensis. The sequence continues at coordinate 49,797,849 of CM060967.1, forward strand.
ACACACACACACACACACACACACACACACGGACCTTTTTCTAGAAATGCTTTTTTGGATTCAGGGGGTTTCAAAACATATATTTCCGGTGAAATCTCGACATCGAATATTTGGGTGGAATATAATACTTCCTTCTACTTGCAGTAGAGAAAGTAAAAATCAAGATTTATAGGAACGGCTAAAATGACCACAAAAATAAATCTTAATTGTTAGAGAAAGTCGTGTGGTGGTTGCATATCTTTGCCTGTTACCATCTGCTGATTAGAATTTAATGCTTTTTAGTCCAAGCCACGGTTTACGGCACACTGTAACACTAACAATAAACGTTAGACTTCTGCTGCTGGTTTCCTAGACCGAGAAATTATGACCTGGGGAACATAAATCTTCGTGCAAGACGTCGCAACGCCCACATCCACTTGCCTTGTGAAACAATTAATTATACGGATCTTTGGCACTTTCCAAACAAATTGCCTCTAAGATCTGGGGGCTCAACATCGCCAATTTTTGGATGTAGGTTAATAATGTCAAAAACCCACAAGTGCTACACGCGCGACATATTTTGGAACATTTTAAGAAGTTTGCAAACTGTTGTGCATTACATAGAGATAACTGCTTCATGAACATAAGTATTGATTGTTAACTTAGGGCATGTAATGAATGAAACTAAGTTCTCCTTTGCACGCCCTTATGAGAAAGTATAAGCTTACGTTACAGAAAATTAAAAGAGCTTCCAAAAGTGCTAAATGTATATTATGTATCTGAAATCTCTAGGAGGAAAGTATATTTCAAAGCATAAAACTGTAATCAAGAGCGCAATAAATCATTGCAAATCAGAATAAGGTTGGTCCCATAGCTCAGTTGCTGTGCAAGGGATTTGTTTTATTTATTACATTAAATTCACACCCGCATTATATATAATAATAAAAGATGATAACTTGATGGGACGAGACCAAGGCTGTTTCCTGGGTGTGGTAGCAGTTTGACTCTTCCCAATTCCTGATTTTTTTCCATAGTAGTTCGTGCAGTATGGGGGTCTTGCATTGTCTGTTGCAGTAGAACTCTGTTTCGGTTAACTAATGCTGGGTATCTCCGTCTCAAAATTTCATGAACTCGTTCCAGTTGTTGAGAATAAAGATTCGCATCAATCGTCCGCCCCATTGGAACGAACTCCCTGTGAATTACACCTTAAAAATCCCACAGACACACATTACTTTGGGACCGAAAGGATCTTTTTTAACGACGGCATTGACACGTTTGCGGGGATCAAGCAACTGTTTCGAGGCATCAGGGTTTCGGTAATATACCCAGTTTTCATTACAAGTGACAATTCTCCTGACAAATCTATCACCCATGGGATTACGGATAAGTTGACGACAGATATGCACTCTACGTTGAGCCTGTTGAGGTGTCAGTTCATGAGGTACAGATCTACAGCTTCTCTATGATTTTCCAAAGTGTCTTAATGTGGCGATGTTGGTATCTTTTGTTGCACCAAGTTCTTCTGAAAGCCTACGGGTACCTTTTTGGGGATTTTCTCGCAAAACTTGCGGTGTATCCTCAATATTCCATGCTTTAGGTCTTCCAGAACGTGGTAAATCTTTAGTGTTTTCGTCTCCATTGTTGAAACATTGGAACCATCGCTGTGCCATACGCTCACTAATGACATCTTCTCCTTCCACTTAACATATTCTTGGAACCACAGCAGCGGATTTAAAATCTTGTTTCCAGCAGTGCTTTAGAAAGACTCTAAGTCCAAACTTTGTTATCTCCAATTTTGCGATTGTTTATTAACAAGTGAAGACTGATACATGTTTGCAATGTACGCAACACTAGCCATGACATCCTGTAAATAGCATTGCCAAACCAAAGACACCCAATAAATTTTCCAAAACACCAAAATCAAAAAACAGACAATATGACCTTCGATATTAAAGGCGGCATATAAATGAAACATTAAAAAATCATAATAAAGAAGCTGAAAAGGTCAATGATATATAAAGATTAAGTCTGGGCATTGCATATAAGCTAACAGTACTTTTTCCGTGACCAATGCCTGTAAATACTTTACGTGTAAATATCGATCAAGTTAGAGCCGGGAAAAATAAGCAGCAAAACGGCCGAGATACTGCCTTAGAAAAAAAAGGTAATGAAGTATCTGATCACTTGCAAACATGCTAAATTACGCCACGAAAGAAGTGATAGCGAACATACCAAGGAACTAAGGAACAATATATAGTTTCAAGATAAACAAAGTGATGTGTTGCACTCATATGACGATTTTTACTATTCTTGTATTATCTACGGTTTACAAAGTGTTGTTCTTCTATCTACTTCACTTTAATTGTAATAAGCATTTTCAGGAATTGTTTTATTGAATATATTTACTTGTAACCACAACAGGTTTAGGAAAGTCCAATAGGCTATAAGTGATAGTGAATCTTTTAAGAGCGAGCACTACGTAATGATTTTGAACGTTCTATTTGCATGCCGAAGAGATAACCAGAACAAGGACTTCCTGTTTCAGAAGAGCATAAGATTGCGTCTACCCTTTATGGTTTACTAATTATCCAAAAGTGATTCAGATTGAAGAATGTTCAGAGGCTATCCCCAGTAACATTCAAGGCTTCATTTGTAATAAAAGTATCTTTAGCATGAGGTATTTATACACGTTTTTGATAAAGTAAATATTTTCGAAGTACGAGTCCATGAGAATCTTCGTTCGCACTTTTGGAAGATGCATGAGCTTCAGTACCATGTCTGAGTTATGTTGTTCACGTTCACACGTGGTCAGGAGACCTCAAAACATATTTACAGGAAATCTGGACAGCCAATTTTTCAGTAGAAATAGTCAGAAAGTAAAAGCTATTAGGCATCATAAATTATGTAATTTACAACGTCCATAATCCTAATTATACAAGAGTTGATTTGCTCTCCTATAGAAAAAATCTAAGTGCGCTTTTAAGGGGACAAGGCAGTCCGAATATATAGAAATTACACATTAGCGAGTTAAATTAAGTTAAATTACTACTGCTGTTAAAGTTCTCAATGGGTTTTCCTGAAATAGTTACAAATTATTCTATAAATCATGACAATTATTTTAAGTGGATGCTTAATTTGATAACTTGTGTGATCGAGTCTATAAAAATTATTTTATCCAGCAGAAAAATAATACTCCAAAATGTACTCTACATACGAATACACGTGCTTTACTTTTAGAAAGTATAAGAGGCAGAGAGCTGAAATTTTCATTACATGTGTACAACACATAGTTGGACCTTTTTGAATCACAATACTAATTTTATAATATACACCCATTATTGATATTAAAAAAGCAACAACTTTGGAGTTTTCCACATGTTTACTTTTTCGACTTTGTAAATAAAATTTCTTAATTTTAGTAAACTTATACTTTACATAAGTAAATAATTAAGGTTCAGAAGATAGCCGATCATGCTAAGAACAAATATATAAAAGTGTGGTTCTGTAGTGCAAGTAGTTTTAGAGAAAAAGCTACATGAATCTACAGATTTTAAGAGTAAATTTTATTACATTTCTGCTGGATGAAATACCTTCTCATAGACTAAACCATATATATTTCACAAACAAAAATTGTGACATCTGCCTAATATTTCAGGTGAGCATAAAGATCTAGAATACAAAGATATATGACAAAGTCAAATTTTAAGGAAAAAAATGATTAAAATTAAGATGCAAAATATCTAAAGAAACATTAAAGGATTATAAGAAGAAGATAGCGATTAACACATGCAATATAAGTGATTATTCAATAAACCACCTGAAATAACTGCCATTATTTATAAAATAATTCATAAAAATTTCTGGACAAACCAATGAGAACTTCAACAGCAATGGTAAATAATTTTAGTTAATTCAACTCAATAAGGTGTAACTTCTGCGTGCTACTGAGACTACCTTGTTTCCTTAAGATGTTACACTGGTTGTTATAAAATGCATAGAAAATACACGATCATGATTGTCAAACTAGTGAACTTTTCACCAGAACCTTTCAACTGCTAATCCTGCGGAGCAATCCCACCGACTGGAATTCTAGGAGATTCTAACAGCCTTTATCGTGAAAAAAAAAACAACCTATATTATCAATTGGTATTATTCTTACATCAATTTGAACAGCCAGTTAAAGTAAAGGAACTGGACTTGTAGCTATGTGATTTTTTCCCTTTACTCCTTTCTTTAAGCTTACCACCCTTAGATTAGTTAATTAAAGGAACGCGAAAATGAGTCGAGGAGTGAAATCCCTAAGGCTTTGTATTAATTATCCCAATGACTGCAGGAGAACTGGGAATAAGAAGCTTCATCCAACTGAGAATCTGTTTTTGCCTACTGGGTACATCAATTGGCTTTTTAGCTCTCGTAATCACTGATGAGGAATAAGATATACTTTTAAATTAACACGATGCATCTGTGAAGATTAAAATAATCCGCAGTTTTCTTGCAATTGGTTTGACTTTTATACCGTACACTAATAATATAAAACAGACATAGCCAATTATATCTATAAGTACAAATAATGTTACAATTGATACTATAATGTGTATCCAGTTCAGTGTGTTCGTTGATTTCTTTACTTTCTCTACTAAGTAGAGAAAGTATTGTAATCCACCCAAAAATTCGATGTCGAGATTTCACCGGAAATATACGATTTGACGCTCCCTGAATCCAAAAAAGTATTTTTAGAAAAAAAAAACCGTGTGTGTGTATGTGTGTGTGTCTGTCAGGTCAGTCAGTCAGGTCAGTCAGGTCAGGTCAGTCAGGTCAGGTCAGTCAGGTCAGTCAGGTCAGTCAGTCAGTCAGGTCAGTCAGTCAGTCAGGTAAGTCAGTCAGTCAGGTAAGTCAGTCAGTCAGGTAAGTCAGTCAGTCAGGTAAGTCAGTCAGTCAGGTAAGTCAGTCAGCTAGGTCAGTCAGCCAGGTCAGTCAGCCAGGTCAGTCAGTCAGGTCAGTCAGTCAGTCAGTCAGTCAGTCAGTCAGTCAGGTCAGTCAGTCAGTCAGGTCAGTCAGTCAGGTCAGTCAGTCAGGTCAGTCAGTCAGTCAGGTCAGTCAGTCAGTCAGGTAAGTCAGTCAGTCAGGTAAGTCAGTCAGTCAGGTAAGTCAGTCAGTCAGGTAAGTCAGTCAGTCAGGTAAGTCAGTCAGTCAGTCAGTCAGGTAAGTCAGTCAGACAGGTAAGTCAGTCAGTCAGTCAGTCAGGTCAGTCAGTCAGTCAGTCAGTCAGGTCAGTCAGTCAGTCAGGTCAGTCAGTCAGGTCAGTCAGTCAGTCAGGTCAGTCAGTCAGTCAGGTCAGTCAGTCAGGTCAGTCAGTCAGGTCAGTCAGTCAGGTCAGTCAGTCAGTCAGGTCAGTCAGTCAGTCAGGTTAGTCAGTCAGTCAGTCAGGTCAGTCAGTCGACAGCATAGCTCAAAAACCAAAAGTAGGTTAAAAACCAAAGTTGTTTGAGAGAAGTGGAACTTAAACATTCAATGCCACAACTGGGATTTGAACCACAGACCTTCCGCTTACCAGGCGGCTGCTCTAACCACTGAGCTATTGTGACAAACTGCCAGAATGGCATTAAATTCCCAAACCAGTTCGTATTTCTCCTGGTAAACCACAAAGACAGTCTCACATCAGTCTCTGTCACAATAGCTCAGTGGTTAGAGCAGCCGCCCGGTAAGCGGAAGGTCTGTGGTTCAAATCCCAGTTGTGGCATTAAATCAAACTTTGCCCACACATGGCTTGTGTGTTTAAAAACACCAACAGTAAGTTTGTTGGCATAAGTAAATAATAATTACCAAAGTTGTTATTGAAGTTTAATATCTTTCAAGAATGCGACACCAAGGGTTTGAAGAAAATTCTTCCACCTTAAACTACCCTCTACATGGAAAATTTTTCGAGAATTTTGATTCTCTTGAAAGTGGCTCTAGTGGTTTTGAGATATTTTTATGTCAAATGAAATGTATATCTTGAATTTTCTTGCTATAGCCCCTGTAGAGATAGACAAAATCGTACTCTGCAAAAAATGTAGACCTTGCTAAAATACACAATTTATGTCCAAATAAAGTTTATTGTAGAGCGAACCATTTCGGAGATATACCTTGTTATTTCTGCGAGTTTTGGAGAACATATACTTCTATCAAATGGAACATCATTATTCATTCTTTATGTGTTTACTGTGCAAAGAGAACGAAATTTGAAAGCTTTAAAAGATTTGACTATCGCTCAAAGTCTATTGTATTCCCATATTCTCCTTGTTCCTACAGGGTACTAAACAATAAGATAATTTCTGCAAATGTTTATCTCAACTAACACGAAGAAAGAGGAGTTAAGAGTTTATAAGGATGGTTAGTTCAAAAGTAGAGAAAGTCATCAGGCTTTTTTCTCTTCGTCTAACAGTTTCCCACATACATCACATACTTCATTAGCTGGTGTTTCCTACATGGTCTAATTATTATACTACAAAGTGAACATCTTTCAGTACTTACTTCCACGAGTTCTCGTCTTCAATACCTGGCTTGCCCAGATATGTAGGGGTCATTAACCTTGCACAAAGGTCTCTGTTTTCCCCTCCCCCGTTTCGGGGAAAAATACATATGATCTAAACTGCAAAAGAAGTAACGAGCTATGTCAGAACGTCTTTAAGATATTAATTTTTATTTGTAATTAATACATTTTTAATATGCTAATATGAAATTGTTTTTGAACCGCTCGGTTTATCATATTAGTCACCTGATTCTAATTTGAGCTTAACGTAGAAATATGATACACTGTTGTACGTAAGTGTCTTAGCTTTATTTAGTTTAAGCGAATAAGTGTCCACCTGTTATTGAATGTTTCAATTTTTACTATATGAAGATATTTTGAGCTGAACTGTTTCACATTTTCAACAGTGCTCGGCAGATTTTAATTCCGTATTTCTTGATAGTCCGCTGAAAATTTCAAACTAACGAGTTATAAACTCGTGAAAAAGGAGCGAAAAATGCTCAACAGAGAAGAAAATTAAACTTTTTTTTCACAAATAACAATATTTAAAGGATAAATTTGCATTTTTAACGTTTCATAGAAATACTATTGAACTGACGGAAAAATAAATTCATAAGCTTTAACCAAGACACGTTTTTATTTGACTTTTACACTAAAGCCTCAAATTTCCCGGTTTCCCAAAGTTTACATAATATTTTGAACAACTACTGCTATGGATCAGAAAATACATTAGTCAATACGATAATATTGTAACCCAAGTGAATTTGTATTATAATCCTGTTATGGCACAAATAAAGTGAAAAATGTTTGTACAATTTTCGAAAAACTATAAAATTAAAAACATTGAAAGTTTCAAAAATAGGTGCGCAGGCCGAATTATCATTGAGTTTTGATAATTGCTGAAGGTGAGAATTTTCTGTTAATTTGGTTGCCAGAACTTTTTAACAACTATTTTCTGTTCTATCTTATACATGTCTGAAAACTATGACACTATTCTAAAGTTCCATTTTATGCGTAGACATAGCATATTAATTTGTTAAAAGTAGTTATCCCAATCAACCCACTCTACATTGCGATACGTTAATTGTCCATATCGTCACTTCATTCCACAGCAGCAAGGAAACAGACGATAAGTGCATATTTTATTAGCTACAGCCTTTTGTAGTTCGCGATAATTAAAAAGGGAAAACTCCAAATTAATTACTGCAGTGCCCTCGTAGAGCCAATTATCCGGTCGGCGGTGGTCGATTACTTAGGCGAGTACAGCCGGATATAAACTCACGCCAACTTAGTCTGGTAAGGAAAGGCACAACCACATCTTAATTAAATAGTGTAATAACTTAGACCTTCCGTTTCTACTAGATACTAGTAAACATTTAGTTTTTCTGCACAGAGTGTCCACTGTTTCTGTTTCCAACATTAAAAGCATTCTTGCAATAAACAGCTCAAGAAACTTTACCAATAAAATAATAGAGTAAGGATTTCTCCGCTCTAGTAACTTCACCCCATTGATGACGCATTCTCCAGCCCTTTTCTTCCCTTATCTTTTTGTATTAACCAAAAACTTGTCCGCTGGCCTCCAGTCGCATTACTTTCTCCATCCCTTAGCATTTGTTTTCTTAACTACTCCCCATTTGTACATTAATAACTTGTATTTTAAGATATTTTGGTTGCGAAACATAATAGTGCCCAGCATTTTGAAACAAAAATGTTAATATTTTAGTTTTAAATGTTGATCTCCCATAATTTTGGGGTGCTTATTCCAAATATGTTATCGATTTTCTTGTAAAGCTTCCAGATATTTATAAAATATTAAAACAAGATTTTCGTATTAACTCATTACCTACATATATAACCCCTCTACAAGATAATTGTCCCTTGGTGTGTGTTAGAATTATGTAGTTGTGTAATTGTAAACATAATATACATACATTTTATAAGAACTGCCAACATATGAACAGCAAGAAACTTTCTTCTTTTCGTACTTCATCGATAACCATGATAAGGACTTTACCTTTTCAGGTACCAACAGTGTCCTGCATTCATGTTAACTGTCCAACTATGGTATCTTCATTCAATGTCTTCAAAACTTGGTGAAAGCGCTCACCCTATTCCTCGCTGTAGAAACCAGGGCAATCTCGAAAATAGTCGATGTTAGTAGGGAACAGTTGCCTATAGTGTACCGGTTCCTAATTTGTACCACGTTATGAAATCGGTGTTTCTTGTAACATTTGACAGATAGTGTTGGTATTATTAAATAGGTACTGACAATTAGGCGCCATTGTTTCAGTCCTAAGCGTTCTGTGAGGAGAACCGTTTCGTTTGCTAGATCATCAGCAAGTTATAATGTAATCTTTTATGCATGCGTCTAAGAGAATACGTTAACAAGATAAGTGAAAATGAAATTTTGTCCTCATAGGTTGAATGTTCATAAGAATAGCTTGCTAATTTTATATAATATTTAATCTTTAATCGTTGTTGTGCATATAGAGGAACATTAAACACACAAACAGGCATACCTGTTATGTACCACTAACAGTTTTCAATATCGTATCGGTACAATTTGGCAAAATAGTTACTGAATGTTTTAATAAATGATTAGTAACATCGTAGTATTAGTTAGCAATCATACATTGCACATATGAAATGTTTCTGCACCGAAGTACTTTACACTGCAGGCGTAATTAAATTACAAATTTGCATTACTCCTGTAATGATGTCAGGACAAATACGGTATAGAAGCGGCGTGTAAATGAGATGCATTAAGCTGTTACAGCTTATTTAAACAGAAACCAAAGATTAAACGAATGTGTCCGCATATTGAGCCTAAACCAACTATATAACGACACACGGAGAATAAAAAACAAAGCAACAAATGGAGAATAAATGTTTTTGGAAAAAACAAGGCGTTTTCCGATGACAGTTAATTGAAACTGGAACAATGTGTTTTGAACTTTGAAGAAATTGTTTGACCTTACAATGACAGATATAAGAGGACTTACATAAGATTTCGAAAAAGAAATGGATTTCGCCATACTTTGAAGTGCATAACTGGCCAAAAGGAATGGTACGGTGCACTTATGGAAAGACAATAATAAAGACAGAATAAGAGAACTGCATGAAGTGTGGAATTTGGACACAAGGTATGTGGGGGTCAACAAGAGAATGAAAAAGTTGCTTTGCGATGCTTCTAGTTAACACTTTATTTCAGTTGAAATCAATACAGCTTTTTACTCCATCACTGTCCTAAAATTTAAGATTGAAAAATGTGGTCCAATTTAGGAACCCAGTGGTACAGATTAAGAAACCAGTGTTCTAATTTATACCACTTGCAGATTTTCAGAAATATAAGTTTTTAAGATCCTTAAAGGTTTTGCTTTTGAACTTTTTAGCATCAAAACCGGAAAGTAACACAATCTTCACAATTTTTATATTGTTACATACGTTTTGTAAATGAATGATTGGATGGCAACAAACAAAATCTATAAAGTGGTACAGATTGGGTAACGTTCTCCTATGTACGAAGTGAAACTTGAAACTCATGTTACAACCTAGTATTCTCAAATTTTCCAACACGGTATGCACAATGATTCTTTAGTCTGCGCTCCTTTAGTCTCCGCAGGCTTGGTTTTCTGTTTGGCTCAAAATTTGTGTCACTCATTAATTTCCTGATCTGAGATCCATCAAAAACAAATTCAGCTAATTTAAGCTCATTCTATGACAAACACTATATATGCACCTGTAACACTCACTGTCCTTGTCTAGGGTACATATACCTACACTGCTCATGATAACAAATTTTAGGAAACACAAAGTCCTGATTTTCTCTAAAACCCGACGTGAAGGAAAAAAATCTGTTGCAGTAACACAACTTTCTCTACTCTTGTACTAACCATTCTTACAACTCTTATTCCTATATCCTCTTCGCGATAGTTGAGATAAACATATGCAGAAATTATCTTATTGCTTATATGGGAAGACTGTAGGCTTTGAACTAGTCAAATCTTTTAAAGCTTTCAAATTCCGTTCTAGTTGCACGGGTAGCATATAAAAATGCATAACTGTTCCATTTGACAAAAGTTTTAAGTTTTACGAAACTCACACAAGTAACAAGGAATATCTCCGAAATGGTGCACTCTACAAAAAGGCACATAAATTGTGTGTTTTAGCAAGATCTACATTTTTTGTAAAGTAGGACTTGGACTATCTCTTATGGTTTACCACTTATGCAAAAATCATCCAGAGTAAACAGGACTATATGGTCTATAGCCAGAAAATTCAAAATACACATTTCATATGTCACATCGAAGTCTCAAAACATGACACTTTAATAAAAATTATCAGAGCCAATTTTTAAACAGTCAAAAATAACGACAGTGTTTCTATGAAAAAGGTGGCTTGGTATGAAGGAATCGAGTGAGTGTATTCCATTTCTACAACACGCTGCACTTAAATACGAATTTTGATATTCGAGTTCCTTTGTGATAGTGAGTTATGTTATTTAGACTAAAACATGCTCGCACACGCACATATACTTGAACTGTTTCTAGAAATTCTCTCCGGGTACCTCTGGACCACAACACGTTCTCTGCCTATCTTAGGTAAGCCTTAGAGAAAGTAAGGTAAATTACATCATTTATGCGTTTAGCGAATATTAGTACCAGTGTGCGCTGCAAATTATGAAACCGTATTAAAAATACATAAAATAATTAGACAAAAAATAAAAACGGAAGTATTCGGATAACTTCCTTGATTTACCTAATAGGAAATTATTTTATTTTCGCTTAAGGACTACTTGTTGTAAACACTAACAAGGAAAAAATGTTGGACGAATGGAATGGTCAAAGAGATTTTTTTTTATTTTATTTTTTTTAAATTTTATTTCTAATATCTATACTAAAGTTATTCTGTGGTGATACAATTTATTTTTAACAAGGGGTGACATGAGGTCCGGTACCGCCGAAGCAAACCGGATGATTGTGGGTGCATATTATGATGGGTGGTGCATGGAGGCAGGTCTAATATCATGGCGGATGCCCTGACATTGACCTGCGACTTGGGGCGTTTGTCTGTGGCATTGGGGGACCAATGGGAAATCTGGTGAGTGTGATGATGTCGAAAATCTGGTTGATTCTAGTCTCTATTGCTGTGTTGTCTTTGATTTTCTGTGTGTTGCTGTAGATGGCCTCGGTGTGTTGGCGTAGTCGGGCGAGTTCTTCGCTTGTTTTGGTGAGAATCTGTATGAGCTTCGTGAGGTGTGTCTGGAATGCTGCTAGGGCGTTGGTTGTGGCGTGGTCATGGCGCTGTAGGAGCTCAGTGACGTTGGTGTTGTTTGCCGGCGTGTTGTAGTGTTCTGTGATAGCTTCCAGCCGAGAGCCAATGTTCAGAACCTCTGACTGGAGGCCCCGAACCGCGTCTCGAAGGATGCTATCGGCGACGACGGGTGCTGGGACTGCTACGGTCTGTGGCGATCTGACTGTGACTGCGGTGACTGGTGGTGTTCCTGTGGTGGTTGGGGTCGCACGTGTGTACGGCCGTGGAGCTGCGGTGTAAGGTGCTGTCGTTTGTGCAGGCCGCGAAGCTGCGTTGAGATGTGCTGGTGTGTGTCCGTGCCGGGGATACAGTGGGCACTGTAAAGTGGTCAAAGCCACTGCAGGAGGCACAGTACCGGCGTCGTCTGCGTAGATCGTGTGATGTGCAGTCGCTGGTGAGGTTCTGGGCGCCACAGTAGTGGCACCGAGGAGCGGCAGTGCAGTGGGTGTCTTCGTGTCCATAGGCACAGCAGCGGCGGCAGGGTACTTGGCGTTCCGCTCGGCTCGCCTCAGCGCGCAAGCACCGCCCTAACAGGGACAGACCCGTGCGTAAGGCAGCTTCGCGGTCGAGTGAATCGGCGAAGACTAGTCGCATGAGGCTGGATGGCCCTCTGCGAGTGATGATACGCGTGGCTCTCATTGGTGAGATCCACTCGTGCTGTGCGGCGGCGAGTATGTAACGCGTTGGCAGGTCTCTGGGAACTCCGTAGATAACCACACTGAGGCCCGGTTGGGTCACAGGGGGTGCTGACTGCGTTGGTGAGGTAGTCGAAGCATTGCTACTGTAAGCAGGCGAGATATCGGAGTTGTCCGGTAGCCTGGAAGTGGTCGGCGGTGGATCCGTAGCACAGACAGGGAGCGGCGCTGCCACCACCGCGTCCACAGTATTGCTGCTAGATGCATCAGATTTGGATTTGGATTTGATTTAAGGGCGCTCAACTTCTAGGTCATCAGCGCCCTTAACAGACTCATGGCAATAGCCAGATATAAATTTCACTCAAAAAATAAAAATACTAGCAACAAGGAAAATTTACAAAGGTAAAAATCAGTGGCAATAGCCAGATATGAAACAAGGTGATAAATATGTCCAAAAGCAGAAACAGATAATTAAAAAATTTAAATCCTCAAATTTATATTACACTGCGCTAAAAAATTAAAAACTCTATCAACCGCTGTTTTGTCGTCCGCTAGGACCTCTGCAAGTCTGGCAGGCAGCTGCAGAGAATCCCGAAGGTGCGCTAGAGAGCAACACTCTAGCAGCACGTGGCGAACCGACAAACCGTTGTCACACAGCGGACATAGAGGCGTAGGGTCCCTTTTAAATAGGTAACCGTGCGAAAAATTGCAGTGCCCTATTCTTAATCGAGCCAAACTAACCTCCTCGCGACGAGATGTGCGACAGGAAGTTACCCAGTTTATCGGAAGTTCTTTCACTTCTCTAAGCTTATTACCGCGGAGAGCTGACCACTCGTCGTGCCAGGACGACAGCACCGCTCTCCGCACTTAGATGCATCAGGAGTTGCTGTTGAGATCTATGTTGATTGGCTGGTCTGTGTGCTTGAGGCGCTGGTATCGGCTGTAGTTGCTGGAACTTTGCCGACAGGAACCGGTGCTGTGCTGCGAGGTTTGTTCTTGGGCATGACGAAGAACCGGTTCTGACGAGCTCTCAGATAGGTCCTACCTGGTCCGCTGCCAGGTGCAGACTCCCAAAGAGACCTTGTAGCATGGCCTCTTTATTTGCTGGACCTAAATCTATTGGATCTTTTACTATAGGGACATTTAAAGCCATTGGTGTGTGCCAAACCCATTGAAAATTTTCGTAGTTACAAGAGCTTGTGACCAATGCATGTGCCCATATTCGAGAGCAGCCAGGTGTTCTCGAAAGGGTTTTATTCTTTGAGAACAACTGAAGCATGTGTGAGAATGCATGGTAACCACGTGGAGCATCTCCTGTAGTAGTATAGACATAATGTGCAGATGTTACCAGAGGACAGAATTGTAAGAATCATCACAACTGCTGTTTGGTATTTATGGATATTTACTTAACAAATTGTTCTGTTAATAGTTTGTGACAGTGAGGTGTTCCTTGGAATGCGCTTGTTGGATGAAGTACATTGTGTGGTGTAAATACTCAACACAAATAAAAGATCTCGTATCTCAACAGGTATATGGTTTCGGATATATACCGGTCCCATGTCCAGGTTATATGCGTGGAGTTTGCTGGAGTAAGTATAAATTACTAATTTGGTCTCGTGT
>CM060967.1:49814406-49861906 GCA_030765045.1 Tenodera sinensis
TTCCAGACATTTGTTTTAAAAATGAAATGTATACTTTGAATTTTCTGGCTATTGCCTATGATGTTCTGTTCACTCTGGATGACTTTTGAATAACGTAAACCGTAAGAGATAGACAAAATCTTACTATACAAAAAATTTAGATCTCATTAGAACACACAGTTTATTACTAAACAAAGTTTCTGCAGAACGAACCATTTCGGGGATATTCCTTGTTACGAGTATTTGTATCAGTTTCGGAAAACTTAAAACTTTGGTGATATGGAACATTATTGTTCATGTTTTTACAATAAGCGTGCAAAGAGAACGGAATCTCAAAGCTTTAAAATATTTGACTATCGCTCAAAGCCTACTGTATTCTAATATTCCCTTGCACCTACAAGGAAATAAGCAATAACATAATTTGTACAAATGTTTATCTCAACTATCACGAAGAGGATATAAATATAAGAGTTTGTAAGAATGGTTAGAACAAGAGTACAGAAAGTCATGCGAGTGCAACAAATCAGATTTTTTACGAGTTACTTCTTCCTAATTTTTACTTCAATTAAGCTGTATTAACGAAATACCAAATGCAAATCTTAGCAAAATAGCCCCCGTGTTACATCTATGCCCTTTTTAGTAAATGATACAGATAACTTTGGAGTTATTTTGGTATATACAATCACGACTCCACTCGTATAACGTTGATAAAATTACCTCCATAAAAGCTTTACATCCACTCCAAATAAATCCAATTATTTGTTGCAGAAAACTCGGGAACGGTTTCTGTTTACTCAGCAGCTGTTTCGAAGAGATGAAGTTTTATTCGAGTGAACCATAGGCAGCTGGATTAAAATGTCATGTTATATCTTGGCCAAAGCATGGTTTAGTAGTTTTGGTGTATTTCGTGGGAAACAAATTTAATCCAGATGTTATGTCTGCAACCGGGAAACATCAATAATATGTATGGGCTAAGGCAATTACAACAATATGTGGTAACTCTATGTCGGAATTCGGTATTAAGAACATGCAGTACTTTATGCTTCATTAGCTACTTTTCACACTAGAAGACAAGTGGTCTAGGGATAACATACTAGGAGGCTCTGGTTACAGGTGTCGCAGGTACAAGCCCATGGGAGGGCGATGCTGGTTTTTTTTTTTTTTTTTTTTTTTTTCTCCAAGCATAAAAGTCCTTAGCATGGCTTTGTTTGAAAGGGAAGTAAAGACTTCGCTCCCGTGCCGTAGATTTACGTCACGTGAAAGAATTTCAAGTTGAAGACCGACCATAAATAAAAACGCAATTTCAATCTTTGATCAGCATACAAAAATATACTCACATGACTTTCTCTATTCCTTTTTCTTTATTTTATATAACTTCTACTTGCTGTTCTTGGAAGTCACAAAGCAATTTTTGATACTAATAAACACGTGTGGTAATAAAAAAAAGTGCTAATACGTGATGTTAGTATGCTCCATAGATTGTATAACACAAATTTCTTAATAATTAAGCTGTATAACATTGTTCTTTGAGCAGTTGTTTTCCAAAACTAATATGTTATTGAAAATACACCGAAATGCTATATTAATTATTGAAACTAAACACAAATCTATTACATCTATGTAAATAGGACATGTATGAAGCAGCTTTCCTGCAGTATATTAATCTCTTACGTTCACCATTATACGTAGTTACACAAAATTCACTCAGAATAACGAGGAAGTCATAGGCTGTTCAATAAAATATGTTTTAATAGTCATACCTTAATCAAAATGGAACATATTTTGTGAGGGTATTTTCTTGAAAACACACACACACACACACACACACACACACACACACACATACACACACACACACACACGCGCGCGCGCGCGCGCGCGCACCGAATACATTTTAAAGTTTTTCTTAGGAGCCACAATAATCTCAGAAGTTGCTTTTCCAGTAATATCAAATTTTTGGGTGGAATGCAATACTTCCTTCGCTCCCTAGGTAAGAGGTAGAATTAAAAAAGTCTCTGAAATTGACAGAATAATAAAATACGAATGCTACAAGGAACTGTCGGTTTACAGATTAAAATGTTAAGGTATGGTATAGGAATGTTCAATGAATGGAAAGTAGTATTAGAAAGGTAATAAAAATGCAGCTTCGTGTTGTAATTGCGAGTAAAAGCAAGAGTTGACATTCATGTGGTTCAGTAGAATACATATAAGTTAATCTAAAAGAGCAAGAATAGGAAGGAATTTAGAAGTCTGAATACATGTTGATCATTCATATGAGAACATTTAACATTCTACTCAAACCATCAGTATGTGAGAATGTTACCTATTACTTATTTACAATTTTAAATCCATAATTTAGCTAACAGTTATTCTGACAATGTCCAAGATTCCCATGCATATTTTGGATATATTTTATTCTAATGAATGAAAATTGCAATGCAGATTAGATAAGCATTATGATGCAATATGGCCTGGTGAAGTTTACGGAACACCATCACGAGAACCGGAAGATCTTCCTCGGCTGTTTTCGGCAACGAACCATTGAACAAATGACGTGAACTTGCCCTACAAACCCTTTTCCTGCGTCAGTTTATCGCAGTAGTTTTGGAAGAAAGTTTGTGAAACTTTTTATGCTGATACGAGAAAAGAAGTGAACTGAAAGCATAGAAGGATAGTCATTTAAAGAAAAGTAGCAAAAAGTATCCTTAATGCGTCTTCTTCACGTTTTGTTGTTATAGTGAATTCTGAAAGCATGATGCAAATAGAACCAAATGCTTTTTCGTACAGTGGCTAGACTGCCACTACTTTGGGGAGGGCAAACGTGATTTACTAATCAACTTTGAAAATAAATATTAAAAGAAATAAAGTAAAACAAATGAAACAGAGATGGTAATAGCGAACGCTGTGCCATCTGTCCAGAGATAATGAAAGCAGATAGACCGGATCAGGATCCTCTGGATTAACGGACCTAACACTGCCATCTAAGTTGCACAAAAATGGCGTCGGCTGTTGGTCCTGATTTCTGAGGTGTTTCTACACGCTATCCTTCGTATTGTTTTCTATACCTTTGAGTTATTGTTTCTTATAACAATTCCTATGTAAGTTTATCTTCATATTAGCAAAGCGAGTGTTTAAAAACTTTTATTTGGGCAGTATAGGGAACGGGAATAAATCTAATAACATGTTGACTGTGCCGTGTGCTATCCATGTCTTCATGTTTATCCATTCCTTCTAGGACTTTGGCTACATTAGCCTTATAGTGTGGTTAATTTATATGTTTGAAAATACAATTTGTGTCACGATTACATTGGTAAGAGGTTGTTGAAGAAAAACTGTATTGTAGTCATATCTTAACCTAGCTTCAAACATCACAATTCCCCGTAACTGTTGCATTCCCGGATTAAAAATGAGAAATTTTCAGTTAAAACAAAAGACAAATTGAAACGTAACGCTTGTAAATTCGATTTAATTACTATAAATTGCAGCGTTATGTGTGTTGCCGGTGTGTATATAACATGGTGAATAGTGAAAGACAATAATTTCGAGACGCCGCTCTCCTACAGTTTTACCCATGTAAGTAGTATGCTGCTTGTATTTATACATTATCTTTTGTCATTGTGATTTAAATGTGTAGCTGTAGTTTAGAAGAAATGTGTTATGTTGCTGCATGTAAAACCGTAGACTATAAGTTGGGAAAATGTTTACAAAATTGGCCGCTCGAGAAGACGAATGAAATATAGTGCAATGGATGCAGTTTTTATTGCTGATTACGATTTTGTAAGTTTTATTGTGCGCTCAAGCTTCGTTTTTTATTTATGAGCAAATTTCGTACGTGCGATGCAGTGGTTTTATTTCGCTTATGCGGCGGATATTTAGCTAATAAATGTGTATAAACGAGTATAATATATACTAGAATGATTAATGCATTTACGTTGAAATGATTGCATAAACACTGCCCAAATTGTAAATATTTTGATAACACAGGACCCTGTCACCCCACTCATATACATACACTAACCTAACCTAACACGGGCAAAATTTCGATAACATAGGACCCTGTTACACTCATATACATACACTAAACCTAACCTAACACAGGAAAAACGAAAACGAAGCTTGACCGGCAAGTAAAACTTTAAAAAGCGTAATCTGCAATAACAATTTCAACGTAAATACATTAATCAATCATTCTGCCATATATTATACTCGTTTATAAACATTTATTTGCTAAATATCCGCCACATACGCGAAATAAACCCACTGCATAGCACATACGAAATTTGCTCATAAATAAAAAAGGAAAACGAAGCTTAAGCGCATAATAAAACTTTCAAAATCGTAATTAGCAATAAAAACTGCATCCATTGCATTATGTTTCATTCGTTTTCTCGAGCGGCCGATTTTGTAAATAATTACCCAAAGTTGCTTTACAATGCTGATTTAAGGTTACGTATTTCATATATGTATTTCATTTACAGTGCTGTTTTACGGTTATTATTTTTAATATTTCATCTGCTTTTGTGGATTCCCCCTGTTAAATAAAGTGTCATGAAGTGCTGAGTAATACGTTGTTGTAAACTGAGTAATCAAAAGTTTTCAGTAATAGTAAAAGCAAATTTCCACCCTAAAGCTTTTGAATTTAGTAGGTAGCTAATTATTCTAAATGGCAGCATATATATATCAGCCATTCAGTATAGTATGTTTTGTGTAGGTATATAACATTATGTACATTGTACAAGTGTGAAAAGCAGTGTAAACAATGATTAATAATTCTGAGTCAACTCAATGTCAACATTTCTGTATTATTCAAGTAACATGCTGCTTGCAGTTTTGTCTATCTTCTTTGTAATTTGAGTGTGCAATGGAGTTACGTAATGGCATGTAAAACTGTAGATTGCATGAATGTTATTTAAGGTTATATATTTCATTGCCCATGGGTTATCGTTTAATATTAAATGTCATCCTTTTTTGTTTACTTGAGGTTATGTTTAAGATAGTGTTTTTGTGTTTAACACAACCCATATTAACAAAATAGGCGTATTAGACAACATTTTTATTTTACTGCGTTGAAATCGTAGTCTGTAGACGAGTTGTTTATAAGTAGTTCCCACCACATAGGCCGCCATCTTGAATCACAGTGTCAGGTCCGGTATTTAGGAGGTCCTGACCGGATTGCACCCTAATGCCATCTGCCTTCAGCAAGGCAGAGGTACAGTTGCTCTGCACTGATCCATCTGTGGATTCGTGACGAAGCAAAATGGTATGATACAACGATGAAATTTTGAAGGCTACCTGGCTGTCACACGTGAATCTACTCGGTATCTACTAACAGATCCGCAGAGATATGACTACGTAGTTAAAGCGGTTAAAGATAGAGAGAGAAAGGGCAATTGTTTCATTGCCTATAGGCTTTATATACGTTTGGCGCAGAGATGTGTTTGAAGACCTTGGCTTTAATGCAGTAGCAACGCTCATTGTAAACAGAAAAATGATCTGTACTCTAAACATTTGACACACGGTACTATTATGTTAACTAAACTATAGACAAACGTTCTTCTTACTTTTTCTGCCAAGCACATAGCAGTAAAAGAGTGGAATAAGGTCCGCGGATGCCCGTGTGAAAAAAAAATATTTTGTTGTTTAACGACAGTGTCAGTTGCCAGGATCATATCAGCGTAGCAGGTGTGCCGGAATTTCGTCCCGAAGGAGTTCTTTTACATGCCAGTAAATCTACTGACATGGAGTTATCGCACACTTAAAAACCATCGGTCTGGGCCGGATTTGAACCCGCGACCTCGGCCAACGTCTAACCAATCGAGCCACCCAGTCAGTGTGTGTGTGTGTGTGTGTGTGTGTGTTTTTGTGTGGTATGTGTATGTGAAGACTTTTTAACTGCTATGGTTCTCGGCGTCTATTTTTATAGACCGCTTAGCTTTCCTCAGGAGCCTCTTTATCAGGCTTGAGGTTCGTTATATGCTGTAAATCTACGAAGCGGAACCACCAGCTTTGTTTTGCTTCCGAAGGAAACCATGCTAAGAAATCTATCACCCAGTGGCGGTTCCTGGGTGATCGCATACTCCAAACTGCATACCCACTAAGTTTAACCTGTATATGAATGTGTATTTACCTGTGTAGACATGCATATAAGAAAGGCGAATGTCCAATTTTTCTACATAAGCTTGCTCGTTTAATTTGCCTGCGCCCTCTTTACCAAATTCAGTCAACAAGCTGCAGAGACGCGTAAACCCGATTTTGCGACTGGCGAAGGTATCTTTTAGGTGAGGGTTTGAGGGAAGTGGTGCAAAGCTTGCATTTAAGAGTAATGCGAGTTAAAGCAGCATAACCGACAAGGCCAACATATGCGACTTTTACTGCGCAAGCGCACTACGTTCTCGTACAAGTTTTCTCCGTTTCCTTGCTACGAGCATTTTCCTCCCTCTTGAGCAGAACCTACGAGGCAATTAACCAACATGACGGTTCTAAATGTAATGTAGGCATTTTCTATATTAAAATGACAGCTATGTTACGTTATAAACATAATTACATCTTGTTTTGTTACACGATCATAAGTGCATATAGTTATTTATGTCGTAATTTACTAAGGTCAATACTTTAGTTGGGAATAATTATTTTGTTACAGTGTTTATTACTATTTGTTATGTTTGCGTTTCTGGCAGCAACTTGCATGTAGTTGTGTCTGCAAATAGCGAGTAATTTGAATCTATGAAAATGTGGAAATGAATAACATAGCACAATTGAAGGAGATAAATCTTTCGGACTTATCCTTAGAAAAGCTGTTTTCTGTGCTTATTATTTGCGAGTGAGAGAAACGGCATCTGGACAAATAATGGTTGTTGTGTTATTGGTCATTTAAAACAAAAAATAGTAGAGCTCAATTGTCCATATGAATTGCGAATTAGAGCTGTGGGGTGTGTGTCAGAGAATAAGGATGTAATGTACCCCACACCCACTGTCACAAGTCACGAGTCGCCACTGCTATCACCCTATGCCGAATTTGAACCCGCGATCTTGGGACCTTGTCTTGATGCAAACAGCTGAATCCCAAAGGTAATGGTCGGTTATGTGCCGAACAAGCTCAGCGAACTCTAGGGTGTAAAGCGAACACTTACAAGAAAGTTATAATCCAAACTACCCTTTATATGAAAAATTTAGATTATCTCAGAAACGTTCTCACGATTTGACTGTAATGTTTAAAATACTTTGATGCCAAACGATGATGAAGTTTCTGGAAATATCTTCTGAGTTCCTGTTCATTTTGGACGACTTTGCCATAAATGGTAAGCCGCGCCCCGGCCGTCCTTTCTTGTGGGCCGCGACCGGCTGCACACTAAAACCATAAATATAATTTAGAAAGGATAACATTAAATGGAAAATGCATATTAAACTTATAAACCTATAAATGTGTATAATTTTTTTCAAACTGTGGCTAAACGTGTAACATTTGCCGTAAAAGTCGTAAAAACAGATAGATTACACGTATTGTGCATTTATTTGTATTTGTATTTATGCTGGATATTAGAAAATTCTACAGTGTATTCTTAAGGAATTTTGAAATAATTTAAGGATAATGTAAAATAATAATTTTGAGTATGCATAGGAAAACATATTTATACCCTCTGTAGTAACTTGTAGAAAACATTTTACACTGAGAAAAAGTAGTCGAAAAATACAAAGTTTAACTACTTTCAAACAGTTGCATAGTATTCCCCGCTTAATTCTTTCCAAAGTGATTATTTACTTTTATACTGTTTGTGACAAAATTACAATATACGGTCTGTGTTTTTAGCCGAGGTCTGTGTTTTTAGCCGAGTACACATGCCATGAAAATGACAAAGAATCAGAAAATGCATACACTACTACGGCGAATACCAAACCTCATGCCTGTGATGATTCCACCTAGAAACCTTCAGCAAAAGCAGCACTGGATAGGCACAGCATATAGACATAAACTTCCCATTTTAAATTTTAAAGTCAAATGCGGTTGGCACGCCGAGAAACCTTTGTTGAAATCTTGCATATTAAAATGCAAACTTCTGAATTTATGGAGCCAAAAATAGCGCTTTCACGTCAGCAGTTCGAAATTTGCAGGGTAAACTTGATTCATACAAATACAAGATAACATCCCCGCAGTTTGTAACAGTATTTCTGGCAGAAGCTAGGTTTTAGCATCAGTAGATGGATTACATTAAATAGCGATGAAAATAATTTCACAATCGCAAATAAAGATATTTAGATAAGCTTATAATATCAAGTTTTAGTATTTGCTTAGTTGTATACATTTTAGGTGTGATTTTAGAAACAGTTTAAGAAATAAAATTTTGACTACAGTAATTTGACATAAGAAGTCGGTGAAATGATTATAACAAGTAATGTCACAAGTGATTGTCAATTTATCTAGAGAATTTAACTACGTATCAGAAGTTGCATTTATTAAGACTATTTCAGGATTAAAGGATGATATAGCCTGTAAAATCTTATTTAAATGCTGTATTCATATTACCATTGGCGTCCATTAACATGGTATACAAGATTCTCATATGGATGCTCCAATCTAATATGTTGGCTATGTCAGCAGTTGGAGTATCTGCTGTTAATTTATGATTCGGTTCAATAGAAAATTTCTCAAAATGATTTCACATACATATATTTACGGCTCTATTCTGGGTTCTAAAATTTCCCTCTTCAAATTATTTAATCTACTTCAGCATTGGATACTTCACCAAAACGAATCAGCCATGTTTACTTTCTCTACTGATAAACAGATGAATTGTTGTATTCCACCCAAAAATTCTATGCCGAGATTTCACCGGAAATATCTGGTTTGAGACTCCCTGAAATCGAAAAAAGCATTTTTAGAAAAAGGTCCGCGCGCACGTGTGTGTGTGTGTCTGTGTGTGTGTGTGTGTGTGTGTGTGTGTGTGTGTGTGTGTGTGTGTGTGTGTGTGTGCGCGTGTGTGTGTGTCTGTGTGTCTATCAGTCTGTTTGTCTGTGGAAAGCATAACTCATAAACGAAATGTAGTTAGAAACCAAAGTTTGTATTTGGGTTTAATGTCTTTCAAGGATGCGACACGAAGATTCTGAGGAAAATTGCTTCACCATAAACTATCCTTTACATGGAAAATTTTTCGAAAGTTTTGATTTTCTTGAAAATGGCTCTCACGATTTTGATTAAAATTCAATATGTAAGATTTGAAGCTTTCATGGTGAACTTATTGATCAATGCTTCACGGATATCTAAAAATATATCCTTTGGTCCTGAAGATGGTCATTGAGTCTACAATGGCCGAAAGCTCAACCTTCTTAAATCTAACACGGCTGATCACCCGTGAAGCATTGATCAATAAAATTCCATATGTTTGAGATATTTTATGGCAAATGAAATGCATTTCTTGATTATCTGGCTATAGTCCATTAAGTGCTATTTACTCTGGATGGCTTTTGCATCACTGGTAAGCCCTAAGAGATAGACCAATTATTACTATACAATCCACGAATGAATGGGATGGTCACTGATAGTGTATTCAAAATACAAAGAAGAGAATATTTCAATTGAAAAACTACGGCTACTTGATCATTTGTTCATTAAGCCATTATATTCTCCAGAACCTACCTATAATAGCTACGGCATGCATGCCTTGAGGTCTCATCACTAAACAGTAAGTATTTGTGGAATAAGTGTTTGCTTTTATATACATATAAAATCAGCGTTACCCAAAAGCAAAGAGTTATATGTACATCAGCTTGATATTTAAGTTCAACATCTTCCAAAATAGACAAAGAATTTCAGTTTAAAGAAAATCCTCCCTCCCTAAAGTAATGTTCACATAGAACGTTTTTCATTACTTTTGATTTTCTCAAAAATGGGTAATGCCTTTGTAAAAATACTGTGAAGGCGTGGTGTACAACAAAGGACGGTCGGTGTCAGGCTGCCCCACGCCACTCGTGCTGCATGTATCAAAGGCACTCAAGGTCAGTGGCAGAATCAAAACCGGTTTTCTAGATCATTTAGAAAGTTTCCAGCGTCCGGCGTATTTGTGGAAGTTCGAGGAAGTTCGATGTTACACCATCCTCGCTATATAAGAAGGTAAGACTATAAGGAGTGTATAAGGAGTTGTGAGTTACATACATAAGTCGTCGGGGAGTCAATTTTTAGTTGTGTGTGTATGTATGTATGTATGTATGTATGTATGTATGTATGTATGTATGTATGTATGTATGTATGTATGTATGTATGTATGTATGTATGTATGTATGTATGTATGTATGTATGTATGTATGTATGTATGTATGTATGTATGTATGTATGTATGTATGTATGTATGTATGTATGTATGTATGTATGTATGTATGTATGTATGTATGTATGTATGTATGTATGTATGTATGTATGTATGTATGTATGTATGTATGTATGTATGTATGTATGTATGTATGTATGTATGTATGTATGTATGTATGTATGTATGTATGTATGTATGTATGTATGTATGTATGTATGTATGTATGTATGTATGTATGTATGTATGTATGTATGTATGTATGTATGTATGTATGTATGTATGTATGTATGTATGTATGTATGTATGTATGTATGTATGTATGTATGTATGTATGTATGTATGTATGTATGTATGTATGTATGTATGTATGTATGTATGTATGTATGTATGTATGTATGTATGTATGTATGTATGTATGTATGTATGTATGTATGTATGTATGTATGTATGTATGTATGTATGTATGTATGTATGTATGTATGTATGTATGTATGTATGTATGTATGTATGTATGTATGTATGTATGTATGTATGTGTGTGTGTTGTTGTTGTAGTATTTAACGCCCGCTTTTACTACTGCGGCACCGCAGGCGGTGTGTGTGTGCGTGTGAGAGAGAGAGCTAAGGAACAGTCGTATCTAAAGTAAGATTGCAAAGCAGTTAATGAGTATCGGTTGATTGTATCGTCAAAGTCATCTATTTGAGAGACGGTAAGAACCGAGTCAAGGAGAAGAAAACAGTTGTGTGCTGTAATATCACGAAAGACTGTAGACTGTGTTCATGTCAGTAAAAGATAACTATGTTGCTGTGCATTCAACTTTGTACTACATGATGGATTTATATCCACATCATAAAAAACTCGTTCTTCACGGTCAATGCTTTGTACCTGTCTGGGCTTCTAACATCCAAAATACTCCTCTTAATTAAGTCACTGTATCTCAGCGTTGATGAATTTGTGAGAACGAACAAGCTGTCGCGAACATTTCTGCATAAAGTTCACGAACTCGTGATCCATTCCAATGTCAACAATAAACATGTAGTGCTTTTCGGTCTGATCAGTCACATAATACACTTTTTCTGTCTTCAGTGCTTTACAATAATCCACCAGAAAGTATCCACAGACGGCATGTAATTAATTCTTTGCTCTGTAACAAAAAATAAATAAATAAAGAATACAATAAAACAATCAGCGGACAGCAATTTTATTCAATTAATTTTCATTGCTGTCAACGAAAGGGCAAACCCTTTGCTAACTCAAACAGTTGTGACACCAATGTTCATTATAACCGTTTTTGCTGTTTTATTATTGGGAGGGTGCCTCGAAATATTTGACAGCAATAAAGATACAGCCCGTGCACAAGTTTGCTACATAAAGAGGACTCCAATCCATTGAGAATATAACATATGTTTTTATTTGCTTTTGATTCTCCTCGTGCCGAGGCTTCGAGCTCGATTCTGCGCCATCAATCCACTTCCTGGCCTGAGGTTGGCAATATTTGTTTGACACCAGCGAGAACAGAATACCGGAGATTACGTGCTTTCACTATCCATGCAAGACAGTTGAAGCCAATGACCACCCCTTAACCTAAGAAAGATATCCACTTACATTAAAAACAATGATAAATACTCTGGAGTTTAGCTGTTCACAATCCATTAATATTGCTTAAAATGTATAATCGGCATCCTTTGGTATTACGACCGAACTTTTTAATGCATTTTCTTAGCAAAATAGAACACACAGTTAAGAGAGAACTTATAAAGTAATTGAAATCGGGTCGGAGTGCTAACCAAATTACGTTACTGCATCCACAAGCAAAACTCCTTCATTCCATTTAATCGTCAAAAAATCATACTCCAAAAACGTACTTAAGACCTAATTATTCTACTAACCTGCTTGGTAAGTATTTTATAAGTGAAAAAGCTCTCATCCATTCTGAAAGCACACTAAACCTATTGAATTAAAACAATACATGTCATTTTCAGGTAACCAAGCTACCAATAAAACACATGTTAGGGTATATTTAATACATTCATGTGTTAATTACCATGTATAATGTAAAGCATACAATTACAAATATTTACACAGATGAATTAGGTTTAAAATTACAAGGCACAAAACCGACAAATGCTGGAAAGATACCCTAGATTTAATCCTGGAATGTTTCCTTCCCCCTCAAAAAACATTTTCCAAATACCATTTAATTTCATATGTCACCAGTGTCACCGCCTAATGGGCCGTATGTAATGAAAGAAATAGGCAATTGAACACACGCGCACACGAACACGCACAGGAAAGCCGCTAAACTGAGAAACATTGGCTACCAGATTACATAATTTGTTAGTTTTACAATGTACATGTAACGCGGTAGGTCAGAACTATGCAGAATGGCTTATTCGGTAACAAGTATTGGATTCAAATTCTGTGAGCAGATCAACCTTTACATCCCTCAGTCGGCAGGATAAATACTGGATTGGATATTTAGTAATACCATGACCCAAAATTCTAAAGTATATAACAGTAAACATGAAAATTGATGTTGATAGCGAAACCCCTGACCTCTATTCACAGATAATGAAAACCGACTGAATAGCACCTAATTCCATTTGGTATGACCAAATGGTTAAAACAACGTAAAATAAATTGAACAAAAAGGTCAATATTAAAGTATTTCACGAATGTACTTAACGGTTGATTTTTCGTTCGTTTCATATAAAAACCGTCATGAACTATACGAAGTTTTACAGAAATTATGTTCTTTCTCACTCTAGCTACTGTCGAACAGAAAGAAGTGCCAAACACTTAGAAAGTTCCCTATATTAATCTGAATGTAACGTGGCAAATTTCTGTAATTAATTAGATTAAAGGCAATATTACTTATCTTAGACTTCTCCATCATATAAATTACTTCTATGCAAGTTTTAGATACAGTATGAAAAAATAACTGGGCAGTAAAATGAAATGTGACTTAATTTGGCACTGCTTCCATCTAGTTTTACCAGAGCAGTAATTCTCCATTCGATGGTTTACTCTTTTCGCACACTCCACAGTAGTCTTGGGAGAAGAAGAAGGAGAAGAAAAAAAAAAACCGAAGTAGTACAGGTAATGAAGAATTTAAAAGGTATTATTACCTGCTCCAGGTATTAAATAATTGATCTACTGCAAGCTGCAGAAGCACTATCATTTGAAAAAGAAATGATCTGATGTTTTGTACTCACATGACTTTCTCTACTCTTGTGCTATTATTACAAATTTGTCATTAGAAAGCGTGTTGCATGTATGTTTTACAAGTGGCCGGTATTTCCACATAATACAAGAAAGACAAATTCAACAATGTGACATAATTTTTAACTTTAAAGACAATTGTTTTGAGCATTTGACTGGAAATGTCTATATTATGTACTTGCATCTATTATTCCACCCTAGGTTTGCTCATGTTGTCCTGTTCGCTCCAACCAACTTTCTTGCAAACTTGCCGCAGAACATCTGCGATGTCACTTTCTAATATCGACTGAACTAGAATCCAGTGAATCTGGCTTTTCATCTCCAGTCTAAATTATTGTGACGCCGGACCAGGATGCCTCATCACAGGTGGTACGTGCATCAAAGGAACTCAAGGTCAAGATGCCTCGTGTGGCTGCTTGTGAACACGTGGCAACAATCAGAGCGGCAACAGAAAGGGTTTTACAGATTATTCGAGAAGTGCCCGGCAGCCGGCGTCTTTGTAGAAGTTGGAGAAGGGTGAAGTAAAGGAAAGGCCCGTGTTACGTCATCTTCACCGTTTAAGTCATTTAGTTTTTAGTTTTAGTGTGTGTGTCAGCGCGTGTGTACAGTCGCGTCCAAAGGAAGATACCAAAGCAGGTAATGAGTGTTAGTGATTGTATCGTGAAAGTCAGTTGTTTGAGAGACAGAGAAAGTGGAAAAAAAAAAAAAAAAAAAAAAAAAAAATTAGAAAGGAGTGAGTCATGGTTACGAGAAGAGAACAGTTGTGAGTTGTAATATCGCGAAATACTGTATACTGTGTCAACGTCAGTAACACAATTTTGCCGTGCAAAAGTTTTAAAAGAAAATAAGGTGACAAAAAATAATTGGACTGGATTTTATCTCTCTGTCTCATTACCATATAATTCGCTCTAATCCTATTCTGTGAGAGGTGTAATATAAAGGTCTATACATTTTTAATTCCTCCTAGCAACATATCGATACTTTAACCTCTAGATAGGGTCTGCAAGTCACATTCTGTTTCTGCAGCTTTTGACCAAATCTGACCTGACTGGGAAATCCTTGCTCCATATGCAGAGGTAGCAGATTTTACAAAGAATGCCATTGAAGTCAAGAGTAGGGTCTCGTTCAGAGACCTTTTAAGGATACGACACAAATATTTTGAAGAAAATTCCTCCACCCTAAACTACACCTTACATAGAAAAATTTTCAAAGATTTTGATTTTCTTGATCTTTTATGGCAAGTGAAACGTATATTTTGAATTTTCTTGCTATAGCCCATGTAGTCCTGTTTAATGTTTATTACTTCTGCATAACTAGTAAACCATAAGAGACAGACCAAATCTTAGTGCACAAAAAATGTAGATGCCTAAAACATACATTTATGTCTAAATACAATTTTTCTGTACAGTGAACTACGTCGGAGATATTCCTTGTTATTTGTATGAATTTAACAATACCTATCCTTCCACAAACGGATGATCGCTATTCATTTTTTATACCTTAGAGAAAGGAATTTTAAGGCTTTAAAATATTAGACTATCGCTCAGTCTCTGTATTCCCATATTCCCCTTGCAGTTATAGGGAAATAAGCAATTAGATAATTTCTGCAAATGCTTACGTAGACCAAGATGAAGAAGATAGAGCAATATAAGTTTGTAAGAATGGTTAGTACAAGAGTAGAGAAAGTCATGTGAGTGCAATACATCAGAATTTTTTCTTTTGTTTTCCTTCTTTTTTTATTTCTCTGCCACATATAGTTCTAAGTAGGGGAAATATTATACTCCATTAAGAAATATGACCTCGAGATTTCACCTTAGATTTATGTTTCGAGACCACCGACCCTCATCCCAAACAAAAAGTCTTCTTAGAAAAAAAGTTGGTCTATAGCCTTCGTAAAAAAATCGAAAACGAAAATTTGGTAAAATACCAAAATTGGAATTTAGGTTATTTGCCTTCCAAGAATGCACTACAAAGATCTTAAGAAAGTCTCTTTCCAAACTACCCTTTTCATTGATAATTTTAATTTACTTAAAAACAACATTATGCTATCTTTCTGACAAATAAAATATATATCTTAAATTTCCTTGGAACAGCCTCTAAGTTCTCTTTATTCTGAATGACATTTGCAAAACTGGTAAATCATAAGGGAAGAACAACTCTACATCGTTAAAGTACACAATTTATGTCTAGTCCCTTTCCTCAGACATAAAGCATTTTCGTGATATTCTTTGTTATAAGTTACAATTTCAAATCCCTACACTTTTCTCGTTTTTCTCTCTTGACTATGCAAAGATAACTGCATTTGTAAACTATCATATAATGGCTCACTCTTTGAAGATTTGACTATTATTTAAACTTGCTCTTTTACCCTATTTCTAATGTACTCTAAGGAAATGTGTAATAAAAGTATTTGTATGAATTATGATCTTGAATTAACAAGCAGATAAAAGAACAAGCTTTTGCCTTGTTGAGGAACAACCACCACCACCACCACCACCACCACCACCACCACCACCACCACCACCACCACCACCACCACCACCACCACCACCACCACCACCACCACCACCACCACCACCACCACCACCACCACCACCACCACCACCACCACCACCACCACCACCACCACCACCACCACCACCACCACCACCACCACCACCACCACCACCACCACCACCACCACCACCACCACCACCACCACCACCACCACCACCACCACCACCACCACCACCACCACCACCACCACCACCACCACCACCACCACCACCACCACCACCACCACCACCACCACCACCACCACCACCACCACCACCACCACCACCACCACCACCACCACCACCACCACCACCACCACCACCACCACCACCACCACCACCACCACCACCACCACCACCACCACCACCACCACCACCACCACCACCACCACCACCACCACCACCACCACCACCACCACCACCACCACCACCACCACCACCACCACCACCACCACCACCACCACCACCACCACCACCACCACCACCACCACCACCACCACCACCACCACCACCACCACCACCACCACCACCACCACCACCACCACCACCACCACCACCACCACCACCACCACCACCACCACCACCACCACCACCACCACCACCACCACCACCACCACCACCACCACCACCACCACCACCACCACCACCACCACCACCACCACCACCACCACCACCACCGCCACCGCCGCCGCCGCCGCCGCCGCCGCCGCCGCCACCGCCGCCGCCGCCAATAATAATAATAATAATAATAATAATAATAATAATAATAATAATAATAATAATAATAATAATAATAATAATAATAATAATAATAATAATAATAATAATGTTTTGTAAAATTATTGAGGAATAACATTTTTGTAATATTAAGGAATGGGTATAAAATGTCATGTGTATGTAATATAACACAATTTTGCTGGTTTTCTCATATTGATTTACGCACCATGCACCGGTGCACATTTAAAGTCAACACCACTAATAGGTACCTGAGGCAGGATTTCAACCTACAATTCGCTCTGTCACAAAATAATGAAACTAATTACCGAGCATTGCTCTGAGGAATAAACTTGCACGTGTGCGTGCTGCGTGACCGAGCGAGATGGCTCAGGCGGTAACGTCTGTGGCCCGCATTCGGGAGGTCGCGGGTTCGATTCCCTTGGCCGTGCACACTGATATGGGTTTTTCCGTGGTTCCCCCATTTTACTTAGGCGTATGCTGGGGTGCATTATTTCATACCACGGTTTCCTTACCATAATTTCCTTTCATTGCATTTCCTTATCATCTTTCAGGTGAGTAGTGTAGGCAATGTCGGGCAGATGCGGGGGGGGGGGGACGCTTAGTGCGACACCAAATCTGACTCGCGGTGTGATGCTGGCTGCTTGGCGAGGCCTGGCGCTGGGATGAAGACACGTCAGCACTTCTTAGGGACTTCCACACGTCTCTGGTGGGCCTGTCTAGCTGCGAGTCTGATGGCACCCCTTCGCTTCCCTCATTTCATCCCTGCCTCCTGGGGGTTGGTAGCCGCAATAGATCTGTGTAGGTTGACGTGAGTGAGGTGTCCCCCTCTGTACCCTTTACACTGCGTAGAAAATCTTACACTCTATAATGTGAAAAATCGATTTAGTATTGCATTATCAATTGTGAAATCTCCTCACCCCTTATTCTTCTATAAACTCCACAATAATAAATTCCATGTTGACAAAGTATATTCTTAAACAGCAGTATACACGAAATAATACAAGTAACGTTCAACGTGGACTATCGGTAACTTAAGAGTTTCCTCTAAATATACTATAATACAGCCAAATTATTTAATTTTCAAGACCTTAACTACTAACACTCTAAAGAATACTTATATAAAGAATGTGCGCTTAAGGGAGTATCGCAATTAAACACACTGATCTACAGATGAAATATATGTCAGTGTTGTAATGTGAACACCACCCAAAACATTACAACTATAATCACACTGTAACAAAATGACAATAGTGCAGTCTAATTACCTTTTTTCTCACTTTATTTTCCTCTAACTGAATGTACAAATATACGGTTCTCTTTTACTGACGTAAACACAGTATTTCTATTATTAGAACTAACGACGGTTTTCTTCTCGTAACCTTGACTCACTCCTTTCACTGTTTCTCTTCCCTTTCTTTGTCTCTCAAACACTAACTCTGACGATGCAATCACTGAACACTGAAAACTACTTCAGCATCTTCCTTCACGATGTGGCAACACACGCAGCTGACACACACTCTCAATCTAAGAATTGACTGACTGCTGCTGTAACTCACTCTGCAGCTCCTCCTTTCGACGCCTCTCCTCCTTGTATAGCGAGGATAACACACGGACCGTTCTTGAGCTTCTATAAACACGCCGCCTGCTAGACACTTCTCGAATGATCTGCAAATCCCTTTGTATGCCACTGTGATTGTTGTCACGTGTTTAAAACAGTTTCGCGAGGTTACTTGGCCTTGAGTGCCTTCATAACGCTTACTACCAAAGGATTGGGACACTCCGGCAGTCCTTTGTTGTGCGCCGCGGCCAGTGTCACTATACGTTTTGCACTACACTTTGTAAAGTCATTGGGTTAGAATATATACCAAAATCAAGTTTGTAAATCCAAAGCAGGACATGTTTCAACCATGTAAATTACTACACAAAAGAAATCATTTTAGTATGCTGATGTATACTTAAATGCACTTATCTGATGAACGTTCCGTTGCAATAGGTTTAAATTTGTGGTATACCCGGAAAACAGTATCTTTGACAATATTAGTGGATTAGGTTAGTGAAAATTACTGTTTATTAACCTAAAAAAATAGCCCAGTTTTTATAATACATAACAGTACAGTTTTTAAATTGCATGTAAAATTTGACAAATGCTCTTTTCATTTTAAAGCAAAATGTTTTAGCAGCTCAGAATATTTGAGCTTCATAGATGCAATAGCTTTGGAGAAAATGGTACCACTTAGAAAATTGTCATCTGAGGTGTTGCACGGACATGACTTTCTCTATTGCTGTAGTAATCATTCTTACAAACCCTTATTTTTCTATCTTAGTGTTAGTTTGGATATGCATCTGCAGAAATTATCTTACTGCTTATTTTCTTCCCAGAAATACCGGAATACAGTAAGCTCTGAGTGACAGTCAAATCCTCTAAAGCTTTCAAATTCCGTTCTCTTTGAACGGTTAACATATAAAACAATCTGATGTGTTGCATTCACGTGACTTTCTCCACTCTTGTATTAACCATTCTTACAAATTATTATTCCTATATCATTTTCGTGTTAAGACAAACATTTGTACAAATTATCTTATTCCTTATTTCCTTGTAGGTCCAAGGGGAATATTAGAATACAGTAGGCTTTGTGCAATAGTCAAATCTTTTGAAGCTTTGAGATGAGGTAAATAGGGTACTAAAACATAAAAAATGGAAAAGCTGCTGGCCCCGGAGGAATCACCATGGAATTACTCAAGTATGGAGGACAAACTGTGTTAAGAACTTTGGCAAGATTATTAAATCAGATATTGCATGGAGATCCAATCCCTCCAGATTGGAAAAAAATCATATATTACCACCATATATAAAAAGGGGGATAAGAGAAATCCCATAAATTATAGGGGCATTAGTGTTACCCGAACAGTAAATAAAATTCTCACTACCATTATTAAGATCAGATTAGAAAAAATAATTTAGGATAAAATATCTGAAAAACAAGCTGGATCCAGGGAAGTCATGTCTCTATCATATTTTTACAATTAGATTATTGAAAAAATGATAGCCAAAGGTAAAGAATTGCATTTTTTATTTGTGGACCTTGAAAAGGCGTATAATTCAGTACCCATAAATAAGGTATGGGACTCCTTATTTAACACTCATATACCTAAGCCTGTTATTGATTTTATAAAAAGATTATATGACTTTAGTGTATGTTTGAAGACTGGGAATAAAATATCGAAAGAATTTCGAGTAACCAAAGTTTCAAACAAGGTTGTGTAATGTTACCAACATTACTTAAAATTTATCTGAATGAGATCTTGAGAAAATGGCATAGTACCTGTCACAAAATGGGGATAGAAGTGATCGATGACAGCACCTATGCTCCGTTCATCAAGAGATTAGAGGAGGTGTAAACAAAGCACCGGTTTGTATCACTCCACGGCCACGTGCTTTCACAATGACGCAACACAGTTACCTACCGCTACGCGTAGGTATAATATGCATTTTACAATACTAAAAGGATATATTTACTTGATCCAAATAACATGTAGCACATGGAAATTAACTACTACTTACGTCATCTCTGTCCACAATAACACTTTTTCATTTCCTGCTCACAATCTCGAAACCAACCTCCAGAAGCAGCTTGTGGAGGGAAGTTCATTTTAAATCTGGAAGATCGGGATCAGAGTTAACTGCCAACAGCACTTTGTTTAAAGTGGGGGTTCATTGTTAACAAAGAACAGGTGAACTTTTCGACGGATTGCAGATCTCACAAATTCGTCGCAAACTACATCCACCATTTATCTGGCACGTGGTCACTTTTTTCTGGGATCTTCACCAACTGACGACTTTTCTTTGCGTGTGCTGTAAATACTTGCAAATGACACACCGGTAAACTCGGATGTTAATTTCATCACGTCTTCGATAGCAAGTTCGGGATATATGTCGCAGAATTTGTTAAAAACGTTCAATATTGCTATCTTTTCACCACTTCGCAACGGTTTGCCGCGCTTATGTTTCACAACACGAACTTGTTCCGCCATGTTACTTTCATACTGAATAATGCGCACGAAGAATGAAATAGGCTGGTTACAGATTCACTTAACTGCGAATTCTTACACTTTAACTATGCTTAGCACACTTCTTTTATGTTTTAGCAAACATTAAGTGACATTTCAGATCTTAGTAACAGTATTTCTTCAAGGGACTATTTACATGGCGAAAGCGTCAAGACGGCGCGCTGAGGTCAAAACGCACGTGACTTTGTTTACGTCTCCTCTAATCTCTAGATGAACAGAGTATACAGCCTATTATTCGCTGATGACCAAGTAATTATAGGTCAGGACAGAGAAGACCTGGAATTCATGACCCATAAGCTCATAGATGCATCTGAGGCAGGAGGTTTAAAAATTAATTTTGACAAGACAATATATGTTAGTTGGAGGAGAAGGGGGCAATCTGGAAATAAACAGCAAAATAATAAAACGACTCGAGCAATTCAAATATCTTGGGTCTATTATAGACCAGTCACGTAGAAGCGAAAGAGACATTAACAACACAATAAATAATGCTAGTTGGGCAATAAACTCTTTAACTGGGTTTTATGGAGTAGAGATGTAACCAGAGGAACAAAGTTAAATATATTAACTATAGTTGAGAGAATTTTAACATGTGGGAGTGAAAGCTGTACGGTAAGTAAAAGATGGAGGAGAAAATTGCTGGCGACAGAAATGGACGACTTGAGGAAAAGTACGAGAGTATCCAGAATGGAGCATATAAGGAATGCATATACATATAAGGGCAGAATGGGTGCATATTGTCGACAGATTACAAACAAGGACTCTCAAATGGTATGGACACGTTCAGAGAATGACAGAAGAAAGATTATCAAAGAAAATAATTAGCTGGTCGGCTTCTGGTCGGAACAAACGATGAACAGCACGCCTTACTTGGAAGGATGTCATATAGATAAAACCATGAGGTAAAGAGAATTGGAAGAGGCATAGTCGAATTATAGGATTTATTGCAGAAATAGTACAGGACGGCAAAGTAAAACGCCAAGAAGTTAATGAATCGGTGTGTACATTTCTTGTAAGCAAGGCTGACAGGTATAGGGTCTAGTAACAAAAATCGAGCGGGATGGCTCAGACTGTAAGGTCCAGGGATCAAATTCCATGGGCCGGTGAATCTTACTGGGATTTTTTCGTGGTTTACCAAAGTCGCCATAACAAATACCGGATTGGGCATTTAATATTAAGACTCAAAGTTCCACCTTAAGCCTAAAATGATAGTATAAATGAAAAATGTATGGTAATGGTCAGTGCTGTGCCACCTATGCACAGATAATTTAAGCAGATAGACTGAATGGCACCCTGATGCCATCTGGCGTCACAGAAGCAGAGGTACAGTTGCCCTGCACTGCCCCATCTGTGGACACGTGACAAAGCTGGATGATATGGATAGGAATGTAATCATGAAGGCTAACTGTTCGTCACACACCATTCCACGAGTATCTCCTAGCAGATCTGTCACGACATGTCTATGTAGTTAAAGTGACATAGAGAGAGAGAGGGGGGGGGGGGGAGGGAGAGAGAGAGAACCTTTAAAACATTATTTTAGGTGTTTCATTCAAATGCTTTTTCTATTCATTATCGCAAATTACTGTCTCCACTACAAACGATTCTTAGAAAGGCTCATCTTTTTCTCTGCTTCATGTTGATGGAGGAGAAAGAAAGAAAGAGGGAAAGAAAGATGAGAGACAGAGCAAGTGAAGTGAGACTGTGGAAGGCTATGAGAAAAAATTGCGAGTTGTAATATCGTGAAAGATTGTTAACTTTAGTGGAAGAAAACTGTATTTGTGCGAAAGGTTTTGAAGAAAAATTAGGTGACAAAAGTAACTGGATTGAAGTTTTTCACTTTGTCACTTTACTCCTAGAACTTTCGTGTTTTAATTATTTCCTTCCCAGAAAAAGATAGACTGGTTGGCCTATAGACGGACCTTTTCGAAAAACTATTTATTTTTTGGGAAAGGAGAGGGAGAGGGGATGAGCATTGCCCCCCAAATATTTTCGGGTCAGTACCAAACATCAAGGTGGAATACAATGCTACTTCTTGCATTGAGAATGTTAAAGTGCGCCCTGGCTTCTCTAACTTTTCCTATACACTCAAGCAATAGTTTAAAAGTAAGGGTATATTTTACTCCGCACCACACAGCAACATAGAGATACTCGGAGCGGAAATCCTGTGCATTCAAGTTGGGAATGAAAAGCTGGATCGATTCAATGAATAGAAAGATAGGAAAAGGAGTTTTCATTGTTAAAGTGGAATGTGTCTGAATGACAGAACCAAGAAAGGCCAGATTACAAAGTCAATAGGTGCGTAATTCTAATAGTGTCCAGCGCTCTCACATTTTCCAACAATGGAGTTCTATCGATATTTTTATATTTAGGATGTGCCATTGTGCACAAACGAATCCCACACAATGCATTTCAGTGTGGAATAAGATCAAAGATGCATAGACTGATTGATATTAGGTACATATTCGAAGGCTTATAACCATTCGCCCCCTTAACACACAAAATACAATACTTTTCATGCCCTACAACGACGCATCTATTATAATCTGGTAAAGTTTTCCATTGACCAATATTAATACCTAATAATATTAATATTGAACCCTTATTGTGGAGTACTACATCTCACAAAGTTGGAACAGCATTCAATTTACAGTGTAAACAGCAAAGAAAGTTACACGAGCATAATGAATAATGCTAAAACCTACGCCAAACA
This sequence comes from Tenodera sinensis, assembly GCA_030765045.1. Classification (NCBI taxonomy): domain Eukaryota; kingdom Metazoa; phylum Arthropoda; class Insecta; order Mantodea; family Mantidae; genus Tenodera; species Tenodera sinensis. The sequence continues at coordinate 49,837,959 of CM060967.1, forward strand.
TTACTGATAATAGCAACTGATAGTTCAGACTGAGGTTAGTGAATTGGTAAGTACTGAGGCAGGTTCTTTTCTAAGCCTTTATCATAACATACAAAACAGAGACATTGAGAAGTCGTCGTTCGCATGTTTTGTATTGCATAAGAAATTTGAAATATATATATATATATATAAGTTGATGTTTAAGTGTGAAGGGTTTCCCATGAATAGAGCTCTTTACAAATAATTTAAAAAGTTGAATTATTAAAAAACGTCACAGCGATCCGTTACCAGACCCTTTGAAGATCAAATAGGAAGGAGTCTTACAGCTTGACGACTGTAGCTACGCTGAGGCCTACAAACATTTTCTTGGAAAATTGCTACGAGTTGCGCCTCAACGCAGGACCAAATTAAATAAGAACTAAATAATCATAAAAACATATTATAAGAGTTCTATAAATAAAAACCCAGCTTTAGTTCATTACTGGGAAATTAGTTTCTTGAGAGCAAACTTTTTTTTGAGCTCATACTTGTATTTAGACAGTCTGTTTTCCGTTGCCCTTGCGTGTTTGTTCTCAACACAGAAGACGGGTATTTTTATAAAACTTATCTACACACTAATTAGCCTTTTTAATAGAAGTAAAGATCATGATTTTTTCTCACAAATTCTTAATTTGTTAAAGATCCTTAACCAATACACCGAACAATTCTTTTTCAGTTTCTTCATTACGTATTTCCATATATTTCTTGCATCTCTTGCTTAAATAGTTTGGAATCATTCTGTGACTTGTCTTCTGGTGTGACGCATTAAAAATAATACGACATCCGTAAAATTTTTGCCACACACCTATAGCCATCAACTGCATCTCTATCTTTGTATTCTGATTTTTAGCAGCTGATTCCGATTTGTGATGGGTTCTATATTTCAATAAGGCGTTGTAATCCTCTTCATGTAAATTTAAAATGATTAATTTAATGCAACCGTGACTTGCCAACCAAATGTTGGATTTATATGCCATACGGACAGAGGAAGGGACCACAGAAATATTGCACGTGTGCGAACACTTCTATTGCAACACACAAAGATGTAAAATATAAATTTTCTTTTAAATCCTCCAAAGCAGCGGTGCCTAATCTTATCTCTTCGAAATGCTTATGCAATTAGCGGCTATTCCCCACTCCACTCTTTCAGTCGGAGGGTGAATCATCTCTTGCTTGTGACGTGTACAAACAAAAACAGACAGTAGTATCCAGTGACAGACACAAACAGACGATTCCATGGCAGTTTCTATGTTATAAGTTGAATTTTCTCAGAATGTCCTCAGAAGACCTCTTCATTCGGTATGACTTTTACATAAATGGTAGACAGACACAATAAAAATTGTGGATCTGATTAAAACACAAAATTCATGTAAAATAGTTACAAACGTTTTCCCAAATGGAATATATTATTCGTTTTCTTGGCCTTGCAAAGGGTAAGGGAATTTCAAAGGCATCGCATAGCAACCAGGTCTTAGAACATTTCATATCGCTTAAAGTCTAGTATATTTGCATTCCCATTCCCATTGCACCTACAAGAAAATTAGCAATGTGCTAATTTATGAAAATACTTATGTCGATTAAAATGAAATAGACAGAGAAAGAAGCCTGTAATAATAGTTTGTATAAGAGTGAGCATAGCTCTATGATACATATGTTTGCGAACAGTTTCCTCAAATGGAACTACAATAAAAGTCTATCGCAACAGGTTACGCAATGTATCTTCTAAGGCTATACACTTCGACTTTGTTGCCAAATATTCATAGACTTCTTAAGGACACCAGGAACTGATTTTGCTTTTGCCATACTCAAATTATGTGATTAATTCAATTTCAGTTTACGCTGCTAATATTAGCTTGATTTAAATGAAATTTAGGGTGTTTAGAGAAAAAATATTTCTACATTCAATAAGAGTATAACATTTACATTAAATTTAAAAGCCTTTGTGCAAAAGTAGTATAAGTGAGAACATGTTTTCTAACAAAAAGTTGTGTAACTCATACTTCTGGTGCACTTCTCTCCATAAGCTTTAATTCTACAGCCATCTTTTTTTTTCTGTAGTAGTTAATGGATAATTTGATATGTTAAACAAAAAACTCTATTATGTCATTGAAATTAGGAAGGTAAAAAAATCTTTCATATGTAATGACTGAAATTATATATATATATTTTTTACAGGTTATTTTTTTTTTTAAATTACATTAAAGTTAATATTTCTAAAAAAGTTGGTGTTTACTAGTGAAAGTAGATGGCCATATAGCTACAGGAAAATTTTCAAGTCAGTATCTTTAATGGGCTTTGAGAAAAGTGTACCACAAGTGTTAAAAATGAAGTTACGGGAAATTGAAGTTAAAGTTAAAAGCGCAGTTTATGTTTATTCACATTCAATGTGGAAGTGGTTGTGGAAAATGGGGGCGTGTCCTTGCGCCGCCATATTTAAATCACCAAATTAAAGGGCTTATTACCCGTGTGACATACCATGTTATATATCATTTTAAAGCTTAAGATGTGTACTATTTTTAGAATAAAAAATAAAAAATCGATGTTTTCATGCAAACTCACTTCCCGGTGCCCTTAAACAAGTTACTAATGAACAGACGTTTATTGCATAATATATAAAAGTACTTTTGTAAATCAAACGCGTCGTAGTTATAACAAAACCGCCACTGTAACACAATACACGTATGTGTGTTAAAGAGTGGCAAAATTCGCATGTCGTGGAAGGAGGTAAATCCAGTCTTTCGCAAACGTTGGACATCGGTACTCTAAAGCTTTAATGGTCTTTCGATACCTGGGATGAACTGTTTGGTTTTGGATAAAATTAAAACAATTGCTCCTAAACGTTGTGTAATGAAGCTTGATTTATGCAGCATTGAAAGATAGGAGTTCTAGAATGCTATATAGCTCCCATTGTGCAATCTTCGATGTAACTTATAACTTCAGATATTTTTGAAAAGCCCAAGCAATTTTTAATTTAATGTCATTAATACTTCTGGGTTTATGTCAATTAACAAGTGTTTTTAACAAATCCACATAGAAATACTGGGGGCGATAGATTTGGGTAGTTTGGGTACAGTAAAACCTGACTAAACCGGACCCCCTATATACCGGAAACATGGACCACCGGAAAATAAATCTCGGAACGGACCTATTTCCTACGTTAAATAACACTCTAAACCGGAAAACTACCTAACGCGGAAACAGAATAGTTTTTACCGGAATCGTTTGCATACATAACCTAAGGCTGATTTTTATTATGTTTAATACATAGTTATGTGGTACCTTTATAAAGTGATAGCAATTAATTTTTTGCGCGACTGACTAGAATCGAAATTTTAAGAACTGTGAATGTGAGGCTTACGAGTAAGTACCTGAAATAGTTAACTTTGATAACGAACTTGCCACTGCCAAAGACATTCAAGGTGCAGCAGATATTGCCGCTGGAAACAGCAGTTGTGAAATCATGGAAGGATAGAACGACGACGACGATGACGAAGACAACGAAAGGGAGCCACAAATACTCACTATTAGGGAAGAATTATCTGTTGTGAGTGACCTTCAGGAATTTGCAGCTTCCAAGAATGTTCCAGAACTCCTGGAGCTGATGCAGGATGCAAAGAAGATCATAGAGCGTTCTCTTGTGAAGAATTATTCGTGACACCGCTCTTTGACGGATATGGGGGGCTGGGGGGAAGAAAACTAATGGAGAAACTGCAATTATGTATGAAATGAAACTTGAAAATACAGAAAAACATACAACTGAACCTATTTGTTATTTACAAAATTTTATTTTTAATTACTCCTTCTGTTTAATTCTATATTATTATATTTCTTATAATTTATTTTACTAATATACGTAAAACACTTTGTGAGGCGGAAACCCGTGAAAACGGAAAAATATTACTGGAACATCGCGTTCCGTTTTAGGCAGATATTACTGTGCTAAGAAATCGTTCCGCCAAGAACGCACCACGTACGATTGAGAAGTGCGAAGCTCCTATGTTTAGTGAAGGGGGGAATAATCTTGCTACAATACACTGTTTTATTGCTGCTAACTCAAGTTATGGTAACAGAAACCCTAATATCCCTATTTGTCAAGATGAATGGTCCATGCACTTTATCACAGCACACTTCATACCATGCATTAACTTTTCGGTTTGAAATTTTAAGCTTATATGGATTTCTTCCTATTCAAATAACGCAGCTGGGATGCCTACTCTCCCGTTGACATGAAAAGTGACTTAGTCTGCCCATAGCCATTTGTTTACGGAGCCTTCATCATATTGCATTCTTTGGCAAATCATAGATGCAAAATTGAAACGCGCTTCATGATCATCGCGAAAGAGTTGTCATTGTAAGTGATATAGGTACAGTTTTGGCACTTTAAAATTACTCACTGAGAGGATATATTTTATACGGTACACTCATGTCTTGACACTCAACTTAAATTATTTGTAGTACTCCTCATGATTTCGAGTCAGCTGCTTTTTGGACAGGGTTTCCCCCGCGATTTCCTGCATAATCTTTACGACAGACCCTACGCAGGTGTAAAGTGTTCGATATCCTAATATTATGCTACCATATTCAGATATATAGCACCCACTATATTCAACTATGAGCTTGTTTTGAACACTCTGAAATTTAGCAAACCAAAGAAGGCATTGGGATGTCTGTTGATCTGTAAAATGCATTTCAATCACCTACGATTTCCATCTGTCGTTATGTATTCGTTTCATGCATTACATTATATTATATACATCATACACAAGGGCTAGAGCGTTAAGCCTTGGCTCGGTAGGGCTGTTACGCCGTGGGGTTAGTCTAGATGCAAACCAGGACTTTTCCAGTTTTTATAAAAATTAAGACAATCCTTCACGGTTTAGGCCGAATTAGCCTGTTCCGGCTTCAAAATCTTCTGTCCATCTGTTCTTCAGACACCGTGGGTTTCTATATCCTTGAGGTCTGTAATTAAATGCTGCACAGGGTATCCTGTTTGCTGTATTTCTTTCCAAGTGTTATTTCTAATTGAGTCTACGAGTATATTCCGTTATTTTTTGTTTAGTTCTAGTTTTAAGTTTTGTCTTATTTCATTGTTTGGCTTTTTATCCAGTCTTGTGTATCCTGCTATGGCACTGAGGAATTTCGTTTCAGCTGTCTGTATTCTTCTTTTATTTTCTGCAGTCAATGTCCATGTTTCAGACCCATATGTTATAGTAGGTAGGCCAATGCTATATACAGTTTTATTATTGAGGCTTTTCTAGTTTTATTTTTTAGAGTTCTCTTTATGGTTCCTGTTATGTAGTTTAGTTTATTTAGTTTTGTTATTAATGTCTAATTCAGACCCTATGTTATTTCACATCCTAGGAAGTTAAAATTTGACACTTGTTCTATGCTTTTATTTTCTATAATTATTTTTGATTGGACGGAATGTGTATAAACGTAAATACAGAACAAAAATGACACTTGGGCAGTGCAATTCACACTCGTAATTTGCATTTTGCATGTAAATGGCTATCCGTGTAATGTTTCTCCCGATTTACTCAAAACCATCAGAAGCGGAAAAGTGTGAATTTGCATCTATACCCCTCATATATGTGTTCTGATTAACATTTGGTGAGGCCAGAACTAGACATCTAGTTCACTTAGTTATTTTAGTTGTAAACTACCTGCTAAACACCTCTTAATGCATAAAACAACTCGTGATTAGTTAAATTTTTCCAACTTCCACAGGTGTTTATCTAAACTTGTGGAAAACGATTATATTTCAAAAAGGAGAAACCTGTATTCTACAATGCCCGTTGGAGAAAGTCATGTGGTTGAAACGATGATGCTCCATCACATTTCATATGGCAAAAACGCATTATAGTCTACCGTTGGTAAAGTGCAATTTTAAGCAGGATACAGCGTTTCATAAATTTCTACTGTAGTTTTGTCATCCTATAATGAAGAAATTTCTAATCCTAAGCATAAATCTGAGGATAAATGGTGCCCCGTGTTCTCCCTACATGTGTGGGTGTGTGTGTGTGTTTGTGTTTGTGTGTGTGTGTGTTTGTGTGTGTAACTTGTGTTATTATCAGACGTGTGAATCTCACGTATTCTCATTCGTGTGGTTTTGCTGTTTAATAAATAGCATATGTAATGTAATTTTGCTTTCCCAAGTGGAATGCCTTTGCGGTCTCCTCCATTCCTCCAAGGCGAATCATTTACCGCAATGCACTGTGCTTTCTCCTGGCAACTGCTTGTGCATGCATCTCTCTCTCCCACCTGTAATCCTGAATGTCGCACAGGATATGCAAACAAGGCACCAGGGCTGCCGAATCATTAGTTCCTACTCCTTTCGACTTTTGCGCTGCTGCGTCGGCAAAGCAAGATTTAGTTCAAATTCACTTAAAAATAAGGTAAGATGTAATTTTTCTCTTTAGCGAGTTTTACTATGGGTAAGTAAGGAATGTGGATATGATTTGGATGGGTGATATTTGTAATCTGCAGTGGAGAGCAGAACATTTCTGGACAAAATAGCATAGCTGTATAAAGAGTATAAAGCTGCTATCTACCTTATTTAAAATGTCACTTCAACGTATAGAACTACTTGCAGCATTATTGGGGAGTAGAAGCATAAACGAATTTAGATAAAGCTTGGCCGGTGTCATTGGAAAATTTTGTTTCTAGTCATTTAACAGAGGTCACAGACTGCAATTCAACCTCACAATGGTCTCACTGCATTATATGCAGTTCCTCCTGAGGAGCGGCAATATTTGCTTGACGGATGTACGTATTTTTAAGTCCATCTAATTGTGTGTGTATGTTTTGTAAACCTTGTCTTTTAATGTCCCTCCACTCTTCAATTTCAACCTTAGCCAGTGTTATCTCTAAGGGCGATATTAAGATAAGTAGAGGCTGCCTATATCAGGGATGCGCCGGTTCGACGCTCTAAATGATGGATCACTATCGTGGGACCACCGGAAGTCACCGCTTAGCAAAAATGCAGTGCCAAGGATCAAATACTGTTTGTGTAAATTGATGAAAAGGATTAAGTGAAAAGACAGATAAGGATAAAATTCTCTCATAGTCTGACTCACCCTGGGAGTTTACGCTAAGCAACCCTACTTAGGAGGCCATTGCTCTTGTCTATTACATGAAGCAATTAAATGTTACATTTACGAAATATTTAAGTATTTTATTGTTAAAATGCAGTTTTAAATAATTTAAAATAGCTTACAATAGCATTAAAATTACTCGGCTTCTTTTTTATATGTATTCGAAAATATTTTAAAGTACAAATATAAAGCGTACGGACTACCGTTGTAAGAGCATTGACATGGACAGACAAAGATACGTGGCTGGAGTTGCGGCAATGACAACGCATTTTTTAGTGTGATTCCACTTTCCAGAACTATAGTAGTATTTAAGGTAGCAAGTCTAAGTGCCTTAGGCATAATCATAATACATTTTTGGTTTCGGCGTCTGACAATAAAATAACCTTCAAAAACCACTTCACAAAATTAGCACTAAGGAAGAATAAATCTGCATTCATACGTATTTTTCAAAAAACAAGGATAATCAAGCTTTACAAACTATTTGTATTTTTTTGTATTGTAACAAAACATCAAAATCCAAAGCCCGGTTACTTTTCCATCACTTTATTGTCGTATAAGTTTTACTACAAATGCACAATTTCCTTCTCGTTGTTAACACAGTTTATAGTCCTTTCTGTTATCACAATTATTCTTCTAATAATCTTTGTAGTCTTTCAATGTCTTTCTCCAGTTTCTCTGTTCCTTATATCTTGACTATTACGACCCAATCACTCGACCCCACATACGTACTCTATGACAGGCTGGCCGACTCACTCTGGTAACTAAAAACTAACTGTACAAGACTTACTCAACTAAACAAGAACTCACTCAAAACTAAACTACTATTCACTGCCTGTTGGTGCTGTCTCCTACTTATATTTGACCCGATTTCACGTGACCTTTCGAGATCTTTTCATGCACACGTACAATGATGAGTCAGCGAGAATCAGAGAAGGCTCTTGACTCTTTTCTTTTGTGGTTTGCCGCCACGGCCACACACACATAACAATGCTTCAGGACGCCCGGCTCCCTCTCGTCCGTATATTGTTGTACGGCCAATGTCACAGTATTTAAAACAGAAAACTAAAACGCACTTCACTGCAGAGGAATTATATTGTAAATATAGTAGGTAGCTTAGTTCTATCTGGGTGAACAACGTAAAACTCTTATCTCTATAGGCCCTTATCAATGTAGAAATGTTTAACACCCGTTCTTACTACATAGGACACCACATGCTCTATGAAGATAGAAATTATTTTTTGTAAAGTAATTTTGGAAAGCAAGGTTTCCAGACCTGTATTTAGGATACCTCTCCAGCATTAGCCACTTATGAAATCTGAGAAAACCTCAGGGATTTGGTCCGCGAACCTCACGCGTTATCACGGCGATATCTCTCTGGGTGATGTGACGTCATGGAAGGTCGTCACTTCGAGATATCGACTGGCCTTAGCTTAGAGAGGTGTATAGCCGTCAGGTTGGTAAGCGTAACCCCTCTCGCCCCCGCTACGCCCCGCACACAGTATAAAACCCGGCTGCCCGACCAGTCGTTAGTTCACTTCAGCGCGAAGCGCTGCCTGCAGTCTTTGATCTTCACTTCAACGCGAAGTGCGTTGCCTGCAGTCTTCGATGTTTACTTCAGCGCTGCCTCCAGTCTTCGTCAAGTAGTCGAGCTCCGTTAGGCGCTGCCACCAGTTGTCTTCGTCAGTCAAAGTATGGTCAGCTTCGACCAAGCGTAATGTATGTGCCTTATACACTATGGTTTAATCTTCATCAAGCCGAGGCGCTCAGGATTAGTATCTTACGTACTTGCCTACATGTTCGTCAGTAATGAGCCGATAGGCTTAGCAATTCTCAATTCTACTAACATTACTCGGCAAGCTCCTCTTCATCGAGCCAAGCAGTTCACCAACAGTGACGTCAGCACGCATCGAAGTCAACAGGGTCATGTTTCTTGGTCTTGCTTGTCAAAGGGGGCAAGCAAGTGAGCAACTTTTCTCCGTAGAGAAGCAACGTCGGCATTCACCACCATTTCTTCGAGATGTATGCTAATTCAGGCATACACTGGGCATACGCGGAATTAAGCAGGAACGACGCGTTTATTCTTCATGGCTGATATGCAGGAATGTGCCACAGTCCGTGTGCATGTTCAGTTCAACACAATTGGATAAGGACCTGTTCCAAAAACACACCAGACATTTGGGTGAGACAAACAGTTCTGTATTTCATTTAGATGTATGTGTTTAGTGTTTTAGGGCTTTTATGCTAAAGCAGGGTAGATGATCTTTGTATCACGGTTAATGTAGCCTAAACGGCAATAGTTATAATTCCGACTAACGCAATCAACTGAGTGTGGTTAAAAGGGATGACTTTTGTGTGCCAAGTTATATTGGTGAGTCAGGCCCATTCTACCAGTGTGGCTCAGGAAGTCAAATAGTCAGGAAGGAATTATTACTTAGTACAAAGAATAGTTTACATTCATGTCTATTTTATGTAACTGTTTATTTTTACTACATTTTCGTAATACATATATTATCATTCACCATACTTTCAATGTTCTTATGTATATTTTGTTACTTAACACCGTCAGTGTTAAGTCCTGTATTTATTTTATGTTTTCAAAATATATTCAAGGAAAAGGCATTTGGTATTATATGGAACCACAATATACCCCACCGATCCATTCCCAACACGATTTCGCAAATAGATGTCCACTCACTCTCGCTAAGCCAAGTCAAGTGGGGTAGCAGGAAAAGCATGGGGCTAGGCTTAGCAAATGTCAAGTTAAGTAATGGTAGCAGATAGTTAAACAAGGAGAGAGTGGCGTGCGACAGTGAGCTTATCAAATAGTGTGCTGTCTGCAGAAAGGCCACCATTTGAAATTCAGAAGAAAAAGTGCAGATGAGATATCCAAAATTACTCTTCAGTCACTCCGTCGTGCCGTCAAATTAGAAATAGGCATTCTAACGTTTCTCACAGCAGTTCGATTTCCCGAGGACCCTCAAACATTCCTTTTTATTTTTCCATGATTTATTCTTGTTTCGATATTAAAATGATTTCTCCCTTTCCAGCCAAGTGTCATTATTTTACTAAAGAAAAATAACTGAAGGGTTACTTCCAGTGTTTTCATTTCATATGTCATTCGCTTTCATTTCAGATGCGTGCACCTGGGGCTTTCCTTTTGATGTCTTCGAGGTTTTCCACCTTTTTTTTCCTAAAGTAGTTGTTGCTGTACCATTAGCACAGTGTGAAGAGGTGAGAAACTGACGGCTTGCTCAAGATTAAAGTTCTACTCCTATAAAATGTGAATTGGAAGTAAAAGTACAATCACTCCTACATATCTTAATCTTCACTTTTTACCTCCGAATTGAGCATAACAAAAAGTTGCATCTTCAGTGCTATACTAAAAATTAAGATATATACACTATACATTACTTTATATATTTCACACGATTTTTCTATACATTACTACTCATTTTTATATAACTTCTGCACACTAAAATTTGCACTTCCTAGTAATTGGGTTACGCATATGCACAAATAGTTATCTTATACATTTTGTTGGAATATAAGGGTCATAGAGAAATCCGAATCTACAGTCAGATATTTAAAAGTGAAATTTCATTGTCTTTCAGCGAAATTCTGAAAAAGAATTGAGTTGTGTCAGCTTTAAAAAAACTTACAGTCCTGAAAGATCAAAATGAAAATAACCCATAATTTGCAATTAGCTGATACCATTAAACAAGATATTTGGAATAACCATACATTTTTATTATACATCTTAAGGGTTACGAGTTAAACAACTTTACTCAAAGTTACTATTATTAAGGCTTCACGGGTGATCGGCCGTGCCTACTTTATAAATTATGTCGAGCTTTCAACTATTGTAAACTTCATGGTGTTTCTCCGGAAGTGAAGAAATGTTTAAATGACCAAAAGCTGATCAGTAAGGCTGATCACGTTTGTAGCTATAATAGTAAGGTTTGCGTGAAAGCTTTAAGTCTTACATTATGCAAATGCTTTCCGAATGAAAAAGCTTTAGCAGTAATTTTGTTGGCATAAATAAATAATAATTACCATCTGAAGGTTATTTAATCCTGGTACATAAAGTACTTACAATAGTAAGTCACCATTGGGGTAATTTGTCTCTGATGTGAGACTGCCTTTGTGGTTTATCAGGAGAAATACGAACTGGTTTGAGAATTTAATGTCATTCTGACAGTTTGTCACAATAGCTCAATGCTTAGAGCAGCCGCCTGGTAAGCGGAAGGTCTGAGGTTCAAATCCCAGTTGTGGCATTGAATTTTTAAGTTCCAGTTCTACCTCTCATACAAATATTTATTTGCCCTGTAAAAGTCTTAAATATATGTCAGTTGAATGACACCTATTGAAGCTACATATTTCTGATAAAATAAAAATGCTGAAGATTCTTCCTTATAAAAGGTAGTTTTCATTGGGCAATTTCTTCTCGAAAATTTTCGTGTCGCAATTTTAAAAGACTCTGAAGTTAAATTCCAACTTTGGTTATATCCCAGATTTATTTTTGAGTTATTTTCACAAAGACACACACACACACACACACACACACTTTCTCCTTCCTCTCTCTCTCTCTCTCCCCCTCTCTCTCAGACCTTTGCTGTTTCCTTTTTTGCTTTATTCAGAGGTCTCGAAAATTGATATCAGATTTTGCGGTAAAAGACTGCCTCCTCTTGGGTAGGTAAAAAATTAATAAAAAGTGACTGTTTTATCCTTAACTGTCAGTAATAAAAATGGCAATTAAGATATACTGTGTACTTTTCGTGTAGTTAGCATTGATCTAGTTGTTTTGGTTTTCCAGCCATACAAATGCCCTGTAAAGTACCTTAATTTCATTATATATAAACATTCAACAATAAAGTTATTTGATGCTTTAGTTGGAGCTCTTAGTTACAGCTGTTTTTCAGGAAACAAAAAATATATTACGAATATGTTTTAGTCAGTGATAGCTTGTCATGGGAAGACTTCCCAAACATGTGTAATACTAAGTCTGATATGTTTAATTAAAGGACGTATTTTACCTAAAGGTTTATACGTACATTATTTATAAACGTTATTTGTAAATATTAAATATCCCAACATGCTTTAGTTATTAGTTGGCTATTCCCCCACTCTCTCTCTCTCTCTCTCTCTCTCTCTCTCTCTCTCTCTCTCTCGCATAGACACAGAAGCACGCGCACTTTTCCGGAAATATTTTTTCTCGCTTTAAATATATATCTTGACGGATTTACTAGAGGATACCTTGTGGATCGGCGTTTGGTGAACAGTTACTCCTGTAGTCTCACCCCCGTATCATATAATCTTGATTCGTCTCGTGCACAAATATGCCTCACTTCTAGCTTTCTGTTTGTGCTGAACAGATGTCGGCTTTGACAACTATGTAGAGAGTATCTCTGCTTCTACACGTGCCGGTCAACAGGTATCCTGCAGTTATTTGTCATGAAAATATCTTAAACATATGCATGTATTTTAATCAGTCGTGCCGAGAATGATTAAATATCTAAGATTTAAGATGTAATTACAATTAATAGTACTGCACAAAATGCTAAAAATGTCATTTTGGGCAAGTTTTGCCATTTAGTCACCACTTAGTGGAGGCTGAACTCTTTGATCCATAATTCTCCACACTACTGAACCACATGCAGCGAACTGTGATCATCGTTTGGCACTTCATTTCTGGAGAAGGCTGAAGGCGCTATGTAGTGCCATCAGCACAATATATAACTCGGTAATGAAAGTTCATAACGAATTTCACAATACAAATGGAAAGCTATTGGGGGGGGGGGTATTTTTGAACCTTTTTGCCCTTTCAGCAAATAACTTCATTTTAATTTGAGATAATATTGCTAATGGTATGCACGTGCACTCCAAAAGGGGGTTCTGATGAGCTCATTCACTTAATAGTATAATTAGCATGGAATTATATCATGTTCCTGTAAATCTTTATTCCTTCAAAGTAATGTATTAGTTTGTCATTCTAAATCCACATTACTATTTCACTTCCTCTGTATTTTCATTTTGTATCTCTATGGAGCAGGAGGCAAACATGTTAAGTCCCACGAGATGACGAACAAATATTTAAGAGCATTCTCCCATTTACATATTTATTTTTAATCTGTATTTCCTACGGCAGGTGTGGGCGAGTTCGTTGAAATAGCTGCACCACAGATGCAAAATTAATGTGAATAAACCAGAAATGAACGTTAGCTGAAAGCTTTAGTTTCGCATACATGTTGAATATGAATGAACTATAGTAATCCCCAGGATACGCCTATTCATATACTATGTATTTCCATCAGACGCATTTGATATACTGAAATACAGATAAGGGTTGATAAAACAAGTCCTTATAGCTGTTTGTAAAGTCAAATACTATTTATTAGATGTCTAATGGTTAAAATTGTTAATGCATATGCATTACTGTATTTCGATAGTAACAAATAAATAATAATAATAATAATAATAATAATAATAATAATAATAATAATAATAATAATAATAATAATAATAATAATAAACAGCACTTAATACCTATAGGACAACGGCCTCTCCTAAGGAAAGGGTAGCACGGGTATGCTACCCGTTTGACTACTCATAACGCATTTGGCTAGGAATGTGGAGTTCCCTGTCTTTATTTTTGATAGTCTCTCTAAATTTACATTTCTTTAAACTTGTTTTAAGTTTCACTTCTCTGCCCTCTGAGCTTGAGTCTCACTTTTTTATATTTATCACTTTTTTTCACTGTCCCTGAAATATTCAGTTTGGCCCTCGGTCATGCTGATTGCCTTAATTGCTGAGCCTTCTATGCGACACACTTTTTCACCTTCCTGCTTCAGGTGCTGCCATCATTCCTCTTCATTTCGTCCACCCATGTCGTCCTCGGTCTTCCCGGTCCCCTCCCTCTTCTCTTGGGTCCTACATTGTTACTATATTTGTCCAGCGATTGTTGTTGAGCCTTAGTGTGTGAATTGCCCATCTCCACTTCGCTACTTGTGCTGTGTCGCGGCGTCCTTCACTTGCGTCTTTCTTCCTGTTTCTGCATTAATTCTTATCCGGTCTTTTCTTGATACTTCTACTATGTTTCGTTATTTCTCTGGGTAATCTGTAATTACCTTCTTTATTGCTGGGTTTTTGTCCATGTTTATGCTCCGTATGTTAGAGTTGAGATTATGCAGCTTCTAGGATTTCTCACTTTATCTTTAGCTGTTGTAACTTGCTCATTAGGATGAAGCTTAAGCTCCAAAACTGTTTCCAAGCTTGTGAGGTGCAGCTCTTTATTGGTTTGTTGTTACTGAAAAGGAACAGTTTGGCCTAAGTATACATATTCCTGTACGTATTGCAAGTTTCCAATTCTATTTTATCTAGATCTTCTCTCTGTTTGCCATTGCTCTCGTCTTCGTCAAGTTCAGTTGAAGGTCTGGCTTCTTGCATTGTACATAATGTATAGTTAAATTAGAGTCAAATATCAATCAATCTAACATCCTTTTTGAAATTCTTGACATTAAGTGAGCAACATAGGCTGCCACCACGCTTTCCGCTCTAGCTCTTAACGCGTAATACGTGATATGACTAATTTGGAACCTGTTACGATGCGCCAATGTTAAGAAAATACAGAGTCCTGGTTTAGACGCGTGACTATTGCAGTTAATTGCCTGTCCTATACCGTACACCGCATCACAGACAGAACTATTAAGGTAGGGTCCTGACAGATAAAGGCTGTCCTTCAGCCCTACTGAATTCCAGGTTACCTCAGAGAGCACGCCACCAGACAGGTTCGGCGGATAAATCAGTCCCCCAAGCGGGCGACCAGCCAACTGCAGTGCCTTCCCTCAGGCGAACACCGGATTTCCAGAGTGTAAGCTCCACCGCAGCGCATTCTACTGGTGAGTCCACTGACTCTTAAAATTTAGAAAGACCGTATAGAAAGAGAATGAAATAAAAGGGCATTCCTTTATTACATTTAGAGGATGGAATTTAAATATCGTGAGTGACCCGGGAAAAACACTCGAAAAAATCCAAGGTCAGGAAGGTTGACCGCGGGAATCGAACCCACTCCTTCCGAATGCGGACCACAGACGTTACCGCCTGAGCCATCACGCTCGGTGCTGTAGTGAGGTGGAAGTCTACCTCACATCCATGAGGTCCCAAGTTCGAATCTGTGTTAGGATGAGTTATCTGGATGTTTCTTTGTGAGGTTTTCCCTCATGCCAAGAAGACGAATGCCGGGTAAGCTCTATTGGTCTAGGGCTCATTTGACCTCAGTCTTTTCATCCATGTATCGTCCGATACGACATTACGTTGAAAGACAATTTCACAAACCATCATGATTGTGTGACACTGACATGGCTTTAAATAAATATACTAACATCGCCGGCTTTATTAATACTCATATTATGTGTATAATAATTCACTTAGCAGTACTCAACTAGAAAGGCCTTATACAAATCATTCATAAAGTAAAGTTCCATCCATTTTTGTTATGACGCATGCACTAACTAGAAGTAAGCAGAAAATGAGGCTTGAGGGTTCGGATTTACACATTCATTACCAGCTTAAATCCCCTCGTTCGTATATGGGTCACACAGCGCTTGTTATTGTTCGACCGGTACACATTGCTCTGATAAGCACTGTACAAATCGCTTAGCTAGCAAACTTAAGCCTGATATATCCGAAATTAAATTGTAATCACGGGCTAATGCAATCAAATACTCAATCGAAAGTTATAAGTGAGAATACAAATTTTATTTATACATGCCTTCCTGGTGTCGCTTTTATTTATATCATGACGTGAGTAGCCTGCGATTACAACTTCTGTTTTACACCAGCGTTTACAACAATTTAAAACCTATCCCACATCGCAGTCTCTCTGTAGATTACAATATAAAGCGAAATTATGGTTTGAAATTTATCATAAAGCATTTATCAAAATTGTGATGACAGAAAATCTATAAACATTAAAGGAAGCTCTGTCTAAACATTCTGGACTTGTGAAACAGCGAATGGATTCTTTTTTGGTTTATACAGACTGATTCAAAAATGCTTTTGCAAATTTTGAGGTTCAGTTCCTTAGGCTGAAGCAAGGAAGAAAGTTAATATAAACATATGCCCCAAAATGTTTGTTGTTACGTTATTAATCTATACATTTATTAATGAAGGTTTACGTTCAATGACTTTCTAGATCCAACCCAATAATTTCTTTTATCTATGTACTCATTCATAGAAGGTTTTGACTCATTGCATCTCTTGTGTTGCCATGGATATTTGTTTACATTTGTCATCTGCTTGCATGTACTGAGTTAACTAAAAATGTATCTATCAATGTCTTAACGCTTCAATTGTTTACATGCTACACCGTCAGAAAGTGTCTGACAGGGTGCAAGAGGATATCGAGTATATGATATGGATTTATGTGTTGAACACTGCCTAACAAGCTGACAATGCTAGGAAATAGACTATCTCACTTTAAAACTCTTTCATTAGTAACATCTTGAACCTTAATAATTCGAAAACGAAGGATTTTTGGACACATGTTTACGTAAACTTCTTTCTTGTTTTAGTGTAAGGAACCTCCCAAACTTTGTAAAGGTATTTTTGAATCATTCTGTATATTAGAGTGCAATCAATTCCAACTGTGGCATTATAGCGGACAGATGCCTGTTTGCGCCTGCAGAGCATGCACACCGTATTGCCAGCGTGGTGTCATTCAATTAACGATTAACAATTTCAGGATTTGAATATTATATTCAATAACATTTCAACAATATCTACCAAACAATTACATGGAAATACGTTTTTACAGTTCAGTTTGATCTCACATCATTCAAATACATAATTTTTCTTAAGTCACAGGTAACTTCATTACTACGCGCTCATGGCGAAGGGAAGAGAACAATGAGCTAGGAAATATTCCAATTAAACCCTTAGTAAGCGTTAAAAATATCGAAGTTACAAATGGCCCAAAAGTGACATTTACATCATGGATGTGAAATATAGATTTCTTGTTCTCTCAGTGTCGAGACCATCCTGCCCCCTTGAGCTGCTCAAAACCCAAGCCAAGGAGAGCAATCTCCAGTCTGCACCTGATGAAGTAACGGTACAGGCATAAAGTAACCGACACATTGCACATTAAGCCAAATTATTCGTATTATTATCTAAATTAAGAAACAATGACAATTCTTGTCAATAACGTACTTTATAACGGTCATCCGTAAGCCAACCGAAATACATAATTTTGTATGAAACCCTAATGAAATGTTTCATGTCATACATAGGAACTCCTATTCTTAGGTCCTTTTTTGTCAAACTTATCAACAGAACATTATTACTTTCTCTGCTACGTAAAGTAGAGGAAGTATTGTATTCCCCCCAAAAATTCGATGTCGAGATTTCACAGGCAATATATGTTTTGAGGCTCCCTGAATAAAAAAAAAAAAAAAAAAAAGGCATTTTTAGAAAAAGGTCCCCGCGCGCGCGCGCGTGTGTGTGTCTGTATATGTAGCAGTCTGTGTACATCATAATTCAAAAACTAAAAGTCGGTTAAAAACCAAACTTGGTATCTCTGTTTAATGTCTTTCAAGGATTCGACAGGAAGATTTTGAACAAAACTGCTTCACCCTAAATTACCCCTTATATGGAAAATTTTTCGAGAATTTTGATTTTGTTGAAAATGGCTCTAACGATTTAGATTAAAATACCATATGTTTCAAATATTTTTATGACAAATGAAATGCATATCTTGAATTTTCTGACTATAGCACCTGTAGTCAGTCGTATTTACTCTGGATGACTTTTGCATCACTGGTAAACCGTAAGAGATAGACAAAATCTTACTATACAAAAATGTAGATTTAGCTAAAATACACAATTTTGGTCGAATTAAATTGTTAGTGAACCATTTCGGATATATGCCTTGTTATTTGTGTGAGTTTTGGAGAACTTACATTTCTGTCAAATAGAACATTGTTATTGAATTTTTATACGTTAACCATGCAAAGGGATCGAAATTTGAAAGCCTTAGAAGATTTAACTATCGCCCAAAGTCTACTGTATTCCCATATTTCCCCTGTACCTACAAGGAAATAAGCAACAAGATAATTTCTGCAAATGTTTATCTCAACTAACACGAAGGAGATGTAGGAATAAGATTTTGTAAGAATGGTTAGTACAAGAGTAGAAAAAGTCATGCGAGTGCAACACATCAGATTTCTTTCCCTTGTAATTCTATTTAGTTTTAGATAAATTTGCGGGACACGCTGTAGTGCCGCATTGTTATGCTCTATGAGAAGCCATTAAATTGTATAGAACCGACTGCGGCCAATAGAGATTGTTTAAAAACTTGTGGTATTGCAACAAGTGTTGGAATTGGTCAAAACTAGAAATATGTTCCTATGAACATATGTCCAGAAACAAATACGTTTTGAGATATGAGCCATTTTTACATGTGTTGAGTATTTACACCAGTCAACGGACTTCATGAAACAAGCGCATTCTAGCAAATACAACTTTTCGTACACTTGTTTGGAGATTACGTCTACCTGTTGTAACTCCTGTTCTTCAATTTCGGGCGTGCAAAATGTATAAGGTCCACCACGATCCATTATCCTGGCTACAAATATCCCGTATCTGTAAGTCGTTGGAATGGCGTAGCAAAAGGCTTTCCAATGAATTATTGCGAGGTGGATGTCTTTCAGCGTAAATGATTCGGGCCTGTCCTTGACTACCATTGACTAACCACAGCAAAAAAAATTGTCTGCCATTTCCGTCGAGGAATAACGTGACTTCATTTCACTGTTTATGTTGTCCAAGGAGCACGAAACCACTGATGTGTTCGGATACCTACTGCAATGCAAGTGCAACCGACTTTCAACAGAAAGATAGACTGCACCACAGAACGCAATTCACACTCAACACGAGTAAAATTTCACGTATCTCAAAGTAAACAGATATTTACTTCCGGACACAAATTTATAGGAACATTTATACTCGTTCTGATCAATCCCAACTCCTGTTGCAAAATTAGACACTTCGTTTTAAACGCCCGGTGTACTCAGGCATCTGCCCTGTCCTCTCCTGTCCTAATATAGACTGTTTATTAATTAAAATGGAATGCTAACACACCGGCTGTGGACTTAACACAAAAACCTCTCTAATTAAACATCAATTTTTCAACCCTAACAGCCCTGGAAGGGACGCTCTGCTACAAGGCTGTGGGACTGAATTCTTAGTAACACATACGACACTGTTGCTGCAGCATACCACCCAGAAGGTGCGTTATACACTTTACTATTGCAGACGACAGTTGTAGTAGAGAAAATAACCTTTCTGCTGTGTTCTAGTGTGTTAAAGTTTTAAACAATGGCTGGAATGTACCGCAGTTGTCTTTGTGAAGTTTCAACAAGAGTTTACAACAGACAGAAAGCCCGGTTAGATTCCCTCAATACCTCCTCCAGTGACTAAGTGGATGTTGTCTAATACTAACTTCTAGTTAAAGCAGAGCCTGATCAGGAGAGACACAAAGGGTATCATGATGACGACAACTATACTTTTAAGGGGAGGAACCCTTATGTTCTTGCTATTCTTCCCTCATATGTTAAAGTTCACTACGCTGTTTTCCAGAACAAAACATCTGACGCCTCCTTTTGCAGAATAAACATTATAGTGTGCATAAATCTCTTAGGAAAAAATCTTTATTCACTCAAAATGTTTTAAAAATACACGTAACACTCAGTATTTTAAAGAAACCAATACGGTATATGGAGCATCCAACGTTAAGGCGTCGCACTGACATTTGGCAAAAATCTCTGGAAAAAAAAAAAAAAAAAAAAAAGAAAAAAAAAAAAACGGATTTGGTTGCGTCCTAAAGCTTCAGGCTTAATTTTGAAAATGTTGTTGGGCTCAGGCTTGGAAATAAGGGAGGAGAAAGGATTAATTTATCGCATTTAAAATAAACGTATTCACCTGACAAACGCTTGACTTGACAAGATCCACCAAAATTGGAGCCCTCCTATAACGATTTTGAATGGAAGTATAATGCTAGTTGATTGGGTTGTTCAATCGCTTGCTCTTTGTGGGGCGAATAATGCTCAATATTCGAGAACACTATTACAAAATGCAATAAGCTTAAAGTAGGACTTGAATACGGAAATATGTAAGTAGAAATATAGAAACAGTAACATTATCACTATGCCGGCTCGGTGGCTCAATCGATAGAGCACCTCTCTGCGAGAAGTCCGGGATGAATTTTCGGCTGGGAGTGCACATTTTTCTCTAGTTAAGATTACTCCTTGTCCTCCACAGAGACTGGAAGTACAAATGAGGCAGTACAGGTGTGTGTGACCTAATTTACAAAATCAAAGAAAAAATCTGATGTGTTGCACTCACATAACTTTCTCTACTCTGCTAAAAACTATTCTTACAAATGCTTATTCCTCTACCTACTTCATGTTAATCAAGATAAAAATTTGGATAAATTATCTTATCTCTAATTTTCTTGTAAGTGCGGGAAGGATGTGGGGATACACTTTCAGCGATGGTAAAATATTTGCGATGACATTTCATTCTCTTTGCATGTCCAAAAAATAAAAGAATAGCTTCCCATTTGGAAAAAGTATAACTATTGGAGAATTCAAATATATTGCAAAGAATATCTCCGAAATGGTCCATTCCACAAAAAAGTATTAATTGCTGGGGAAGCGCAAGTAATGGTAGCAAGAGTAGAAGAACTGTAATTGCAACTGATCACACGATATAAATAGGATCTTTTAATGAGATCCACATTTTTGTGCAGTAAGATTTTGTCTCTCTCATACAGTCTCTCTCTCGGCCATACAGAATGAAGAGGACATCCCCAGAAAATTCATGATATATATTTAATTTGACAAGATCTCTTAGGCAGGTGGGGTTTTAATCAAATGGATATTATGGTTAAGAAAATCAGAATGATTTACATGATGTTTCATGTAAAGGGTAGTCTGGAGAGGGGGAATTCTTTGTAAAATCTACAGACCCATCCTTGGAAGTTGCTGAACTTCAATACCAAGTTTGGAATTTAACCGACATTTGTTTTTGAGTTAAGCTGTTCACAGAAACATAAAGACACCCAGTCACACATCCAGCCACCTACCTCCCCCGCCCCAAACACACACAGGAAAAGAGACACCTTTCTTTTTAAAAATACCCTTTTTACTTTCTCTACTGGTAGGTAAGGGAAGTATTGTATTCCACCCAAAAATTTGATGTCGAGATTTCACCGGAAATATATGTTTTGAGACCCCCTGAGTCAAAAAAAAAAAAAAAAGCATTTTTAGAAAAAAGGCCATGTGTGTGTGTCTGTCAGTCTGTGTGTCAGTCTGTGGACAGCATAACTCAAAAACGAAAAGTCGGTTAGAAGCCAAAGTTGTGACACGAAGATTTTGAAGAAAAAAGCCCCACCCTAAACTACCCTTTACATGGAAGATTTTTCGAAAATTTTGATTTTCTTGAAATTGGCTAACGATTTTGATTAAAATGTCATATGTTTGAAATATTCTGATGAGAAATGAAATGTGTATCTTGAATTTTCTGGCTATAGCCCCTGTAGTCGTATTTACTCTGGACGACTTTTGCATAACTGGTAAACCGTTAGAGATAGACCAAATCATACTGTACAAGAAAAGCAGATCTTACTAAAATACACAATTTATGTCTGAACAAATTTTCTAGTAGGGTGAACCATTTCGGAGATATTGCTTGTTATGTGTGTGAATTTCATAAAACTTAAAGCTTTCGTGAAATGGAACATCGTTGTTCATTTTTTTATATGTTAAGTGTGCAAAGACAACAGAATCTCAAAGCTTTAAAACATTTGACTATCTTACAAAGCCCACTGTATTCTAATATTCCCCTTGCACATACAAGGAAATAACCAATAAGGTAATTTGTACAAATGTTTATCTTAACACGAAGAAGACATAGGAATAAAAGTTTGTAAGAATGGTTAGTACAAGAGTAGAGAAAGTCATGTGAGTGCAACACATCAGATTTTGTAATCAGAGAATCTCGAAACAAATTTTCGCAACATGTCTACTATATGCCGTAGAGAAGGCACAAATCACTGTATATGGGTTAATACCATTGTCAATAGCAATAATATGTTTTACAGGCAATCGATGTGACAATTGTAGTTAAAGGCGGGCGATAAATAAAACAATAGAAACTAATATACCTGTAAGCGCACACGACAATTGGTTCTGTTACGTATCTAGTTGTTCCACTCACGAACCGTTAAGTCACTTCTGGCGACTGATATAGATATAAGGAATTATGCAGGCTTTTATATTCTATAATTTAAGAAATTCATGTTTGTGTATGAAACCAAGGCAATAATTATAACACTAAGATTAGCTGCACAATATTCGGGGCGATGCCTATAGACGTAAAGGATTTTCACCCTTTTCATGACAGTACGTTCACTTAGTTTATTCAAGTGGGCTGCTTCACTCCTTCACATTAAATGTATGTAGTTAATTGTTCTTGAAGCTTCTAAGAGGGACAGATCTATAATAAGACCGTCAGTCAGGAGCGACTCGCGTACTGTCACTCAACAAATACAGAACTGGATATGCTGAGACAGCTAGCTTCCTGTAGTGTGTCCTCCTGAAACGTTGTCAGAATCTTCTTGTCATTTAGTGTCCAAATTAATCTCATAAAGAACGATTCTAAAGCAAATATTATTAGGCTATAAACAAAAATATAAGTATTTAGTATTCCCCTAGTGTCTTCTACTCTGTAAATCCTGTATTATATGTATACTAATTTCCTATGCAATTTATTAAGGTGAAATATTTAAAATATTTGACTACCGCTCGGAGCCTACTGTATTCTCATATTCCCCTTGTACCTAAAAGGAAATAAGTAATCAGCTAATTTCTGCAAACGTTTATCTCAACTAACATGAAGAAAACACAGGAATAAGGTTTGTTAGAATGGTGTCAGAAACACAAGAAAAATTGTATCCACACATTGAAAAACACTATAGCACGACAACGCAGAAGAATAAAATTGCCATATCTCATAATTTGACGTTACTAAGTGTTGCAGTGCAAATCCACGACACTATTGAAAGAAAGTAGTAGGTACAACTAAGCTTGAAGAAACCCTACGTGGTCGTTTCTAAACTTAAATTGTGATACTGCGTTTATAGACTTGTAGGATTAACAATTTTATAAAGAAATGAGCTACGAAAGATAAATAATGACAAATAATTTTCGTATGTTAAAATCAGTGCATAACATGAAGCACGTGGGTTACAATTTTATTAGGAAGAAGTCATCAGTAGAGGGCGGGTAAGTGCGTAGAAAGCCGCAAGTTTAGTGCATGTGGCTTCTAGTGTTGCTTTCTCGGAGGCACACAGCTGCTGGTGCCTGCTGGTGCCTGCTGATGCGCGTGCGTATGTCTGCAGTGCGGTACCGGTTACATCATTCATTCTCCGTGACCAACTAACCTGTATCATGTGTAACTGTACATGGCTCCACACTCTAGTCATTAGATACCTATGTTCCGTTTTAAGGAAACAATTACTTAAGTCGGTGGTCGGTGTATCTACGGCAATTAGAACCTCCGAAGAGATTAAGTCAACAAGAAATCCATTACCTAAAAACTAAAATTTGTTCATCTATCGCAGAGCTGCAGAAATATACGTAGGCAGATCTGGAAATTAGAAAGGCAAAATGAATTCTTAGAATTTAACAATTTAACAATAACGGGACACCTCGATCTACCGCGACCTCCACATTGCGGGTTACCAGATGGAAGGGTTGAGGCGAAGTAGCACCATGAGAGCCCAGC